>JARHVA010001594.1:1420000-1750000 GCA_037957365.1 Torreya grandis
TATTGATATCCTTAACTCAATCGTGGTTGAAATAATTCTCTAAAATGCTTTAATATATGCCCACCTTTTGATATGAAGGATTTATAGACCTATTTCTACAAATCACTCATCTCAAAAATAATAATCAAATACATCATTTGTTAGCTCAGGAATATAGATGAAGTTGCTAATATCATAGATAAATAGTTAAATGTATGTAAATAACAATAATGTATGCTCAATAAGAAAATATAATGACTTGAGTGAGTCTCTAGTGAGGATAAATATTATTCCCCACCTTGTGTAGTGATAAAATTTTATGTCATGTTGCATAAATGTTAATGTAACTCTAGTGAGTATTAGTGTTACATATAAGTGTCATATTATGTATGTGTGCATCCTCCTATGAGGATAAAGTAGATAATTGGAAATTAAGTTTTCATAAATGAAATATGAGAAATCTCTATAGAATACGAGATAGTAAACTATGAGAGTCAAATGAAAATCATGTAGGTAATATTCTCATGTAGGTAATAAAGGTGTTGTAATATGATAGATCAAAGGCAGACTAGCCCATGTAATAAATTCCCATTGATTTAGTGTCATGTAATAATTACCCCCCAATCCCATCTCCACCCCCCCCACCAAACACATGAAATAGGGAATATATATCAATATTAAGTGCCAAGATTATTCTCAATTTTAACTATAAGTGTAGTTGTAAAATGAATCAACATCATGTTATATTGATGAAAGTACATCTAGGAAGTAATAAATGTCCTAAAATATGCAATAAATACCTTAAAGGTGAAAAAAATAATATAAAATTAGTAGTAGTGATCGTGATGTCTCAAAATGTCAATAGATGTGATAAAATATTTATAGGGTTGTCATTAGTCAAAATTAGGTTATTTGCACTACATGTTTCATGTGTTTAATGAGTATATATGTATTTCCTCTCTCTCTCTCTCTCTCTCTCTCTCTCTCTCTCTCTCTCTCTCTCTCTCTCTCTCTCTCTCTCTCTCTCTCTCTCTCTCTCTCTCTCTCTCTCTCTCTCTCTCTCTATTGTGTGTGTGTGTGTGTGTGTGTGTGTGTGTGTGTGTGTGTGTGTGTGTGATTTATTTAGATTGTACTACATGTTTCATGTGTTTGATGAGTATCTATTTCTTTCCTTTATATGATTTTTCATGCTAATATATGCCATATAATAAATTTGTGTTGTAGTTAATAAAATTAAAACTCCTAACTTTCAATAAAATATGTATGCATTGAAATTTGAAATAAGTATTCGTGAACACTATCCAATGATATGCTCATAAGTGGACTCATAAAAGTATATGATTATGGTATGCTAGTGCATATAATTTGTAGTATGAGAAGGAGATAGATCCATATCAAACATGTCATCATCATCAAATCCAATGCATTCAAATATATAATTATAATAAAAAACATAATTTATAGTATACAGAGTGCTAAGTGATGGTAACTCTAGTTCTTCAGATTCTTCTATAATATCATAATTACTATATGTTTACTTGGGTAACCACTTTAGATATATAACCTTATCCACCTTGGTATGTTATTATTCAATTTTATTTGTTCTATATTTTAATATGGAACTATTATCACGTTTAAAACAAAATGTTATATTCTTATATAGTGTTGAATCCATTTATTGTTATACAAGGATCTCCTAATAAAACATTGTACTTAAGAAAATTGGCCTCGATGTGAAAAGTAGCAAGACATGTGTTGGGACTAATAAATATAGGAAATTAAATGCACCCCAATGTGGCATGTGTATATAAATTAGTCTTAGTTAAATGTTGAATATCATATCCAAGAGATCTAAAAAAAGTGATGTTAAACATGTTGACTTTAGAAGTGTTATCAATCACAATATTCTTAAATTTTTTCCCTTATATATAATCATTAATGACCAAAACTTCCATAATTGAAATGTAAGTATTGGTTGGAACATTGGAAACTTTGTTTGGGAAACTAGTCTTGCTATGCCTATATTTCTTAGGAGATATCCTCATAGTCACCTCTTTCTTAACAAAATATTCCATGGGTAACTATTATTTAGGTATTGGCACACTAGGTTGATCCTCTTTAGGAGATTCCTTGTATCATTAAGATGTGGGTAAAATATTATCTATGTTCATCTATATCTTTTATGTTATCTATATTTCAAAGCATAATATCTATAGTTGAATGTACATGTGATCTATGATAGCCATAAAATTATCTTTATCTAAATGAGTTTGGTGAAAAAAATGCATTATGAATAGGAGGAATCACAACCAACTTTAAATCAATAATTTTCTACAATATTACACTTCGATCATCATTAAACTTAGGATATTGACATGAATCACTTATAGAAGTTGATGAACTTATTTTAGGGGTCATATTTTTTCTATCCCATAGTGAATATGTATTATTTGGAAACACATGGATTTTTGTTATAAAAAGGAGTTTTATTAGAATGATCAAGATCTTTAGCACATGCAAGATCATTTTATAGTGCAATAGTCTTAAATCAAAGAGATTGGAAATATTGGAATGTATGATAAATTAGTTTGTGCACACTAGCCTTAAATCATAAAATATATTCATAAACACGTTCATATTCACCTTGGTGAAGAGAAATAAGATGATCAAAAGTTGAATGTGATTATTTATTAAGGATATGTCATGATAAAAATATCTCTTCCAACTCACGTTATACGTAAAGAACCACTACAAATTCTATATAACCAATGTATATAATGTCTTGTTAAGATTCTATGGAAAGTTTTATGCAAGATTATGTCATTAAATTTATATTTTCAAAAATAAGAAACAAAGTGATTAAGTGCAAGTAAGGATCACATTACACATCAAAAAACTTAAATTTGGGCATTTTAAAATCATGATGGAAATGTGAATTTTAGATTATATGCACTGTAGGTTGACCAAATATAGGATTGGAATTGATCCAAGAAGAAGATGAAATAGATTCTAAAGATAAATTATGTAATTTTCATTATAATTCCCCTACTGAATTTATTACGAATAAAATATCTTGGGAGGGAAGAATAACGTCCTTAATGGGTTATTTCAAAAGGTGATTATTACCATTGATAGTAATCATAGGAATAATATTTTCAATGGGTCTTGAATCCAAAAAATTTGCAAATAAAATAAGAGGAAGTAACACAATCACAAGCCTTACAAGAGTCAAAACTTGAATTATTTGCATCTTTAACCACATGCATAATTTCATTAATAAGACTAGGAATTTAATAGAATTTACTTTTAAATATTAAATAATGCATTGGTTAATCCTTTCGTAATTTGAAACACTTAATTTTTTAATGTAGCATCCAACAATGATAAAATAATTAACCTCCATTTTTCTAATATGAACAATGTTTCTAATCAAATAAAGCCACATAAAATGAAAATTGAATCCTAAGGGTGAAAAGGGGGAATGAAACCCTAAAATGAAAATATGAAATGTATGAAAATATAAAACCTAAATGAGTAGGAGGGTGTAAATCTTAAGTTAAGTGAATTTAGATTGGGGTTCACTAATTCTATTGTAGCTAAACATAGATTATGTTTTATTCATATGCACATAATCAACTAAAACAATTTCACAAGGAAGATAAGTAGTATGATAGTCAAGATAGTCAGTAATCTAACTCATGGATAATCAACAAGAACTATAAAAAGTATTGACTATGTAAAAAAAGTACAAAAGTTAAGGACACTTTTTCCAATGGAGTAACATCGAATTTGGTTTATTTCCTCTGTTCTTCTTGCCACCATCCTCTGCTCTCCATTATTTTCCACCATCCTCTGTTACATAACCCATAACTTTCATTTTTCTCCATAAATTTCCAATTTGCATGCCAAAATTTTGGCATAATCATTTGCTCAAAAATCTCCATAGTCAAGTTAACCAAATGAAAACCATAATGACCATACCATGCAACCAACAAGGTTAATGTGTTTCCCATAATGACTCGAAGAGTATATAACAAGTATTCTACAGGGGTTTCTGATTACCACCACTTACACAACTACATAGGTAGTAGAGGTCTTCTTCCGAGAGGTGTTCAGACTGCATGGGTTGCCTTGGAGCATAGTGAGCGATAGGGATAGTCGGTTCTTGAGTCACTTCTGGTAGGAGGTGTTCAGACTTTGTGGGACTGAGCTTACACCGAGCACTAGTTACCACCTACAGACTGATGGATAGATGGAGATAGTGAATAAATGAGTGGAAGGTTACCTTAGGAACTATATTACAGGGCAACAAAAGGCATGGGTCAAGTGGATTCATTTGTGCGAGTATTGATATAACACGACCTTCCACATATTAGTCACACATTGATCATATTTCTAATTTATGAATACAGAACTGTGTTGTGTAGTCCTCTAAAAACTTGTGTATGAAATTTGAGCCTCTAAATTAAATAGGATAAATAACTATGTTATCCATGTTTAGGACAAGGTTAATGTTGAAATGTTTAGATAGTCGATCATGTCCTCCTATGATATTTATGTACTACATAGCTTTTTGGGTTCTAAAAAATTCTAGAGCAATTTCATCTTAAGATGTCATACAATATTTTACTTATGTTTTGTAAAATTTATGGACATAACTATCTAATTTTTCTCTTCAATACTCTTGATCTGCCTTGCCACAATCAAAAAATAATACAAAAGGAGAAGGGAACAAGTTGTTGGGTCAAGAAACCACAAGGTAGTTGCAATTATTTAACTCACATTATATAATAAGATCCCACATATTTATTGTGTAGTGTATATGGATAACTTTAGCGAGATCTTTAGTATCCTCTTCTTAAGTGGAGATGAAAGTACATGCACATTATCATTTCCTTCTTTTCGTACAAGATGCAATAAAACTAGAATACAATTCTTATAAGCATAAATAAATGCTTTAAAATATGCTTAAACTAATTTTTCATTTTAAAATAGAAGAGATGAATCTGTAAACCCTTATAAACATGGAAGAAACTTGATGATTGAATACTCCTAAGAGATTTTTTAAAATATCCTTATCAAATTTGAATCACAAACCTATTGGTGCATAAGACAACACAAAGAGTAGGAAAGAAGCTAACAAAATTACTTGAGACAAGAAAGAGAAAATATAGAAAGGGTGAAGGGGGAAAAAAACACAAAAGGATAGAATCAATGGTGCACCAATCCCACCTAGGGCAGAATTAGTGACATGACCAATTATATCCCAAGGAAAAAATTGATAGGAGAGTTGTAGAGGAAGGATAAATATGAGATAGAAAGAGAAGGAGGAGACCCCTAAAATAGGAAAAAACATAAAAGAGATAAAAAATAATAAGGATAACATAGGGTTGCACATGTTAGAAATAAAAAGCTTGTAATAACATAGGAAACATGTTAATAAGTGACTAACTCAAACTAATGAGCCATATGCACAAGAAGACACTAAAAATATCACAATAATGAGACTTGTACCAAAAATACTATCTACACTTATTAACATATATGTCTATTGGTCCACATATAATACTTAAAGAGAGAGGAACATATGAAACATGTTAATAAGAAACTAACTCAAAATGATGAACCATATGCACAAGAATACACTAAAAGTATCACAATTATTTAAATTGTAAGGGTTTATGGAGTTTAAAACCTAAGTTGTTAAAGGGTATGGGTATAGTAAATTAGGGTAGAACTATGAAATAAATACAAATATTAATTTGTATGAGAATTGACCTAATATAATATTTCTAATCATAATAATGAATGACATAAATGAATACTTACTTGGAAATTGATTGAGATGGATGATTTAGAGGTTGAAAACTAGCATAGAAGTTAATCAAATGTCATAAATAGGATCCATGCGTCATAATTCCTCCTAGATAATAGTGTCATACCTTAGATAGTAGCATTGTGTCACTAGTGTCAAATTTTAGTGCTAGTGTCCTCTTTTAAAATGATTTCTATGTTTTGTAGATCAGGTCTTATTCTAGCTGTGATCTAAATGTCAGGTATGTGTGATCAATAATTTTTCTTGTAGATTTATTTTTCTTTGAAAACCATATATTTAAATGACTTAAAGTGATTGAATGAATACCATGATAAAAATAATTATTGGGGTAGGCTAGACATCTTTAACACCCCATTGTGTTGAGAGTTTCCTACATACCAATATCTTGAGAGGGGATCAAGCCTGATGTATTTCCCCCACCTAAGTGCTTGGCTCAAGTGCAAGTGAATGAAAGTGTGATTGTTGGATTGAGTAATTTGAATGAGGTTTGAAACTATAAATATATGTATACTGAGCTTGAAATGGTTGTAGATGATTATATGCATAAGTAGGGTAGAATAGGGATTAATAACCTTGATTGTGCACTACTTGTTCTGAGTTTGTTTGTGTTTTTCTTTTTATTTCCATCTAGTTGATAAAGGGATAAAACTAATGTATTTATATTGATCTAGTGTTTTTTTAGGTCTTGAAATAGGTCTAGGCTAACCCTAGGTGTCTTTAATATTGATAATATATCCATTAGGGATAAAAAGATATAAAAGGATAATAACACCTAGATAAGACATTAACATTGTTGCATTGGTGTCTAATTATGGTGCCAATGTCTAGGTGATAAAAACTAAGGCACTAGGGGCTTGGATGTTTAAGGAAGGGTTTGAGACTACTTTTGAGATGTCTAGGGATGTGTGTGTCTTATATGAAAGTTAGATAAGTGTCTAAATAGGCCCTAAGATAGATCTAGGGTTAAGTTAGGGATAGGTGGTTTCAAGTAACACTCTTAGTACTCAAGTGACATTTTATATAGCTAAATTCCCCCCCCCCCACTTTATTCTAGAAATGTAACAAAGTTAAATGACTAGGATAATGGAAATTAAATATACTTAGACTTACCTAAGAGGTGAAGCCCATGACTTTGGATCTGAGTATGTGAATCATGTTTCATTGTGTGTCTTGCAAATGAAATGTGCATAAATCAGTATTTAATTAAAAAATATCAAAATCAAAGATAAAATTGAGTAAAGAGGTAATAGAGAGGAAAAGAATGAATATACCTCACTGGGTACATGAACCAATGCATAAACCTAGTGAGTTGATGTCTTGCTCAATCCCCATGTATGATTGGCTCAATAACTCAATCCAATTTTGATTCTATCATTTCCCACCCTTGATAGGTGGATCATGACCTGAGAATAAATTTTATTGGACTGATGGCTTGTCCAACCCTCTTATGTAATTGGCTTAAGAACTCAAGTAGAATATGTCTCCGTCATTGCCTACCCATGTGTAGTAGATGCATATGTAACTAAATTTTACAATGTAATTGATTTTATATGATTTTAAATGAAACTATATATAATGAATCTACATCCATCTTGAAATTGAGACTAAAATTAAGCTTAGGGGCCTCTTGGTCACTCAATTATGTAGCTTAGGGACTACAGTATAATGATAACCATTATATATGGAGTAATGCATAAATTTGGAGCATAACTTGGGACATCATGTTTAGTGTGTAGAATGTACATAATGACATGGATTTTGACATTCTATCTCATCAATTGGTGTATAAGTGAGCATACAAAAAATAATGTGTCATGCACATGTCCCCAAATTTGATATATGAGCATATGGATTTTGGATTGAGTTGTAATAATTTGTATATGAGTAACTAAAGTGAAAATATGAGTGATCATGCCATGCATGATGCCCCAAATCTAAGAAAAATGGTATGAATTTGTGCAAAACCAAGAAAAACTAAGTAAACAATAATAATCCTTAACTAAATATGTGTAAACCTAGATAGTAATTATTGTGCCTTTATGGAAAATCTTTATTTTCCTATTTCCAGGGCTACTAGATAGTAATTCCATACATTGGACAATAGTGGTGTGGCAATAGTGTCCACTTTTGATGCTAGTGTCCAACTGTGTTATTTTTTTGCCAAACTAACTTTGATATCTATCTAGCTATTTTACACTATGTTTTCTTGAATCTAAGCTCTGTATTATATGAATGCATGTTGGAAACTATACTTTGAGTACATTAAGATTGATTAATATATCTGAAAAACCTCTACGAATTCCCCCTCTTTTGAGGGGAATTTTTGAACCTATGCAAGAACTATCTCGAAAAGATTTTTTTTTCCATGATATGTGTTAGCCTAAGGATATATGATATCTACATAATAAAATAATATAATATGTATAAATGACATTAGAATGTAAGATAATCTGAGCATATTTTCTTTAATGTATGATGTATGTTATATCTAACATTCACAAGGTTTCCAAGATAGATATAACAATGTAATCATGTGTATGAACAACAAATCTAAGTAATAAATTGAGTAACTACCTAGGGGAATGGTGCATGATGACCATTAGGAACCTAGGGAGGAAAGGGAGATGTATGAGGTCCCTCATGGAATATAAAATTATAGAGTATAAAAAAAAATATATAAGTGTCATGGCCATCACACATACATGAAATAATACATACAACACACATGAGTCACACAAAGTAGGCCAAGGGGCCACAATACAAGGGGCATGGGCACATGTCACTAAGTATGAGAAAGTGGAGACATGCATGGACATGTTTAAATCTCCACATACACATAGAGTAAGCAAGGTTGAATTAGAGCCACATGGAAGGACATATTTAAATGTCCACACACATAATAAAGAAAACACACACAAGGACATGGGAACATGCCCAAAGCATACATACAAAGGAAGGAAGTGGCATAGAGTCATAGACAATGGCATATTCAAATGCCTTTGAATAGAAGTAGAATCATAGAGACATAATAAATTATTAAATAGTAAAGTTTGAAATGAAATTATGCATAAACATGTGGTACAAATCTATATAAAAGCAAAGATGTACATAAATTGAGTCTAGAGTAGTAGTAGTTGGCAAAAAATCTTACTATAGGATGATCAATATCAATATATAACAATGCTAAATCTATGATATAGAGTATATAAAGATGTAACTTGGTAATTATAAATTTGTATAGGGTGTGTTTTAGAGTTGTCAATGATGTCATGAAGGTGTCCAGTTGAGTAGATGAAGTTACTTGATAGTCTAAGTAACAATGACAAAGTGTGCAATGTGCTTGTCTTAGTATGATTGAAGTATGCTCAATTTATATTTAGTTTTGGAGTTATTTGAGATTATTAGGGATGATTTTTAAGTATTGAGCATGTGTAAGGGGTCCTATCAGTGGTCAAGGATGATTAGAGAGCTCGTGTGCATGAGTGGAATTCACCTAGTTCTTTATTTTGTTCATTTAGGCATAAATGGGTCTATAGAAAAAAATATAAATATGAATTTTTATGTATTAATATCTCACATGTTTGAGGGTTCTAGGAGATAATAAATGGATGGATTATCCTATGTGAGTAAATCATATGGTTTAAGTTTTAGATCATGTCACTAAATACAACCAAAGTTACTAAGGTGCAAAGTTTGTCCCTTAGATAAAAGTGCACTAAGTTCTAACACTTAGTTAATTTACAAAGGAAAATCTAATGGTTTTATTTTCATCGCATCAAATATAGATGATGTGAAATGAGTTTGAGATCAAATACATTATGTCTGAGTATAAAAAAGAGCCAAGTAAGCAATTTGGTGATGGCATATCTCACACGCATAGACATTTCAAGAAGAAATGGTCATATGGGTTTGTTTAGTATTTTTTCTAGTTTATATGGTTCAAATTTAAGAAAATATTGGTGATCAAGGTAAAATATATGGATGTGAAAGGTTGGCCTTCCAGACAGAAAGTAATGGTCCCCATACTTAGTATGTTTTGCATGATGTTAAATATCAGGACCAAATGGAGATCTAATGGTTTGTAGGTGATTGTACAATGAATAATTATGGTGTATGTTAAGACAAATGAGTCAAAAAAAATTTTGGTTAATAAATTTAAAGATCGATCTCCTTAAAAAAGGATCAACATAGCATGTTTGTTCTAAGGTGTCAGGAAGCAATGAGATAAGGACAAGTGTTCAAAGTTTAATGTTGAGTAGAGGTAAAGATCAGGGTTCTTCTAAGATCTAATGATGAGTGGATGTTTTTACATATACAAATCACTAGTGCATATTGAGCAAGATGATTTCAAGGTGTCTAATATTTAACATAGATAAAGACTAAGCTACATATAGGAGATCAACATAGTGCATTAAGTCAAATACTCAAGATGAAGATCCAACAATGAGAGATGAAAGGTAAAAGTCAAGTTACTTCAACAAAGATCAATAGTGAATTTTTAATTTGAGATGTGAGGATATGAGATGATGACAAGGTGTCTATGACCATTGGGATTTGAATATCTAAATTTACAAAAGAAAAATAGTGCTCTATATTTTGTATATAAATTTTGATCCAAGATGAATTTCTTGATCAAGTAAAAATAAAGTTTTTAGAGGATTCCATGGCACATCCAAAAAACCTAGTTATAAGATTTGAATTTATGTATATATAAAGATATTAAGCTCTAAAGTTGACCATGTGTTTGACTATGTCCTATAAGTGACCCAAGAAGATTGTTTGACCTTATTTTGATGTTGTTTTGATATATCATAATGAATTAGCTATTGGGGAGTGTTGTAGATTCATTTTGGATTATTTTTATGGTATTTTTAGGTTTTACCAATTGACATTATGTATGAACAAAGGATAAGAATTTGACTATGTGTTTATTCTTAATGTTCCTGTGCACTAGGTTAGTATTTGAGTAGATTGATCATACATAGAGGTGAGCAGAGCTGACTATGATCATTTGAAGAAGTCAAAAGGGTTATATGGAGTGGACCTATGAATTTGTAAATGGTCCTATGTTCTTATTTTTCTTGATGAAGTGATAAATGGGTGAATATGTTTCTATGAGACCTATAAGAGCTACAACAGCCTAATTAAAAGGTGCAACTACTTAAGGGTGACCCATAGATGTTATGATTTACCTATGAGGATTGTATTGAGTTATGTCTTGATGTGAGATAAGAATTAAGGGTTAAGACAAGTCTAATGGTTGACCAAGAAGCTATTTATCATGAAGACTTTATATATAGTGAAACCAAAGGAGATTGTTTTTAGGCTGGTGTAAGAGGAGTGAGCATTGAAGTGAAGAAGAGAGGAGAGGTAGTGTGTCCAATGGATGAGTTGATGAGTAGATCAAATTAAAGAATTTGTGTATGACCTATAGGTCATTTTTTTAATTTTAGAATAGCTCTCTTGCAGGCTGAGGATGATCAAAGAGGTCTAGAGTGATCCAAAAGGATGTTTTGGATGTCTTGAGAGTGAATGAAGGATAGATGGTGTTTGTGTGAGCTTGGTGGCTGATTTGATAGAAAAAATAGAGTGTGTGTTGAGTGAATGACAATATGGTCAATTTGTTAATGTGGTGAGAGAGTTATTATTAATAAGTGAAGAGTGATCCAAAAGGTGGATCTGGATGCATTAAGTGTGTAAAGTTGAAGAGAGTTGATATACTTTATATCTCCATTATATTGATAGGCAATCAATGTTCAAGAGATGTTTTATTCATGGGTGTTGTGTCTACTCAACATATAGGGGGTTATATCCTCCTTCCAAGGTGAAACTTGCTAAATGTCTAGTTATTATGGTTTCTTAGCTAGATAGGTGTTGTAGCATCTTATGGGATTTTAGTCTCACTAAATAAGGGATTACAGTCCCTTAATCAGTTGTAGCTGGTCTAGATTAGTTCTTATTATTATAAGATAGTATTCTGATTTTAGGTTCTAATGGGTTTTCTCCCCAAAGAGGGTTTCTCACATATGTCATGTGTTATATGCCTAATCTTGCATTATCTCTCTTGTTCTTTGTTATGAATGATATGTATGCTTCATGAAATGCTTTTGGTAATTGATTAAGAGTTTGAAAGGATTGAAATTGAAGTTGAATTATCTAGGCTCACTGAATCACCCCCTCTCAGTGATTGTACCTTTAACAATTAGTATTAGAGTAGGTCATTTGGTAAAGGCTTGACAACTTGAAGGTGATCCAAGGTATAATGTGTAGTCATCAAATACAAGGAGGTTTCTCTACTAAACAAGCACTGATGTTCAATAGATCCAATTATGCTTTTTGGAGTGCAAGGATGAGGACATACATTATGTCCCTAGGTTTTGATGTATGGAAATATGTTTTGGATGGTTATGTTGCTCCTACTACTCCTCTATCTAGTGTTTTAGATAAGTTCTTGAGAAAAATTCTAAGGCAATAAATGCTATCACTTGTGGGATTTCAAAGACTAAATACACCAAGGTAATCCATTGTACATCTACCAAGGAAATGTGTGATAAATTGAATATTATTTATGGAGACTCAAAATTTAAGTTGGTAAATTTGCAGACTCATTGAAGACAAGAGTCTCAAGATGAAGGAAGAAGATTCTATGGCATCTTTTCTATAGAGAGTTGATGAGATCATGAACATCATCAGAAGTCTTGGAGAGAACCCTAAAGATGATACTATAGTTAAAAAGGTATTAATGTCTATTTATATCAAGTTTGATTCAAAAGTGTCTATTGTAGAAGAAAGTCATGATCTTACTAAGTTGAAGATGGATGATTTGACATCCATACTACCTATGAGATGAGAATAAATGATGATATACCATCAAATAAGAAAGCAAAATTTCAGATAGAGATGAATCTTAAGAAGAAGTTTAAAGGTAAGAAACCCAAAGAGGATGACATTTTTGATATTAGTGAGGATGAAGTCACTAATTTGTTTACAAGGAAATTGAAAATAGGTTCAGTCAAGTATAAGGGTAAACTACCCTTTAAATGCTTCATTTATGTAAAGATAGGATAATTTTATAGAAAGTACCCTCATAAGCATGATGATGAAGAACATGGTGAAGACCAAGATGAAGAAAATAAATTATATAGGAAAAAAGGATTCATAAAGTATAACAACAACAAGAAGTCCTTTAATAACAAGAAGAGTCTCTACACTAATAAAGATTGCATCTCATTAGATGAGAATGAAGACAACAACTTAGAGTATGATTATGAAGATGATGTTCATATTGAAAATGAATCCTTTTTCATGGTTGAGGAAGGAAGTTGATCATATCAAAAGGAGTCTATTTGGAGTGATTCAAATGTTGATAGAGATGAGTTAAATTGTGAGACTGAATTAATGAATACCCTTGAAGAATTGAAGATTGAGAAGAAGATTAACAAGAATATGAAGTCATAAATCAAGGAATATGAGGTACAATTTAATGTGTATGAAGAAAGAATGAATGAAGACACCAAAGAGCATGAAGATATGGTCAAACAGCTCAGTTATCAATTGGAAATCCTGTCTATAAGCCTGAAAGCTAAAGAAGATGAATGTTCAAGGCATGTAATTGAAAATGAGTTTTTGAAATATGTGTTAGAGAAGACATTTAGTAAGGTAGAGTCATCTGCGATATTTTAAAAGAGATCAAGTGATCTAGATAATATTTTTAAAAATCATCTAAGTGATAGAACTGGTCTTGGATACAAAGAAAAACTAGGGAATGAAATTCAAGATAAGATGAAGACTAATGTGAACAAGAACAATATGAATTTGAATACAAATAATTAGACAAGGAATGAAGGTAAGATTGAAGATAAATTAGATCAAATAACCAAATGCCATGAGGTATGTAAGTTTTTAATGGTTACTATTACACATATAATCAATTTAGGCATGGAGCTAGAGAATGCAAGAGACCTATTAGAAATGATTTTGCATAGAACTGTGATGGGGGTCATCAGTCAAAAGGTGTGAAAATTTTTGAGTTCTTAAACTATATTTATGAGAAACACTTTGATAAGTAGTGTTTAAATAAGGTAAGACAAGGTGAGTCTTATTCAAAAGATAGAATTTGTTTCAATTGTTAAGATTAAGGACACATTGCAAGATTTTGTCCATATCAAGTAAAACAAGTTGAGTCCACTTAAAAAAATGATTAGCTATAATTGTGTGAAGATTGTTCACATTGCTAGATTCTGCAAGCAAAGGCCATCAAGTCAAAATGAGTTTAATCAAGCCCCTAGAGTCCAAGGAAGAAGGCAAGTTAACTCATGGAAACCAAAGGTGGCAAGTATGAGTCATGATGGGTCTATTGGTCCAAGTAATCTATTTGATATGATGGAGAATGTTATAGAAGTTCAAGAGTATCAAGGGCTCTAATTATTTACTCATGTTGTTGATAAAGAGATTGAGCTCAAGGAGAGGACAAGGTACTGGCTAAGGCTAGTTCTAAGGTGAGTATGGATCCAAGTGAACATTTTTTTGTTGTTGAGCAAGTTTCATGTAAAGAACATTAGTTATCAATGCCTAGTGATGATATTTTTGAATTGTAAGGAAGATTATTTAGATGAAAAGGTATGCCATGAATCTTTGTTGCCTCAATGTATTATCAATTCAATCTTAGAAGAAAAGGAGAATGTTATAGTGGTTGAGAATGTTTCTTCTCTTAAGCCTAATAATAATAAGAACTACAAGTATCAAATGACGAAGGAGGAGAAAGAATATAAGGAGTTGTGGAAAACTCCTATTTTCACACTATTATAGGACATTATGAAGTAGGGTGTCTCTGTCTATGATTTTTAAAAGACTCCTTTCAGTGGAGAATCAAGTGTTATTGTCTATGCAGTGTCTATAAGGTTAGAATGGGTATCTCAAAGTGGCCTAATGAGATTGATGCAATTTCAAGAATAATTTGATGCTCATAAAAGTATGTGCACTTCTTTGTGATGTTTTATAAGTAGTTTTTGTGTCTTGATGATCTTGTTTGTGCCAATTGAAGATGTTTGAGTGCTCTCAATTTTCTCAGTTTGGTTTAAGGGAAAATAGACCTAAAATGGGTTATAGAAATTCAAAGTTACCAAAGGTATGGAGGCTCAATTTTTTGTCAAAAAGTGTGTGATGATTGTCTCTAGGTGTGAAATATGTTTTAGAGGAGGGCGTTGGCCAAAAGGAGGTTTGGTGACTTTGTTTATTTTGAGATTCTAGGTTTTTGGGCTCTACTAGAAAAATGGTTTGTATTATGAGTTGAGATATGAGGCTTATTAATAGGGTTGTCAAATCAAGCTTCACAGAGATCTGAAGGTTTGTGGATTTCAAGTTTTTCAAGTTTTTGTCAAAATGGAGGCATAATTAGCTAGTAGGTTTTTGAAGTATGTTGTAGAGGATGAAATAGGTGATGAAATTTGGTATGGTTGAGGGGTATATGAGAGTTTTATATATATATATATATATATATATATATATGAAGTTTCAATTCTTGATGTTGTGTCTACAAAAATTTGTGGGCTCTGCAAGTTCTAGGTAGGGCTACAAGGAGACTAAACATGCCTTGTGTGAAGAAAAGTGTTTTTTACCTAGTTTCTCAAAAAGAGAAAGGTATGCATGTTTCAAGGTGAGTTCTTAGGTTGGTTTAGAACATGTTTCCTATTTGGTGAGTGGAATGAATTTCTATTGATGATCCTTGAAGTGTCTTAAGAGATAAGGCTAGTAAGTCTATATGGGGTTCTTCATGGTGTGTGGAGATTTGAAGATGCTCAAGAAGTGAAATGGCTCAGAGATCTTAGTGGAAGTCCCCTTAAGATAGTTCTTGATGATTTCCATCAGATTTTATTATTTTTTGGGTTCTTTATTCATTGTTTGTAGTGATTGGTTAAAGAAGATTGTTGGCATGTTGCAAGAGGATGTTGTCAAAGTAAGAAGAGGTAGGCTCAAGTTAAGGGGGAGTTTATACTATATTTATAATATGGTCTTCTCATATTTGTATTATTTTTAGGTCCTCAATATTAGTTGGTTCCCACTTTATCATTATGCCAAAGGGGGAGGAAGTTCTTATTGCGGAGTGCTTGAAGAGAGAGAAGGAAGGTGAACTATACATTTATATATAATGGTTATTGACATAAATGAAAAATGGGGAGAATATTGGAGAGATTTAAATGATTTCATGGTAATCTCATGAATTTGTCCAAGTGAGTGGATGAATTGCCTTGATAGTCTAAGTGACCATGACAAAGTGTGCAATGTTCTTGTCTAGTATGATCGGTTGATATTAAATTATGTCATGGTTTGATATGATTATGGATGATTCTAAATTATTTATCATGTCAAATGGGTCTTATTAGTGGTCAAGGATGATTGGAGAGATTGTGTGCATGAGTGGAATTCACCTAGTTCTTCATTTTGTTCATCTAGGCATAAATAGGTCTGTAGCAGAAAGATTTGAAGAGGCATTTTGATGTTGTCATATCTCACACATGCGAGGGTTCCAAGAGATGATCAAAATATGGATGTATTATCATATGTGGGGAGATCACATGGTTAAATTTTTAGATCATGTGACTAAGTGCATCCAAAGTTACTAAGGTGCAAAGTTGGTCCCTCAGACAAAAGTGCACCAAGTTCCAACAAAGTCAATTTACAAAGGAATATCTAATGGTCAATGTTTCATCACATTAAAGATCGACACTGTGAAACTAGTCTAGGCTCAAATATGTTATTTGTATAAGTACAAGAAAGAGTCAAGTAAGCAAGTTGGTAATGGTATATCTTACATGCATAGATGCTTAAGGAAAAAATGGTCATATGGGTTTGTTCAATATTTTTCCTAGTTTATATGGTTCCAATTTGAGAATATGAGAGTGAGTGAGGTAAATGATATGAATATGAAAATTTGGCCTTCCATGTAGATAGAAATGATCCTCATACTTAGTCTATTTTACAAGATGTTAAAGATCAGGACTAGATGGAAATCTAATGGCTCATAGGTAATCATACAATGAATATCTATGGTGCATGTTGAGTAAAATTCTTCAAAGTGTTTGTTGGTTAATGAATTTAAAGAAATATCTCCTTAAAAAAGGATAAATGGGGCATGTTTGTTCCAAGGTGTTAGGAAGATGCGAGATGAAGACAAGCATTCAAAGTTTAACATTGAGCAGAGATAAAGATCAAGCTTCTTCTAAGATATAACAATGAGTATATTTTTATACATATAAAAATCAATGGTGCATATTGATAAAGATGATTTCAAGGTGTCCAATGTTTAACATAATAAAGATCAAGCTATGTATAGGAGATTGATAGAGTGTATTAAGTCAAATAGTCAAGATGAAGATCCAATGATGAGAGATGAAAGGTAAAGGTTGAGCTACTTCAAATAAAATCAATGGTGTGTGTTTAATCTAAGATACATGGATATGAAATGAGGATAAGGTGTTCAAATTTTAACTGTGACCATTGGGATTTGAATATTTGAATTTTCAAAATAAAAATTAGTGCTCTATATTTTGCCTATAACTCTTGATCCAGGATGAATTTATTGATGGAGTAAAAAGAAAATTCATAGACTCTATAACAAATCCAAAAAAACTAGTTAGAATATTTTAATGTATGTATAGAAAAATATATTAATCTCTAAAGTTGACTATGTGTTTGACTATGTCATGTAAGTGACCTGAGAAGATTATTTGAGCTTGTTTTGATATCTTATGATGAATTAGATATTGAGGATTGTTGTAGACTCCTTGTGAATGATTTGTATAGTCTTTAGAGGTTTTAACAATTGATATTATATATGAACAAAGTCCTTTAAGTTGATTGTGTGTTTGTTCATGTTGTTCTTATGCATGAGGTTAGTGTTTGAGTAGATTAATCATACACAAAGGTGAGAAAAGTTGACTATGATCATTTGAGTAAGTATAAGGGGTCATGTAGAGTGGACATATGCATTTGGAAGTAGTCATATGTTCTTATTTTTATTGATGAAGTGCTAAATGGATGAATATGTCTCTATGAGATCTATAAGAGCTACAAGGACCTAATTGAAAGGTGCGGTTACTTAAAGGTGACTCATAGATGTTATGATGACATATGAGGACTGTATTGAGCCACGTATTGATGTGAGAGAAGCCTTAAGGGTTAAGTAAAGTCTAATGGCTGACCAAGAAGTTGTTTATCATGAAGAATCTATATATATTGAAACCAAAAGAGATGGTTTCTAGGCTTGTGTAAGAGGAGTGAGCATTGAAGTAAAGAAGAGAGGAAAGATAGTGTGCCCAGTGGATGGGTTGATGAGTAGAGTAGATTAAGGACTATGTTTATGACTTTTAGGTCATGTTTTTGATGTTAGAATAGCTCTCTTGCAAGTTGAGGATGAGTGAAGAGGTATAGAGTGATCCAAAAAGATGTTTTTAATGTATTGAGAGTGAATAAAGGATAGATGGTGTTTGTGTGAGATTGGTGGATGATTTGAGAGATAGATTAGAGTTTGGATTGAGTGAATGACCACCTGATCATGTTGTTAATGTGGTGATGGAGTTTTTGCTGAGAAGTGAAGAGTGATCTAAAAGGTGGCTCCAGATGCATGGAGTGTGAAGAGTTGAAGAGAGATGATATACTTTATATATCTATCAGATTGAGAGGAAATTAATGTTTAGGAGATGTTATGTTCATAGGTGTTGTTGTGTTTTCTCAACATCTAGGGGGTTGTAGCCTCCTTTTAAGGTGAAACTTGATAAAATTCTAGTTGTTGTGGTTGCTCATCTAGATAAGTGTCATAACACATTATGGGATTGTAATCTCACTAAATAAAGGATTGTAATTCCTTAATTAGTTGTAGCTATTATAATTTGGTTCTTATTATTATAGGATATTAGTCCAATTGTAGGTTCCAGTGGGTTTTCTTCCCCAAGAGAATTTCCCACATATGTCATATGTTATGTGCCTGATCTTTCATTGTCTCTTGTTCTTTGTTATGAATGATATGTATGCTTCATGAAATGCTTTTGGTAATGTATTAATAACTATAAGGGATTGAAATTAAAGTTGGATTATCTAGGCTCACTGATTCACCCCCCCCCCTCTTAGTGATTATACCTCTAATAGGATGACCTCAAATGAGTGAATGTGTCAAATGAGGAACCTATGTATGTGCCCCTGGTAGGTAGATAATATCAAATTTGGATATGTGTGGTGAACTTGGGTCTTATAAGAATATTTGAACACTTAAAAATAACAAGTGACACACTTATGTGTGATAAAACCAACTACACTAATATAGATATCATATGTAGTACCTAAAAATTATAAGTGTAAAAATGGACATACAATCTATAATTTATATTTTTTGAGTAAATATTTGAATGTTTGACATATTATATTATTTTTGTATTTTTTGAATATAAGATATGTACAAGTAACATGAAATTTAAATTATATACATAGATCAAAAATAAATGAAGTTATATACAAGTAGGGAGGAACATACTAATCGATGAGTCTCATGGGAGACTCATTATTAATGTGGCTTATGTAAAAAAGAAGAATGATAAGCCCTCATGAAGTGTGATGGATGTGTTGTGTCTGAATTGATTTGTAGTATGAATCTAAGTATTATTCATTGTTGATATCTTGATAATCATAATAACCTGTATTATTCCACTCATCATTATCATCTTGATTTTGAACCAATGGAATGCTAGTGTTGACTTTTGTTGTATCTAGATGAATATAGGGAATTGCCTCATATTGAGGAATTAACCTTTCTAAATTTTAATTTGTAATATTTTCTTTTACTGTGCCGTTTGAAATTGTTCTTATTAGAGGCATATGGTTATTTGGAGGCTCTTTTATTATAATTTTTTTTTTGAGAATGTATGTTGGCTTAACATGATTTTGACTTTACAATTGATGTGGTTGTTCCAATTCTAATATGTTATTTGTATCTTGATATTTTTCCTTGATAAATCATATCTATGAATGATTTGCCTTAGTAAGTTCCATAAAACCCAAACCTTTTTGACCAACATTATCAACTGCTATAATAGGAGTAGTGATGCCTTGAGCATGTTTTCCTAAAACTTGACCATGATAATCAAATTATTGTAAATATTTTTGGCCAAACCCATACTAATTTGAGAGTGGGGCCTCATTGTAGATAGGTATATTTGTATCTTTTACATGTTTTAGCTATACATTTTGTACTATTTCTTGCTTTAATTATGCTTTGTGAACCTTTTGTTGTTCTAATTTATGCTTTGATAAGCACTTTTGTACTATTTTTAAACTTGACATTTTTTGAATTTTTACATGTGTCATTGTATGTTGTTAGAATGATGTATCATTGTTTGAGTCATTTGTATTAATTACCTATTGTATTTTTATTTTCAATGCTAAACATAAATCAGCATGGTGCCTATGCATTCTATAATATGCACAATAATATCTAGATCTCCTCACTTGATGTAGAGGAGGTAGGTTGATCAACTTAGCTTTAATCATTTGCCATAAAATATCACTTGAACTTCTATTTGATATTTGAATAATTTTCAAATCATTAGTTATAGATTCACTTTGTTATGATTTTTGGTTTTGATATATAACAATGTTTGGCATGGATTGACTAGGTGAAAATATATATACATGATTGACACTAGTGTGCCTTGGAGGATTTTATCTTGTGATCTAATTTTCCAATGTTATAATATTTTCATGTAATAGTTTATTCTAAGTTTTCAATTCTAAAATGAACATACTCATATTGATAATTTGATCCCTTAGAGTCTCATAATTGAAAACCCTAGTTGCTTCTAATTTAACATGTAGGCAAAAACCCTATAGAGAAGACATGGAGGCATGGATGTGCTGAGTATGGTAATTAATAATAATAATATAAAATATCTCATCTCATGGAGTGATAGAATGGACCTGGTTGGAGGGAAAGTAGTTATCACCCTTATGGAGATGAGGAGGAGAAGGAGATACTTTCCTGTGCATAAGATATGACATTAAAACTTGAAACATGGTTGTTAAGGTATTAAATTTATGGAATAAGTCCAATAAATTATATTGTAACTGATATAAGACATTATGTACATATGTGTGTGTATATTCTTTGAATTGATTCCAAATGAAAGGAAACAAGCATGCAAATGAAACTAGAAAACTTTACATTATAAAGTGATAACTATATTCTATCATTATTATTATTAGATAAAAATAAAAAATTACAAAATATAAGGGTCTAAAATTTGAGTCTAAATTCTAGAAGGCTAGAAACATAAAATCTAAAGGTAGTCTAGGGTTAGGGTTTTTACAATGTTCAAAGTAAGTTAGGTTCACCAAATGATATACATTTTAAGGGTTTATGGAGTGTAAGCCCTAGGTTTTTAAAGGTTATTAGCATAGTAAATCAGGGTATAAATATGCAATAAATACAAACACTAATTTGTATGAGAATTGACCTAATCTAATATTTCTAATACTAACAATGAATGACATGATTGAATACTTGGCTAGAAATTGAATGAGATGAATGATAGTAGCATTGTGGTGCTAGTGTCCACTTTTAATGCTAGTGTCCTCTTTTCAAACTGTTAAAACATTTAATATTTAAATGGTGTAATTATAAGACCCTTAGTACATTTTAATAAATTAAATAATAATGATTTATTATTTATTAACATAGGTTAACAACCTCATGTAAATAAATAATAAAACATAAATTATTTATTACTTATCAATAAAAATAAAATATATTTATTTATTTTTATCAATAATTTAAAATATTCTCGAGATGGTTGGACCCATTATTTAAAAAGGTCACATACCTTCACATTTAACTATAAACAGGGTTTTACCCCTATTATGAATGTGTGTGTAAAATATTATATTATGAATAATGAATTATGTGTGAATAAAGGGTTTTGTGAATGCTATTAAAGAAGTGAGAAGGAAGAGTTTATGTATTGGGATGACTTGGTTTCTCAAATATATGAATATCATATTGGTGGGTTTTTTTAACCTTTTTTAAATTTTTTCCATGGTAATTATTATGTATTGGTTCATTGATTTGTGTTAACTATTAGTTGTGTATGCTTTACTTATTCATGCCACTCTATATTTTACTTGTGTGTATTGCTTCATATATCTATACATGAATTCTTTCATGGTATCAGACCTAGTGGGGTGTGTGTGATTAAGCAGACCATTATATATATTCAATTCAAAATATTTTTTTAAACTTGGTTCAACTCAGTCTACAACAAAGAGGGAGAATAATTTTTTTTGGATTATTTTAGAGGCATGTCTCCCATTCAAAATACCTCAAAAGAATTTCAAAGCATATATAGACCCTCTTAAATCAAATCATATTTTTTTCAAGCATTTAAATCTTCTTTGATCATATAGGCACCATAGTCATCCTGGGAAAAATTAAAACACTAATTTTTTGGTCAAAATCTAATTTTTATAATTACTTCTTTATCAGAAAAAAATCCAAAAGATTGGAAAAAATTTCAAGATTTTTAGTCGTCTATATAAAGTTATGGTCTCTCTATAACTTCCACAAGGGTGTCATAATCAACCTGATCAAGTCAAAATATCAAAAATAATTATTCTACAGGCTTCTAGTAATGGTTTTTTATGTTTGAATCTTGTTTTGTCAATTATTATCCCTGACAAAACATCTACTAAACTTTTGGAAGCCTTTGTGACTACATTTATTTTTTCCAATTAGCCTAGGATGCTCTAATTGGCCTAGGTAAGTGAAATATATGAATTATTCACCAAATATTTAATTCTAAAGATCATACCAGCCAAGTTTCAGTATTTTAAGAGTATTGACAAAATTTCAAGGTGTTTGGTGGTCTACTTTGAGCATTGTGAGCTTTCAAAACTCTTCTTAGCACCATACCTATGATATGATATGCTACAGAAATTATATTTTTTATATAGTTTGTGGAAATATCTAAAACATACTTTTTTTATTTAAAACTCTATTTTCTTGCAAAGTCTAGTGGCCCCCACTTTTAAATTCTTTTAAGAGTTTTTAAATAAAAAAGTAAAATTTATTTAAAAAGTTTTACATGCATGGTTAAATATTTTTATATATTCAATTTTATTTTTATTTTAAAAAAATAAAAATTAGATAAAACAAATGTTTAAATATATATTAGCACATGTAAACTTTCAAGAAGGTTTGTAGAAGGGTTGGTAGTTATAATTTTGCTAAAAGGTTGTAGTTGGGAGGTCTCAAGTTTGAAAACCCCAAAAATCAATATTTTTTGACTTATTCAAATCAAATTTTTAAATATAATTTAAATTTAAATATATTTTTAGTTTGCATGTAAAATTTTATCATATTACATGCATATTATTAATCTATAAAATTAATAATATGAGGTTTAAAAACACAAAATAGACCATGTATATGTGTTCTAAAGGTTTCAAAACTTAGGGATCGATTGGTTACACAATTACTCTTGTCGAAACAATCAATATGTCAAAAGTGGAATAAAGGTTGACAAGTTAACTAGAGTTTTGAATGCATGATAAAATTTGACATGCATACTAAAAAATATTACATGCATGTAATATTTTTTAGTATGCATGTAAAATTTTATCATGCATTCAAAACCCTAGTTAACTGGTCAACCTTTATTCCACTTTTGACATATTGATTGTTTCAACAAGAGTAATTGTGTAACCAATCGATCCCTAGGTTTTGAAACCTTTAGAACACATATACATGGTCTATTTTGTGTTTCTAAACCTCATATTATTAATTTTATAGATTTTTTAGTAATAGTGTCTAGGTAGTTGTTATAAGTATGACTCTTTTGACACCTAATTTAGTGCAACTCTAATTCAAATTTTTGCATTATTTGGCATATAGACTATGTAATTAAGTATGGTTGTATGTGTGATTCATTTTATTTTTGAAAATAGCTCAAAAACTCATTAAATTATTTTTATTTAAAATAATTGTGCTTATATTATTATATTTTTATGACACTTGTGACACCTTATTTTATTGCAATATTTTACTATTTTATTATTTTATCTAGCATTGAATTGATCAATAAGAGTGTGCTTACACTTTTGATATATTTTTTATTTTTAAATAAAGTTAAAATTCATAGTAAAAAAAAATTATTTTAATTATTTATTTTGTCTTTCTTAAAGGGAGTTTATGGCTTCGCCTAATTTTGTTTTAAATAAATCACAAATGTTTAATGGAAATAACTATAATATTTATATAATCTACATTAAATCATAATTCATGGCCTAAAAATCCCCTTTTGGGCAACATGTGACCCTTAAGCTTACCAATGCATTTCAACATAAATTACAGGAAGCTATGTCCATTATCTTGCAGAGTGTTAAGGATGAATTCCTTCTCCACATTAGTAATTAGTAGTCTCCTAGTAATTCTTGAAAAGTTCTTAAATCTATGCATGAAGGCAATCACCTCTCAAAAATTACTAAGTTAATCCTTGAATTGCTAACTACACCTATGAAAGGTGATGAAAAAGTTGTAAATTTTCTTTCTAAAATTAGTAACATTAAAGCTCGGTTAGATGGTTGTAACTATAAATTTTTTCATGATAAATTTATTTGTTTTATCATTCAATTAAATATTCATGAAAATTTTAGAAATATTATTTTAATTTTTGAATTCTAAGTATCAAATTGAATAAGATATCCTGGACCTTACCACCTTGTATGATCTCTTGATTCAAGAAGAGAAAGTTATAACCAATTTTGATTCTAAATATAATGCCACTTATGAAATTTTCACTTTAAATACTATTTTTTATAATAATAAAAACCAAAAATCTAACCCTATTTTTGCTTCTGACTCAAATAGGAATAAAAAATCTAGTAATAAGAATCATAACTCTAAGTTTAATTAGAATTAAAATCTGTGTGGTAAATTTTATTATATAATGTAAAAATTTTATTAAAACAAAGATAGAATTTAAAATAAATATTCTAAAAATAACAAAGAGAATAAATCTAATCAAAATAAGTAGAAGAATCAAAACCCTGATCAAGATAACAATCATGATTAAAATGTTATTACTTTATAACCTATTTTATTTGCTTCAAATAAAAATGGATGAATTTTAAATAATGGTTCATCACACCATATGAATTGATTATCTAATATTATATGTGATTCTATAGATATTTATAAAATATTTACTTAGGAGATAATTCATTTTTAGAAGTAACTAAGCAAGGAAAGATAAATCTTTTAAATATTGTTACCAATGATGTTTTTCATGTACCAAAGATTAAAAAGAACTTGTTATCTTGTTCAAAACTTACTAATTATAATTTTATTTTAATATTAATTAGAGATATCTGGTCTATTAAAAACTAATGCAGATCTCTAATTGTTGAAGGAGTTCAAAAGACTGGGTTATATGTTTTCTTTCCTTTTGCATGTTTTCGTTAATCACATAGTAAGAATAAATCTCAATTATGACATGAAATATTAAGATATGCTAATTTTAAAAGTTTACATGATATTTTTTCTCAATTTTTTTTTTTTGGAATTCCTTCTATACCTTATCATCTTAAAACTTGTGAGGGTTACTTACGTGGTAAGCAACACACTAACCCCTTTCATAATAATCATGATGTGAATTCTTCACATCCTTTATAATTGATTCATAGTGATATTATAGGACTTATTTAAATTTTACCTCGTAATAATTATATGTATATTATTACTTTTATTTATGATTACACTAGAATGATCTAGTCATTTTTTATTTAAAAAAATCTAATGTGTTGTCTAAATTCAAAGAATTTAAAGCGAGTGTTAAAAATACATTTGATTTTTCTATAAAGAGATTAAGAACTGATAATGGTGGTGAATATGTTAGTAAAGAGTTAAACATTTTTTAATTAGTTGTGATATTCAAAGAGAATTAACAAATCCTTATTCCCATAAGCAAAATGGTATTGTTGTGAAGAAAAATTACATCTTTATTGAGATGGATAGAACAATGTTGCATTCTGAAAATGTTTCTCCTAGTTATTATAGGCCAAAGCCATGAATAATGTTGTCCATATTCTAAATAGAATCCATGTTTAATATTTTCATTTTTTCTACATCAAAATACATTATATGCATAGCATCATGCTCAATTTGACAAAATGATTAGCAATTGTATTTTGGTAAAATTATCGTGCTCAATAAGTTTGAATCTTTTATGTTTCAATTATTAAGATGTTTAAATTTGATTAGTGGAGAAATTCCATGATGGTATGCTTAGATACTCTCATTTTATTATTTTATCATTTTATAATCTATGTTAACATTTTTATATGCTTCATTTGATAATAAAATATGTTATGAAATGTAATGTGTAAATGAAGTTTGTATTATTAGATCTTCATCATTTAATTTACTATACAATCTATTCATACATCTCTGAACTTATTTGTTTTAGTCTCATATTTATTCAATTGGATGATGTCATTTCATGCTAAAATTATCCATATTTTATGTATAAAAGGTTATAACTCAATCTTTTGTTAAAGTATATTAAACTTGTAAAGTTTTCATAAAACTCAAATGATAAAATGAGTTATTGCTAATAGGATATTTAATGTTTAAAATTAGTATCATATTATTAGTAAATTATTGTATGCACATCAGATGACAGTTGGAGATGCTCATCTTGTCAATATTGAAGATGTCCGATAATGAATTACATATAATAATTTATATTTTTTCACTAAAACTTTAATCAAAATCATGAACTTGTTTGCCTAAAATATGAATTGATTGTTTTAAATGTGTTTTACCATATAAAAAATATATATCATATTTTTATGTATGTGTTTATTATGATGATAACCATACTCTGTTATCATGAATCTATTTTTGGATATGTGTTTAAGTTTTGTGTAGGTGCACAACACCAATAATTTAAGCATATTTAATTTCATGTGCATTTTATCCAAGATAAAGTATTCAATGGTGATATAAATTTGTAGTTCTATCTTATAGAGGAATTAGTGGTAGATATATTCACAAAGTCACTTGGTGATACCAAGTTTTTATAGTCTCATGAAATGTTGAGCCTCTTAGAGTTGCCATTGAAGGAAAGTGTGCATGACAATGTTACTTCCTAATGACCATCTATTTCTTATCCTTCTCTATTATTATTATTATTATTATTATTATTATTATTATTATTATTATTATTATTATTATTATTATTATTATTATTATTATTATTATTATTATTATTATTATTATAAAACATTTTAAACTTCATGTGGAAGTTTTATTTTTGTACCCCAATACATTAAAATCATACTTTGTAATGGAGGTCCTTATGTTATAAAAGGATCCAAATATTTTTAATGATTGTTCATGAGAAATTGTGAGATGTAGTCTCACAATCATGTTGCCTAAACTTAATTTTAAGTAGTTTATGAATTATTATTTCTTTTGTTTCAAAAGGTGATGTTTGGCATGTCGAAAGTTTTTAATCCTTCAATTTTTTACATAGTATAAATCATTTTAAAGGTGACTATGGCATTTATCCCCACTTAACATTAAGGTGGGTGTTAGAATATTTAATGTCTAAGTGATGAAATTATAAGACTCTTAGTACATTTTAAGTAATTAAATAATAATGATTTATTATTTATTAACATGGTTTAACAACCTTGTGTAAATAAATAATAAAACATAAATTATTTATTACTTGTCAGTAAAAATAAAACATATTTTTTTATTATTATCATTAATTTAAAATGTTCTTGGGATGGATGGACCCATTATTTCCAAATGTCACATCCCTTCACATTTCACTATAGATACAGTTTTACCCCTATTGTGAATGTGTGTGGAAAATATTATATTATGAAATATGAATTATATGTGAACAAAGAGTTTTGTTAAGGCTGTTAAATAAGTGAGAATAAGGAGTTTATGTATCGAGGTGATTTGGTTTCTCAAATATATGAATATCTCATTGGTGGGATTTTTATCTCTTTGTGGTTTTTCTATGGTAATTCCTATGTATTGGTCAATTGATCTATGTTCACTATTATTTATGTATGCTTTTAATATTCATGTCACTTTAGATTTTACCTCTGTGTATTGCTTCATATATCTATACATGGATTATTTCACAAATAATTTATAAGTTTTGTAGATCAGGTTCTATTGTAGATCTTATCTAATTTTAGGTTTACATGTTTAATACTTTTTTCTATAGCTCTATTTTTTTTTGAGAAACCTAGGTTTGCATGCTTGTAAGGGATTGAATGAACATCATGATAAAAATGAGTTAGTGGGGTACGATAGACATCCTTAACACCCTGCTATGTTTATATTTGCCTACATATGAATATCTTGAGAGGGGATCAAGCCTAATGTAATTCTCCCATCCATGTATTTTAAGCTTATGATGGTTGTAGATGATTATATATAAAATTAGGATAGAATAGGGATTAATAACCTTGAGTGTGCACTAATGTTTTTGAGCTTGCTCATGTGTTTTACCTTTGATTCCACATATTGGATAAAGGGATAAAAATCATGTATGTATATTGATTTGGCGATTGTGTAGGGATTTAAATATATCTAGGCCAAACCTAGGTGTTTTCAAATTGAAAGATATCTATTAGGGCTAAAAAGAGGGAAAAGGATAATAGTGCCCAAATTTGACATTAGCATTATGGCGCTAGTGTCTAATTATGGGGCTAATGTCCATATGGTAAAAATTGAGGCATTAGGGGCCTAGATGCTTGAGGAAGGGTCTAAGACTATTTTGAGATGTCTATGGATGCATGTGTCCAAAATAAAAGTTAGATACATGTATAAATAGGCCCTAAGATAGGTCTATGGATAAGATAGGGATGGGTGGTTTCAAGTAACACTCTTGGAACTCAGGTGACTTTTTAGACTACACACAATAATAAGCCTTGTACAAAAATTACTATCTACACTTAGTCACATATATGTATACTTTCCATTAAGGTTTCATAGGTATGCCCATGCAATTATTGGTGAAAGTCTTTAGGTTACTCTGATTCATTTATCATGGACCCATTATAAAATTTAGCATGGCATCAAAGCTTTCTAAAGTTTCAATTATTTCAATGATGATTTCCATCTTTGGAATCATCTACTCTTTGGGGTTTTAAGATTTAATTTCAAAGTTGCATGAAAGGAGCCTTAATATTTTTGATACTTTTTGAGATTCCTAGAGAGGTTTCATCTATTCCATTATATCTGAGAAATTAAAGTTTTTTATTTCATTAGAAATAGAGCTCCAACACTCTGTTAATGTATATTTGAATTTTTCTCATGCCAAAGTTTTTTAGCATGCAAGAATTTTTATTTATTTTTAATATTTATAACAATTTTTTTAGTTGGTAGGAATGATATTTTAATTTATTTAATGTTTTACTAAATTTTTAAAAAATAATGAAAAACTACAAAATTGCTTCCTTAAGTTTAATTTTTATGAAACATAAAGGCCCTTGAGTTCCACCTTTTAGAGATGTATCCAAGGGTCCACTTCTTAAGTAGCATGTGACACTTTAATTCCCATACACCTTTCTCATGACATAAACTAAGACCATCTGAGCATGATTGTGCCTCTATATAACTCATGTTATATCAACATTTTGGTCCTACATGGGCTCTTCCAAGCTATCCGCCATGACTCTAAGTCCTACTTTAGCTCCTCCTACTAAAAAAAACCTTTTTCATACACATGAGATATAATATCACCATGTTTTTTCCTTATGTTTCATATGCCTGAATAACCATTGATATCTCAATATGCATTTAGTTTACACCTTTTCTCTTGAGTTCACTATACAAATACCACTTGACTGATATCCAAACACCACTCGACTGAGATATTACTCAACAAGTCTAAGCTTATCCTCTTAAAACCTATACATATGTGTCATAAAAAAAAATTCCTATACTATTTTTAGGATCCTAAAGACCCTAACTTAATACCTACAATGATATCTTATTATACACTAGCTTGACTCTCAGACACTCACCAACCATTTCCATACCCTTGATTCTATTATGACCTTGATTCACACTACCATATGCATTAACAATTTTTCAACATAATTTATTCTCGACTTTCATGAACTCTCCATCACCACTTACTAACCCTCATTTTAGATCCACCAAGTGTGAGAAAAATCCTTTTTAAGTTTCTAATTTCATGGAAAATCCCATTATGTGTGTTAAAAGTATGACCAACATGCACCATGTTATATGTATTATTCAAAAACTCAATTACTATTGAGACACTCTAATTCCTCACTTAGGATGGTTAAGAGGTCACTTGACTATCCTTTAGTGTTTTTTACATAATATATTAATGGTGAGTGGTTAATTAGTTACTTGATTAACCACTACTTATAATAAACATTTACTTATTTTTTAAAAGTAATAATTTTATTTTTTTGGGAATTGCATCTAGGTACCTCAGGATCTACCCTAAGTACCTTGGGGATTTTTTTCATGCCCAAATATGCTCTTCAACATGGAAATCAAAATTTCCCCTCTAGGCCATTACCTATGCAACCCACTACCGAGGATTCTTAGGCCATTGGTGACTATAAATTTATGTGCTTGCCTACTAGATTATCAAATTGGTAATCTAAAGTATCCTACAATATTTGATGACTCCTTATAGCCTTCGACTACTATATACACTCTTCATTATAATGTGCAATCTTCAGGTTACTTATGAGTCTCTAATATTCATGTGCAGTCTCTTTTAAAATGTGCATCTTTGATGTTGCTTGTTTATCTTCTAGCTCAATGTGTACTCGCTAGTCCTTGTGCACTATCTATTACAAATGTGCACCCTTAGGGTGTCATGTGTGCACTTTAGGTCCTTTAACTATCTAAGCACACATTGTATGATCGAGTCCCTCTTTCATGCTATAATAATAATATTCTTGATAAACCCTATCCTCATCACACCTTTCTAGCCACCCTAGGGTACCCTTCTACATTTACTTCATATGAACATCTAGTTGGAGCTAGAAAATTCATTTTTTGATAATTTTTTATAATTAACATAAATATAAGATAGAAAATGACATATTTTGTCCACTAAAATTCAAAAAATAAATATAGTTTTTTGAGTATAATATAGTTGCATAATTAAATTTCTTACTTTTGATCCAATCATTCTTTTGATAAATCTATATGGGCACAATGACATCAAATTTTTGGGATCCATATTCATGATGTTTGTACTTATGCAAACACCTCTTAAAAAATTGGTAAACACTTAAAGGTATTTTGTGTATTATATCTATTCTACTTATGCCTTGATCATATAAGATACATTATTCAAGTGTTTAATTATGTCTTTCTATGTTTAAAATCCTATAGTTTTAGAGAGATCCTCGTATTTAATACCATTTCCTTATTAACATGATGATTATCAAAAATTGACACACATGTATTCTAGTAAGATGAAATGGCATAGAAAATGACCTTAGCACTCCTTTTTATTCATCTACATCTAATAATGGAGTCTATGGCATATCAGTTTACCATGCATATTGTGATACATATAGACATTGAAGATTTTGTGGAGTACAAATTATGAAGCATCATATTCAAACATGATCATTCTCATGATCATTTCTATTTTTATACTTATTTTACATAGGTACATAATATGGCCTAGTTTTTAGGACCCATATCAAAGGTTGTGCCTTAATTTATAACTTTCTCTAAATTTATCTTAAGTCGGGGTAGGGGCAGGGGTGGGGGTGTTGATATTGTACTTAAGCATGACATTTTTCTTCTTAATAACTTGACAACATATTTACTTAACTAAGATAACTTAGGCTTGTTAAACTTAATTTTTCCTCTCCTTTGAAAGAGTACATAATAATAAGGGATGCTAATGTATATTAGGACATGAACTCTTATATTTTCTAAGATGCACTTGTAATTATATTACTTATGGATAAACACACATTTATGTGCACATAATTATCCATAACTTATTAATAAATAAATATATTATTTCATATTTAAACTGAAATTAAGGTTTGTATATTTTAGATAATGTCAAAATATATAGATATGCCTTCCAAACCCTAAACAACCTTACTTATCTATATAATAAGCTAGAGGGTATGGGTGAAGAATACTTCTTTTGTATTGATATTGTGAGGAGGGTCATTAGTCCTATTTCACATTTTAGATTTAATATATTTGGTATTATTTATACCTTAGTTATATCTATGTTTATTTATCATTAATTTTTCATATGTATACACATGCAATCATGGGATAAATTTTCAATCTACTCCTATTCAGTTATCCTAGGCCCATCTTGGAATTTAACATGTTAGTTGTTAAGTTGCATATTTCTAGGATGTTGGTGTATTTGTAAATTATTGGTTGATTTGAGGCATTATTGGCATAAATAATAAATTTTAATGTCCCCACACATCTTTATATCACTCTCCAATTATCATTTCCCTTCCCCCTAGATTTGGCCTTGTTCTAATCCCTTTACCAAAATCATTGACTTAACATTTATAGGATGTTAGGAATGTCAAGTGTATCATATTAGCAAGTTTCTTTTGGCCCATTTTTATCATTGTTACATGTGACCTTTGTATTTTATATTTTATATTTTTTTTATTATTGTATGTTTATTTTCATGTTATTAGGGTCTTAATTTGAATTCAATTAATCTATAAATATACATGTACCCTAGTATACTTAGGTAATATAAAAATCATCTAAGAAAGTATCTAGAAATTGATTTTTTGTTGCTCATAAAAATATATTTAACATTTATAAGCATTCATAAAAATCAATAAATCATTTTTATTATATCCCATATTTTTCCTTCTTATTTCTTTATTAATTAGAGGCGATTTTTTTAGTGAATAAGGAATGATTGTTTATTAATTAATTGGTTGTATGTTCACACTAGAATTAATTATGAATTAAAATTAACTCTAAATGGAAATTTAAGCTATTTAAATCTGATATAAGATGATATATAAGACATAATACAATAAAATACAAATATTTAAAAAATTTATAGAATTTGTAAATTTACTAAAAAATACTAGGTTTAGGGTTAGATAATTATCCTTACAATTGATTTATTTCAAGCTATATTAATTATCTATAGATTGTAACTATTTGAAAATATTGAAGGCTTTGAATGATTGTATAGAGTGTAAATTATTTTTATTTCTCTCTAAAAATAAATTTATTTATCAACAAAATTGTCCTAAAATTACTAGTTGTCAAGAGATTATTGACCAAAAACTATATTGAATAGCTTCAAAATTAAAAAGATATGCTTTTTGGTCTAAATTATTTTATATCTACAATAAATTAAAATCATAAACACTCAAAAAATATATATCATTTTAAATTAATTCACCACACTTCTATTGTGTGAAACTATATTAAATAAATAAAGCTAATTTGAGTTTATTACAGGGAAACTTGCAATGAAAGTAAAGTCTAAAAATATAAATATAAAACTCCTAGACCACAAGTAAACTAAAATTATACTAATTAAAATGAAATTATAATAAATAATCAAGTTTAACTCACTATAAATATTTGGACATCATGTAAGAAGCCTCTTCAATAGTAAAGTCAAACATGCAACCAAAAAAACATCCTCATCAACCTAAGTTCCCTAACTGAACTAACTATAGAAAATAAGACATAAATAACTTTATTCTCAATTATCTCAACTTATAAAGTGTGCCTAAAACTATTTTGGAATGAATTAATAATGATTTAGACTCAGTTAAGTACACTTTTAGTGAATTATATTTAACTGACAATTCCATTTATTTTTTTAAGAATCACTATAGTGTTAAAAATTAAACAAATGACTAATTTAGGACATAAATAAATTAAATAAGATTCATAAAAACCCAATAAAATAAAATAAAATAAAATAATTAGTAAAATATAAATCAAGTTCTCATATTGGCATCATACTCAACATTCCCCCCTTTGATGTAAAGAGGTGAAATGCCTATTATCTCCTTAAGTCTTTCATGAATCTGCTTGTGCAATATTTTGGTGAAAATTTCAAAAAATTGATCTTTAATTATCACATAATAAATTATAAATTGTTTATAATTGATTGAATCTTTGAAAAAATGATGTTTGAATTCAATTTTCTTAGTTTCAGCATGGAAAACTAGATTCTTGGATAACTATATTGACACATTATTATCACAAAATATTTGTATTGACTCAAATTGAGACTCTTTGAAATCAGCCAAGATTATTCTCATCCATAATCCTTGTGTGAAATTTTATGTAATAGTTTTATATTCATATTTAAAGGAGGATAATGCAATTACAACTTATTTATTTTAAGACCAAGAAACCAACCCACTTCTTAGTGTGAAGCAATAACCTGAAGTTGACTTCATATCATCAAGAGATCCTCCACAATATAAATTTATGTAGATTATTAGACATAATTAGATTTATTGTCTAAAATTAATACCATTATTATTAGTACCTCTTACAAATCTAAAAATTATCTTCACTGCTTGCAAATACTTGAGTGATGGTTTACCTGTAAATTTAGAAACTAGTGAAACCCCATAATTGATATTAGGTTTTATCATAGTGAGATATATAAAATCTCCCACCTTGATTATAAAAATATTTTCATCAAATGAAATAATTTTAAATTCCCTCATAATATTTTATCCACTTACAATTGGAGTGTATATAGGCTTTAAATCTTGAAGATTGTACTTATTTAACATGTCTTGGACATACTTGGATAGAAAAATGAATACTTATTCTTTATTTTTATGGAATTACATGATAATAAATTAATTAACAATTATAATATTAGTCATATCACATTATAATTTCATATATTCCTTTAAGCTACTCAACACTTGTAAAGATAAAGCCACTTACATAGATGAAAACATATAAAATATTAGAACCCAATGCTTGTATGTAAGGATTTAGTTCATTTTGAATTCTTAAAAAGCCAATTATTGATCACCAAGCTCTTGGAGTTTTATTTATCTCATAAATATCCTTTTTAAACTTATAAACCCAAAATTATTTACCCTTTACCAAAAAACTTGTGGTTGCCCCACATATACTTTTTCAATCACTCCATTTAAGAATGCACTTTTGACATCCATTTGATGTATTTTAAATCTTTTATGAAAAAATACAAAAATAATTAGTATTATATTATTTTTTCATGACATAAGTGCATAGTTTTCCTCATATTCAACACCATATGTTTGTGTAAATCCTTTTACAAGTAACCTAGCTTTTAGCTTATCAACTGTACCATCACTTTTAACTTTGGTTTTATATAACCACTTGGTAATAATGACATATTTGTTAAAATTATATTTAATTAAATTCCATGAATCATTATTGTTAATTTAATCCATCATTAATTTCATAGCATCAATCCATTCCTTATTTTTATTAGATTCTACATAACTTCTAGGTTCACTAGCAATAGATGACAATGTAAACATAATATTTTCCTCATAAGCATCATAAAAAATACCTTCATAATTTTTAATAATTTTAATCCTCCTCACATAATTATGATCCAAAATTTTATTTGTTAAATATGGCTTCAAAAAGTATGTAGTCTTGCTTGGAGTTAATAAAGATGCATGACTAGTCTCTTGAAAAGAGATATAATTGTTTCTTATTGACATATAAACATGTGTAGGACTTTGTAATCCCTAAAGAAAAATTAAATAGGATTCCCCCCTTAAATTATGAATTATATAGCTACATGATTAGAATTAACATAAAAATTATTTTAAAAAAAAAATACAATCCCTAGAAACAATCATTGATTTACTAATATGATTATAAAACTTGTATACTTTGCTTTAAACACTATCCTATTAAATTATGATCAGTACTCTTAGGATACATGTTTAAATAAAAATAAACATCCTAGATTTCACCCTTAATTTTTTTGGGTTATTTTCATTATACATTTTTTCTTCAAATTGGGTGGAATTTCCATCTTTCAATTATACTTGGCTTTTAAAAGAGTCATATAGCTTGTTGAAACCATATTTTTAATTTGCCATGTGATTTTAGCACCCTGAATCAAGAAATCACCAATAATTTTTTTCCTTGATTCCAACATTGTATGTAAGAGGCTAATTTGAGCCCTTTTGAACATCACTTTTGTGAGCTTGTAAAGCTTTCTTTTCACTCTCTTCATTAGCTTGATTATTAACTGCTAGTAACTTATAATCTTTGAGCATGTATCCTAGTTTTTCGCAATAATGAATAGTAAAGTATCTCTTAATTTTACCTATAAATTTAGATTAATCTTTCCTTTTTTAATTTGAGTTTTTTAAACACACTTAATTATGGTTTTTATTTTCCTATTTGGTCTTTGAAACACTTGTCTTGGTTTCAAATGCTTGTTCTAGATACTATGTATAATAATTTAGACCAAAAACATATCTTTTCAAGTTTGAAAGTATTGTGTGCCACTTTATTAAATAAAGAAAACTAATTTGAGATTATTACAAGAAAACTTGTAATGAAAGTAAAGTCTAACAGTAAAAACATAAATATAAAACTCCTAGACCATTAAGGAAATCTAAATTAGACTAAAGAAGTAATTTTACCCCACTAAAAATATTTGGACATCATGCAAGAGGCCTTTTCAATAGTAAAGTTAAATATGCAACCAAAAAAACATCATATTCAACCTAGGTACATCAACTAAGCTAAATGTAGCAAATAAGACCCAAATAAATTTATTCTCAGTTACTTGAACATAGAAAGTGTACCCACCTCTTTAGAGATGAATGGATAATAATTTATACTCAGTTGAAAGAGTTCACAACACTCTTCAACCAAGATCTCTCCAACACATTATTACCACATCCATGAGTGTTTTATCATACACATAAAGAACAAACTAACTTTGAATAAACTAGTTGTTAAGAAGAATAACATATGAAAAGGATGTATAATAAAATAGATAACCCTTGTTTAAGTAGGCAAAGAGAAACAAGACTAAATCCTAACTAACCAACATGGGATAAATCATCACATAGGACAAAACAAAGAAAAGATAAAATTTTAGCTAGAACCTAGCAAGCATAATAAATGTACTCTAACACCACCACCTTCAAGTAAAGCCAGGAGATAACAATAGAGGATGTAGTGTGAATCCATGTATCCTTATGGATTCTAATCCATCTTACCAGAGTACATGGATGTTGATTAAATGTAACCACCAAGTCAAATTAGGAATGGTATTGAATATGAATACTACACTTTAAAATACTAGGTATAATGATAAACCCAAAGAATCATTACTTGAACACCCTCCAACAAGATGGTGATAAGTGAGAATAAAGACTAGTGGGGTTGCCACATTGGTGTCACTAATGGGGATAACATACTGGTGTCACTATAAGAATCACCAAGAAGGCCATGTAGTCAATTAATAATGCTCATATGGGTTCTAAAAAATAAAGTGCTTGAATAAGATACGCATGTAAAAAAGAGGAATCTAAAAAATACAGAAAAAGTGCAATATATACATATAACTCTCATAAAGTGGAGATAAGAGAGAAACCCCATAGGAACTCCCCCCACCCAAAAAAAAAGAAAAAAGAAAAAGAGAGAGCTATAAATCCCCCCAAAGATGATGTTGAAGTAGTCTGCACTCTAAGTACTTAAAATTCATAAAGAAGTTAATCTAGATGAGTGGTTTGAATCCACTACTCAATCAAAAAAACAAGAAAACTATCAGTGGTGACAAAAGTATAAAAGAGTGTTGCATGTGCAAGGAACACTCAACACCTAAGAAATATAATGTATACCACACCCCCCCCCATGCCTCTGAATAGGTGGAGTGAAGTAAAAAGGTCTATATGAGTGGTCTTAATCCATTACTTAAACACTGAACAAGCTAACATTGTATACACCATAATAGCTCTATATCACATTTAAAGTGACTGTTAAACTATTAAAAAACAAGATGACACAAAGATTCACTAGAATAGATAGATTTTAATCTATGGGAGACTAGCGACTATCAAAAAAGTGGTGTCAAAAATATAGATAAGGTCTCAAAAATGATGGCCCATGGTGGTGATGGAAAAGACAAGAAATTGAAGAAGTGAAAAGGTGCCCTAAATAGAGTAAAAAAATGCATGAAGATAGATAAGGCTAAATCAGAAAATCCACCATGGAACTTTAAAAATAAGTGTGAATATAATATATCCCATGCACAAAAAAACTAAATGAAAATAAGGAGACACTATTCACCAAAATATCTCTAAATAAAGAGACTGCCAATCTATCAAATAAGCCATCAAGAATAATGAGAGATGCTCCAAGAATAAGGGATCAAAAAAGTGTCTCCATATAATAAGCCAAGACATTAATAAATGGGCCTTGATGGAGATATGACATAGACTAAAAGTATGTTAAAGTACTATTTCACAAAGTAACATGTTATGGTTTAATGGAATACTGTGGCAAATGGTAAAAAATTCATCATGTATGCAAAAACACACCAAAAAAAGATCAACATCCAAAAATAACAACTTTTAAAACACATGCAAAATGATGTTAAGCTCAACTAAAAATTCATCTAAGATAGTCTGTGCATGAAGTACAATATAAAAAGTAGTAGGGCCTACAACATAGGTAAGCCCCCTTGAATATGACACTTTATAACTTTAGTGATTTTATAATAAAAATAAGATCAATGGAATGGGAATAAAAAATAAAGCACTTTTACAAAAAATGGCACTAAATCTAAGTTATCAATCAAAATTTATGGCATAATCAATTTCTCATCATTAATGGGTTATTTTAATTAAATTTGCATAATTAGTTTAAATGCATGACCAAAAAAGGGGTAAGGTAGCCTTCGAGCCACTCATTGAAACTGATATAAAGTGTAAAATGCAATGGTTTAGAATATGAGGGGGAATTAGTCTCCTTCCAACTGAAGCCTCACTCTTCATCTTTGATATGTGAAATAATAAGGTAAAATTGAGTACAATCATTTATAAAATATTGTTTTACAAAAAAAATAATCAAAATTTTTTTTGTACCCCACAAAGTGATATCCAACTCTCTAATAAAAACATAATTTCCCCATCATGTGATACAAATGGATTTTGTCTTCCACCATGAAAAAATATGCCAACAAACAAAATGACCCCAAAAACATAGATTTCTAGGCAATGGTTGGTCGATGAATACAAGATGTGGATAAAATACATGAGTTTACCACCTTTGGAAATAACACAATAAACTTGTTATTTCTAAATCAAACTCATGTGACAAATTCAAATTTTTGAAGCTCTTGGGAAAAATCCCATAGAACCTATTGGTATTGATATGAAACAATGTCAGGTCTGTGAGCATCCTAAGATCCTCTAATAAATACCCTAAAATCTCCACATGGTTCAAAATAATGCCTAACATAATAGAAATGTTAGGATTATCTAGTAAAGGAGAAAAAAACACATCAGTGTAGTTGTGACACACATTAACACCAACCCAACTCTATGTTATGTTCAATGGGTCTGAAAAGATTTCCACCTTCCAGTGAATAAGCCAACATTCCTCAATGGCAAAGAAATTTTTGTGAGCCCTGCAACTAGAAGGACTTTGTGCACCCTTATACCATTAAATTCAATGTCATAGATCTACATCCTAATAAAGGAAATAAAGAAGAGGATGGATACCTCTATGGCACCTCCTCCTAGCTTGAATTAGGCTTGTTACAACAACTACATGGTTGATAGCTAGGAAAAACCATTTGACTACTATGTAGAAACCTACAAAGAGAGGATTATGTGAGTGAGCAACATGCAATAGAGGATGGTGACATTCCAAAGGAGGATAACAATGTGGATACCAAACCCTTTATTAATGCTAATGTAGATATAATAGGAAAACCATAAATGGATGAGGTTAGTTGATCAAAAATCACCTCAAAATCTTATTATATATAGCATAACGAGCTACTATAAATTAATCATGGGTTCCCCTTAGAAGGCTAGCCAGTCTCAAAAATGACACCCACCCTACAAGACCAAATTAAACCCTCTCATATGGCTTGGTATGGTCAATCTAAACCAGATGTAAATAAAAAATAGATGATGTAAATAAAAATTATAGATTTATCAAGAATAGGTGTATGCCCATGTCAAAAAATCATAAAAACAAAAACTTTATACCAAATCATAACTTGGATGTCAGAAATGATAGGTAAAGGTTGTAACAAAAAAATGATTGAATAATGGTTATTTGGAGGTTGGATCTAATACCATGAAAGAGTTCAAACACTCTTCAGCCTAGATCTCTCCAACACACCATTACTACAGCCATGATTGCTTTAGCATACACACAAAGAAAAAACCAACTTTGAACAAACTAATTTTTATTCAAAAAATCATATGAAAATGCTATGAAAAAGGATGTATAATACAATTGAAACCCCTTGCTTAAGTAGGCAAGGAGAAATAAGACTCAAGCCTAAATATCCAATGTGGGATAAATCCTCACATAGGACAAAACTAGGAAAGGATAAAAATCTTAACTAAAACCTAGCAACCATGAAAAATATACGTTAACATCAGCTAAGTACACTTTAAGTGAACTATAGTTAACTGCTAGTTACTACAATTTTTTACGAAATTACTAGAAAGTGTTCAAAATTGATCAAAAAAATAATTTAAGACAAATAAATTAAATAGCCTTCCTAAACACCTAAAATTAGAAAATAAACTAAGTGTAACAGTAGAACTCAAGTGTTCATATTTGCATCACACTCAACAAAGACATATAAATATAGATGTAAGAGACAACAATGACTCATTTTCTGCCAGGAAAAGTCTACAAGAGATGGACAAGAGCATAGTGTGTTACTATCTATTATTATAACTTTATCTTATTAGATTCTGTGTTGGATCTAAAAATATTGATTTTTTTTTGTTGTATTTGTATGTGACTTATTTTTGTGTGAATCATGAATTGATACTTGTAAAACCTATTAAATATGAACCCTAATCCTACACAAGCAAACAAAAGGATATCAAATGTTAAATGGGGGGAATGGGGGAAGTGGGAATGGCCAAGTTATTCTCAAAAAACCCCTTATTGATTGAGTGTTGCCTATATATCCCAAAGGGCCTTAAGCCATTGTAGTTCTCCCTTAAGGGAAGATAATATGAATGCAACTAGAAAAATTAATTAAAATTATTGATAAGTGATGCCCTCAACCTATAATAAACAATGTTAGACTTGGCAAAGGAGTATAAAATTATAGTAGAATTTCAATAAGGATATTTACTTAGAAAATAAATGCTTTTGAAATCATAAATATAAGAGCCTTGTTAGAGAGTATTTTGTCCTTTCTAGTGTGATCTTTGATGTTATTTTATAGAGATGTATTTAAATTATTTTCAATGATTGACCTATTTTTAGGCACATGAAAGTTGTTAGGAATTGTGTCATTTTGGAAAAATAGTTATCAGTGTGCAAGAAACAAGTCTTCACTACTGGATAAGTGCACAATGCACTCATGTTTACCTAGTGTACACTTATCCTAAAGGCCAGATGTTTCTAAAATAAGAGTGATAGTAAAATATATAATAAATAGGAATAAAATAGGGAAGTCTATAATATGTTCTTAGGAATTTAAATACTTTGAAGGCTTTCTTGGAGATTATGGGTTATCAGAATAGTGAATTAGTCAGGAAAGGTAAAAATGTCAATAAAAAGCATTAAAAATCATTTATTGGTTAAATTTCAATGTCTACATCCCCCCTTATTATAGTGATTCATAAAATTATTAGAGTAAAGGAAATACGAAACCTAAGTGTGTATACACAATTTGTATTTATCATAGAGATGTGTATTTCCCTTTGTTGAGGCATGTAGAGAAGTGTTGAACATGTGGAAAATTGAGAGTGATCAAATCTCAATTTGAAAAATTAGTGAAGATGATTGAGTTGGAAAGATCATATGCTCCAACCCTCATAGATTAATTTGTAATGTTTGAAGAGATAGGAACTAAAAAAGTGGTTCACTAAAGTGAAACCAAAATGTTGAGCATCACTAAGCTCTAATGGAACTCACTTGTTCAACTAAAAATAAGAGATAGGAACTAGGTTATGGATTGCTAAAGTGCAACCAAGACATGGAGAATCACTAAGATCATTTGTGATCCACTTGAAAAATATGAATCATGCTATTGCATATGGATCTAGATTCAAATAATAAATTCTTGAAATTTTGAAAAAGAGTAGTCTAAATTTTATAAAGTAGTAACTTGGACAAGAATGAATATCATGGGCCCTATAATAAATAGAGTTATAGATTGATATTTTGAAAACAATTTGAAATCTTGTAACTATCTTTACATAAGTGTATTTGTGCTCAAATAGTTTTAAGAGTGGAGTGCATAATCAAGTTGAATGCCCCCATAATATGAAAATTTTGATTTTTGCATACTGTAAATTATCAAATCAAAAATCTATTTCTTATGAAATTTTATAGATAACTTCATTATTATTCCCCCATTTTTAGATGAGGGAAATTGCCTACAAATAATTTTTCTCAAAAGAAAAAGTGAGAGCATTTGTGAAAGATATGATCACATAATATCATGTTGCATATTTTAATTATATTGGAATATTAGAGATGTAACATTGAAGCATATGAAGAGATTATATATGTCATTTCATCATGTAATTTTAATATAGAATTGAAGTAGGGTATGAAGCATTTAAGGAACTTGCAAGTGTTTGAATATGTAATGTAAACATAATATTTTTAAAAAATAAAGCATTAAAGAACATAAGTAGTATATGCATGATCTGTATCATAGAAAATAGATAAATAGTAGTGCATGATAATAATCATGACACCATAGTAGCCAATATGTAAGTATAGTCACAAAATTTACATAATAAGGCCCAAAGGCCACATATAAGGGACCTGTAAAATGTCACATAGAGTTAGAAAGTTTGACTAAATGTCACACATGAGTACCAAAAGATGAATTCAAGGGAGGTGTAAATGTTTCACAAGCATAAAATGCCAAAGGCCACACACACATCATGGTGATTCCATAAAAATAAGAGGGTGTATGTTAAACATACATAAGGCCAAGTGTCCCATTCAAAAAATAAACAAGTTAAATCATGTTATGTAATAAAGCCATCATATAGAGTAAATTAAGTTAGCATATTTGGATCATATGCATTTATGTTCTTTTTTAGAAATTTATAATTAGATTTGCTTCTTCTGTGTGTGAGTATTTCCTGTGCTGTAAAAAAATGTCCTATTTCACACTCAGATACCTTGTGAGAAGCATTGTGTATTGAAAATTTAATGAAATATGTTATGTACTAAACATAAACATAAATGACATATGTGACTATGTAATCCAATAGCACAATAATATTCTTATAGGTCCTAATTTTAAAATTTTGCAAATATGATTTTTTTGGTAAATCTATATGAATGTTTTTGTATTTTTTCCATACTGAAAAAGTAAAATATGCATAAGTGAAATATGAAAAATATTTGAAAAATAATGTAAGTTGTAATTTTTTAAAAATTGGAGAAGGAGAGGGAGATTCAAACAACCTTGAAAAAGGTTTTGAATCATAACATGACAAAAAATAAGGTAAGTGAAATGCCCCCAATGCAAATATATATGTAATGTAGTAAAGGTGGCAAGCATGGCCATGTGAACCAATATAAAATTAGATACATGTGATCATAGAATTAAAAATGAGAGATAATGATAAAATGAATTTCTATGAATGATTTGTATTAAAATCCTAATAAGATAATTATCTTAGGTTGTTCAAATTGAGGTGAAGCAAATAAGGGAACACGTGCCCCAAAAATGAAAGATAGAGCTAAGGGATAGAATAAAATTTAATTAGGTGTAGAAGAATAAGAAACAAAATTAAAGAGAAAATAATCTATGTATAATTAATGAGGCTATTATAGGCCAAGGGTTTCATCAAGGGTATGTCTATATGAATATGGAAGAAGATAAACACATGTATACTCATGTACATGATGTGAAGAAGTAATTATTATAAATAAGAATAATATCCAATAGTATATGCCTCTAAATCACTATCAATCCAATCTTGTGTAGAATTAGGATAATAATAATCAATGTAACCATCACCATAAGATAAAATGAACTGCTTAGTTGTGCTTGAGGGTATGAAAAACCAACTGCATCATATATGGGATATATCTTCTTGAAATTTAGCTCATCATTATCAAAATATTTCATCTTATTCTAAAATAGATAAGAATCATGTAACCTTTCTTGAGTACTATGAAGAGAAATAATTTTTGCTTTGACTTATTGACTTGGAGACACAATCATAGATTTTATAGTTTTGAACTTATCTCTTTCCTTTACGTATGTGAGAAAATATTGCATAAATGGGTGACCTTGAATTTTTTCTTTCAACTTTACTTTTGGTAATTGTTCCTTATCTTTCTATAAATTTTATTGATTTGATTTTACCTTTTGAAACTATTCTTGCTCTAATTTTTTTAATTTGAATTATCCTTTTGTGTCCATACTTGTTATTTTTGCTTATTTTTCTCTAGTTCTGATTTGTCCACTTGTTTTAATTGGAATTATGATTTAGGATATGAAATCATAATATGTGTTAGTTTTTGAAGATCACCACTATCGATGATACTTTGTATTTTCTTCTTCAAACCCAAACAATTATTTATATGATGCCCAAGCATTTTATTATATTCAAAATAGTATTTTGATGTTATTATAAGAGGTATAGAAGGTAATGTAATCAATTTATTTTGAATTATTTATCTTTAAATCTCACTTGAATTATTATTATAATTTTTCACACGTGTAAGATAACTATCTATAGATGTATGTTGATTTTTTACTATTAGTTGAGATGATAAATTTGGAGGCTTGACATATCTAGGAGATTTATATACACTATTGACACTAGCATGCTCTAAATTTCTTGTATTTTCCCATGATGTGATCTTTGCACTAAAATACTAATTTTATTATTACAAATATTCTATTGAATTTCTTATAGTGATGATTTGATCTTTAAGGGATTCACGGTGGAAAACTTTAAGAATTTATGATTTAACATGCATATTGTTATCAATTAGAGCTTGAGATGTGTAAAGGGAAGAAGAAGGAAGTGTATCCTAGGTTTCATTTAAATCTATGTCCATGGTAGAAAATAAGGAGGATGATAGAGATGATTCCAAAGAGGAAAATAAAGGTCTCATAAAGGAAGAATATAGGGAAGGATACAAAGTGAAATCTAAAGACAAAACTAAATGAGAGTTAGGAGGTGAAATTAAAGAAGATAAAAGGGAATCTAAGGAGGATTCTATAGGTATGAGTAAAGGGATATATGGAGATACATGTATCATATAATCTAAAGAAGAATCTAGGGGTGTGATCAAAAATAAATCCAAAGAGGAAACTAGAAAAGAATCCAAAGGTGAATCTAGAGATAAGATCAAAGATAAATCCAAATAAGAATTTGAAGAGGTTTCTACAAGAGGTTGTAAATAGGAATCAAGAGGTGTGTCTATGGGAGAATCCAAAGGAGGATAAAGAGGTTCCCAAGGGTCACTATTGTCACCTTGAATATTATGTGTGACTTTAACATCAAAATCATCATCAATAAGTTTTTAATTTTGATTTTTTTTGCATTCATCTATATCATAAATAAAATTTATAACATGAATATAAAATAATTCATCAAGGGTATTAATACTACTAGATATCTACTATGACTATCCATGAGATATAATGAATTTAAATAAAATGAGTGCAAACAAAGACAATAATAAAAATTAACAAGTAATCTATCATTTATAAAGGAACTAATGACCAAGCATACAATTAAAAATCAAGGTATAATGGGTAATCTAGGAAATGATCTTGAATGATTTGTAGGCTCTTATATAAATTTGTTCATTGATTAGTGTTATCCCAATGTTTTAGAGCACTCAATATAAAGGTAGGACCATGCCTATATCACACATACCCTAGTTTCAAGGCTAATTTGAGAGTAAATTACCTAGGCCATACACTCCTCTTAGGTACACCACAAATTAGCTGGATAAGAAAGGCTTCTTATTGGTATAAACAAGGGGATCCTAGGTGTCTAAAATATTGTGATGTAAAGGGAAATTAAATTTTGTATTTAGTGTTGTCCTGAGTAGTTTGAAAATTATCATAACATAGTTTATAAAATAATCAAAGATAAAAATAAATAATTAAAATAAAAGTAATTTTTTTTTTTAATATTAAAACAAAAATATTTAGCCTAAATTCAAAAGAAAGAGCCTTTGTGTCAGTATCTATTTGAGGTAACAAGAAATAAAAAAAATAGATTCAAATTACTCCAAAGTTGAAAAATCTGAATCACTATATTATGGATAGTATAAAAGGTTGAGGACTTTATCATTTTAGTGTCAATAATTTATATAATTAAACTAAAACCCTAAGCCACAAATTAAAATCAATAATTAATGTTCTAACTATAATGGGTTCCCTAAAATGTTTACACTAGAATTAATTATGAATTATAGTTAACTTTAAATGGAAATGTAAACTATTTAAATATGATCTAAGATGATATATAAGACAAAATATATTAAAATATAGATATTTATAAAATTTGTAAATTTGCTTAAAATAAAAACTAGGGTTAGGGTTAGAGAATTATCCTTACAACTAATTTATTTAAGACTACTTTAACTTTCCAAGGATCATGATTATTTAAAATGAATTGAAAACACAAATGTAAGATAAAATAGTGACTTATTGTCTATTGAGACAAGTCCATAGGAGATGATTATGAGTGTAGTGTGTTGTTGTCTATGTACTATAAATTTTTCCTATCAAACTATGTGTTTGATCTAAAAATATAGGATTGTTCACCTACATTGTATGTTTTTATGTTAATACTAAATTGATGTGTGGAATAACTACAAAATCGTAACCCTAATCCTACACAAGAAAAAAAAAGAGATCAAATGTAAAAGGATGAAATGGGGGAAGTGGGAATGGATGAGTTATCCTAAAAAAACCTTTTATTTACTGAGTATTGACTATGTAGCCTAAAGGGCCTCAAGTCGATGTAGTTTCCCTTTAGGGAAGATCATATGAATGTAACTAGAAAATTTGATTATAATGCTTGAATATGGATGCACCCAACCTACTATAAAAAATGTTAGACTTGGTAAGGACAATAAAATTATACTATAATTTTAATATGTATCTTTAATTAGAAAATATATGCTTTTGAAATCATAAAGATAAGTGCCTTGTTAGATAGTGCTAGGTCTTTTCAAGTATGACCCTTGATGTGATTTCAATAGAGATAGTTTGATTGTTTCTAATAATTTACTTATTGATATGCATGTGAAATCCTTTAATAATAATTTTATTTTGAAAATATATTCAATAGACCATGCAAGGCAAGTCCACACTACTAGACAGGTGTACAATGCACTACTATCTAGCTAGTGCACACTTGTTTTAAAAGGTTAGAGATTTCTAAAATAAGAGTGATAGTAAATTATCTGATGAGTAGGGATAAAATAGGGATTTATGGAATATGTTATTATTAATTTTAAGACTTTGAAGGCTTTCTTAGATATTGTTGGTTATTGGAATGGTGAATTGGCCAAACAAGGTAAAGATGCTAAGAAAAAGTATGGTCAAGCATTTATTGGTTAAATTTTAGTGTTTATACTATAATAATGCAAATATTAAGGTAATTAGAATATTTTGGAGATATTTTAAATAAATTATGTATATTATCTTGATTATATTATAAATATTTTTTTATTGTAATTGTAATGGCATTTGGGGTCATAAACATAAGTGAATTGCTAAGGAAATTTAACCCTGGTATAATTTGTAAATGCCTAGAAAATAAAGAGTGTATTATAGCTCTTTATCACATCACATTCCTAAGATTTAGTATTTTAATACTTGGTTATATTTATATATAGTGATGGTTACAACAATAAGATGATCGAACAACCCAAACCCTTTCTTTATATTAAGGATTGTTATGTCATTTGGTTAAGTCCCCAAAATTTAAAGATACTGAAGGCTTGATTTAATATGTCAATTTATACATTACCTTTGTTAGTCTCTATTTATAACTAAAATTTAATGTTATTGAACAACATTATCCCCTTTTTATTATTTTATGGACCTTGTACATTCATCATAAAAATAGGAGGTTGTGTTGAATACCATTATCAAGTGGGAGAGTGTAAGGTTATAATGAGTAGTGATTATGGGTTTTTTAATTTATAATAATCATCCCTTTTACCTTATTATTAATAACTAAAACAAAATATGATTTTTGGGGTGTACCAATCCCATCATTATGCATTTTATATGGTTGTATGTTGCTATGTTTTCATTTATTTGAGGAACTTGAGGCTCCTCCAGGAAGGATGTCTCATGATCAGGGGCCATAAAAGTGCTTGGATTCCAAACTCAAATCTTAGTACTTATTTTGGGGGTCTTTGTTCCTCCAATAAATTTTATCAAGAAGAGGTAGGTTATAGTGGTAGCTTTATTAAATCAAACCCTAATTAATGGTGATTTTTATTATTAGTAAAATAGGGTGATATGTTTCATCACCCCTTTCATTTATCAAAAATAATTATTACAAAAATTATGAGTCTATCAAAGTAACAAGACCAATTTTATCCACATTACAATGAGGAAAAACTATTATGAAAATCAAATGCCAAAGGAAAAGTATTATAAATTCTCCCACCAAACAACAATAGAAAAATTTTAAGACTAGCAACAGAAGCATAATTTGTTATGTAACAACAAAATATAATAATATTTTGCTACAAAAACCTAGTATTCCATATCAGAGACCAAAAATATCCAAAAACATCAATTAGAACAATAATGGAGACAATGTTGATTCCCCTGTTTAACCAAAAAATAAATTCTTTGCTCCCTCATGTCATGTCCAAAATTTTACCATAATGAGATAGAAAAAAATTACACAATTTAAAAATAAAATAATCCTCAACCATAGGAAGTAATAAGGTAAAACATTAAACAAACTACATCAACAAGTACAAATTTATTAACACATATGTGGATGATATTCATAGATCATATGATCACAACTAAAAATGCCACATTTTAATCATGGAAGGGACAACTCTTTAGAATATTTTAGCACTTCACATAGAATAGGATGAATGTAAATCATATAAACCTATGATGATTGACCTATTTAAATGTGTTAATTGGAATACTTTTTAAACAACACATAAAAAGTAACAAGAATCCTAAAATGGTAACAACATCCCAACTTCAATGGTATTTCAACACTTTTCCACACTTAGGGTCACATAATTTATTCTAGCGTGGACAATAAGTAGAAACTAGTATGATTTCTAACAAAACCAAATAAGGATTAATAAACTCCTTTGAAAACAAATTGACAATGGAAAGATAGGTTGAATATCACTTCCAATCACCATAACACAAGGAAAATATAACCGAAGAATAATAATATCAAAATCCCAAAGACTACCATATGCTTGTGATAAAAGACTCACCATACCAAGGATACAAACCTTATGTGATAGTTTAAGTAACCTCCAATAGGCATGGCTCATAAATAAAAACATGATCATAAGATAAAAATCCCTACAAGAATTCCTTATAAATGGAACATCAAATGAATAATTATTTATCTTATGCAATGACAAGAGGTATTGACAATATTTTAATTTATCAAGCATAAACATCCATCTCAAATAATATCACTTTCAACAAGACATCACCCATTGAAAAACATACTTCAAGGCCAAACATCCCTTAAGAATAAGATTTAAGTCCAATAAAAATTGTCTAAACACTACCATGATTTAAATTTCCATTTTAAACATCGTGAATGGAGTGGGATAAAATAAAAATATCTTAGATTTACATCAAATTTGAGGATTTAAAAATCAAATTTATGCTTAGTTGAGTTAAATATCCAATGTATTTGAAGAAATAAGATCAAAGATAAAATACTCACATGCTCTAAAATACCATTCTCATATTCAATTAAATGGTGGCAATCTAATTGAAAGAATTAACTACAAGGAGTAGTAAGAGGTAAAATAAGCATGGCTACAAGGCCAAGTTATGAAGAATCATCACATGCCATCATAAACATGTTTCCAATACAAGGTAATAAGTTGATAATGATTCTAAAATAAATATAATATGTAATAATGGTGAGAGGAAAATGTTAACAATAACTAAATCTAAATATTTCTTGCTAAATTCCATTGTTGATAACAACCCACTCCTCAATTTAAATACTAAATTACAAACATCATACTAATGAAGTAAGTTTTCATAAATTATATAATTATTAATCTTCATACATAAAAATGTGTGATTATCACATTCTTCTTTTCTAGCCAAGAAGAACTCTCACAAAGGAATCCCTGAGTAGTCGTTGATGTAAAGCAAGAGTTATCAAAACATCTTATAATCATTCCTTGATTTATGTTACTAAAAACATAATAAGTCATGTACAATATAGAATAATAAATAACCAATATAGAATAAAATATAAAAAGCATGCTAAATAGATGAATATTTTCCATAATGACAACACATTACTATAATCTTAACATCTTGGACCATCATGTTATAGATAGGTCAAAGTATAAGTTTATAATTCAATTACCAATGCCAGATATAAAATAGTAAATGTTCATAATACGATATAGTCTAAGAGACTGTTAATTATTTTCAATAGCATACAACCTAAGGAACAAACTTTCATAGCTAGCAAGCACACCAAAAAGGTTGCACTATAAGTGGTCAACCACCAACATAAAAATTGCAAGTATAATAAACTATATAAGACACAAAATAATATACACAACACCAAATTATAATAGTGGTAAAGGAAGTATACATGGTACCAAAACGGAACAATTCATAGATGCAACAAACCAAATAACACCTACAATAAATAGTATTACAATAACATGGGTTATTAAAAATGTTGAGAAATGTTATTACTCTATTGGATAACACTTAAATGAATTAAATACATGAAAATAAGAATGCTCAAAGGAATACCAGCATCTCAACAAAAAAAATCATGAAACCTTCACAAACATAAACATGCAATTGATAAAGTGTGATATCTCATAACATAAATCACATAAACATGCAATTGATAAACATGTATGATGGAAATTGAATCTTTACTAGTTAAAAAATGTAATTTATTTTTATCATAACCTACATACAAGAGACTATGCTAAACATCAAAATTTAAGCATATACAAACTACAATAAACACAATAATGATACAATTGCTTATTCTAAAATTAATTCAAATTTAAAATAATATCAACAATAGTTTGGGGTTTAATGGTTAAGATTACTTCATCATACATCTACCAACAATAATTCCTACAAGAAGATGGAAACAACAAACTAAATGCTATGAGAAGAAGAACCTTGTAAATAACAACCAAACAATCTTTTCCCATATGTAAAAGATGTAGTAAGGCAAGGAACAATTTCCATTTGTACATAGCTCAAAATATTTCTAGTAAGAGTAAGGATGCATATCAGTTCAAGTTAAACATATGGCTACCTTCACTACAAAGGTAGTTTCACAATAGAAAACATATACTATAGAGAGTGCACATTTCTCTCTATAGAAACACTCAACTTACTAAATGCAAGTAATAGGATTATAACTTGAATTTTATCACTGAAGGAATGAAGAACAATTTTACATTGAATTTATAAAACATAATCTATTTACACACCCATTATCCACAAAAAAAACAACTTATTCATGTTTTTCCCTATGTCATATTATAAACACCATGCAAATTGAACATACCAGTAATAGAACAATAAAATTGCCATAAGTAGTAGTATAATCACTATATGGAATATAAAACATACAAGGTAATGAATGTAAGGTGAAAATTTATAAACATAATATCAAATCCCCCCCAAAAAAAAATTGCTTCAAGTTGTCTTAAGTTAGTTAGGTTCATAATGAGAAGTAACAACATAACCATTTTATAATTAAACTAGTTACAAGTTGTTACTAGAATACTCTAGACCAAATAAAAATTAAAAAACAAGGTAATTAATGTGAGAACATATTTTTCATGGATAAATAACCGAAGAAATAAAATCATAAGTTCATTGTATTCTTCCTAAATCGAACAAAGCCTTAACATAATATGTTTTGCAAGCAAAACGTCAAAATATCAATAGTAAAAGAGTTTCCTTCAATCAACCCTAGGCCATGACATACCTCTCATGCAATTCAATAGCATAAAATTATATTAACTTAATATTGTAACATGAAATATAATAGTATCCTAGGCTGAGCAAATACCACTCAACACCCAAAACAACATACCCTAAAATATGGTTAAGTTTGAATTATGAGAGAATTCTTCAAAATCTAGAATTTGCATTATAGTTCTAGGAGGTTTGAAACCACTCTCAAACATCCTGAAAGGTATAAAATATAAATTTAACTATAATAAACCTATTAAACATTTATTTTATTTTTATGATAGCAATAACAAGGTGCCACATACAACAACAATGAGTGACTAAAAGCACTAATCACCACCTATTTGAAATGGCATAGTACAACCGTATATAGATTTGAACCAGCAATACAATATCCAAAAATAAAATCCCTAAGTCTTATCAAAATACCATAGACTAACCCAAAAACATATCACATCAAAAACAAATTAAAAAATTCAACTTTATACATCACAACAACAAGGAAGTGACTCCCAACATACCCAAGGCCACAACATAATCTCTTATGAGTATGCCTTAACATTCCCATATGGGCTTATGACCCATATAGGTTCTCAATATTAAAAAACAATAACTATTTGCACTAATTAATACTAAAAATAAATTTAACAAAAGAAGATCAACATGCCTATATATAAAACTATATAGCTTCCTTCTTACAAGTTTCTTCTTTAATTTAAACTTCATACCTTGACTCAAAATCAACTTATAACAATGGATGATACCCCTAGGCCACTATTAGGCCTTACTTATTTAAATATTTCATCCTTGTTGATGTAGAGATACATCATTCTCTACTTCTCATGTACCTCTGACTTTGATACTTTCAATTATCTCTTTCTTGCATTCACTCTTCACTATCTCCTCTATCTAGTCTACTCTCTCTTCTTAGTTCTTGATGCTTCAAGTCCTCAATTCCTTGCCCACACTTCTTTGGCCTATATCCATGCCTTATATAGGCTTATTTTTTCATATCTTACTAGCCTCACTTCAATACTAATATGTATTCCTTCCTTAAGCTTTCCTATGTAACTCTGCTCACTTTCACACCTTCCTTATAACCTTTTTTAGGCCTTTTTTACTTGTATGGACAAGTATAGATTGGTATTTAAAATACAATATAATTTATTAGTACCCTCTATCCTATTATATCTCCACTCCAATTTTTTGGACTTATCTCTACCCAAAGATGCACTTTCTAACCACTCCCTAGACCTAGTTAGGTCTCTTTAGCCCTCCTTTGCACATAATCACCTATTTTCATATTGTATGGTATTTTATCAGTTATAAAACTCTTTAATCCTTTGGTATTAATAATAAATAATATGATTAAAAAATTTCAGTAATTTCCTAGTGTTAAAACTAAATATATTGGGGTTTTCCTTTTTACACCCTAGTTATGCTATTATGTAGGCCTATATAGGCCGAGAGCTCTCCAAATAGTATAGAATTATTTTTTTACCTCTTAATTTACTTATAATTCTTGGAATAGGTCTTTAAAAAACATAGTAAACTTCTCTAATCACTAAATTATCTCATCCAACCTCTAAACTCCTTTAATCATTCTCTTTGATATAAATATGATGGTTTGATAGGGTTCCACAAGGTACATAGTCTTTGCAACCAAGTTATCTCTCTATCCACACATAAAATCAGTATTAAAATTATCAAAACCTTTAAAACTAACCCATAAAACCTTCCTTATTAATTTCAAGTTCTTTGGTTTCCTTAAAACAAAGTTATGCCATTTTATCTTTCCTCTAGGGTTTCACCCTTACACACAGGCTGAGAACATACTAATTGCCTTAAATTAAATTGGTTCACATTTTTAGGATTTATAATATTTATAAAGAGTATATACTTGTCTAACACAACTTCTCTAAATGCATTTTAATCTTGACCACACTCCCAAACATTACAAACTTACTTTTCTACCTTGATTGTGATAAATCACATAGAGCACTTAGAATGTAGGTTTTCAAATGGTCTACATGGAAATAGACGATTAAAAAAACTTGAATATGATTTATAAAGCTCAATATTATATTATTAACATGTTTTACCTCATCAACAAGTTCCAAATTTGATAAATCTTCACATTCTTTATTATCACTTCACCATTCTTAACGCAGACATGTACCAACCTATAAAATACCTTTTTCCAATCTCAATAGCATGTAAATCCATTAAAATTCATGAAAATAACACTCAAGACATGTTAAATAATATATATTTCACTTAAAAAACTCATTCTTTATTGGTTTCCAATGAATATTTATAATACACAATCTGTTACATTTTCTTATCCTTCATGGACAAAACTAAAATCTTCTTTGTCTTAATTTCTCTTATCTTTCTTGATTCTCCTACTTCCTAAAATTTATAATACCCTCATATCTACACATAATATATATCTAACATGTATTTCCACCTTTACATTCTTCAAAGCATGCAACTATCAACTTCCCTCTTCTTGGTCACCTCCACAAATGAAGGGGAAATTACAAGTCTCCTTTCATTCTTGAAAGTGCATTGCACTTGTACGTTGAAAATACATCCACATAACTATATAAGACCATATTGGACCTTAATAACCTATTAATAACATTTGAATTCCCCAAACACCTCCCAAAACTAATAACATAATTCAAAATTTTAAATTCTAAGTTTTGGAGGGAAAATCCAAAATGGCTTTCAAACCTACACACATGATCAACTAATGACTTGAACACAACCATAAGGTCCCTAATAAAACTTTAATACTCAAACTAAAAAAAATTACCACAAAACACACATGAATACTTGAATTTATTAGAGTACTAAATGATTCCCTACATCACGTGTCCAACTAAAATACATGGCATTCATATAGGAGTAATTTTTGTCTCATTAAATGCAATAATTATAGGATATGGGTGCCATTTCAAGCCTATATACATCCTATTATTACCAACACACCCCATATTTAGTTCTCATATGGGGACATTTTTTATTTTTATTGGTCCTTTGGTTTTCATTTGTTTGAATGTGAAGATCTAAAATATTGAATTTATGCTTCATTGATTTTACCAAGTCTGCAAAGTAAATATTTATTATAAATCCTTGGTTTGAATAACACATCTAGAACTAAATTAATATAAATAATGATATGACCTAAGTCTAAATTTATTAAACTTTTATAAAGTCACATTTAAAAATGCTTAAACCCCCTATTTTGGGAAAAGTTTGATTCAAACTTAGGTAGGTTATCTGACCCTTTTTAGAGTCTGTTACAATTTTTCCTTTAGTAGTTTAACCAATTTTTGCATTATTTCAATGTCAAACGACTAAGTGATTATGAAATTCCCCTTTTACCTTAGTTGATTTCATATAAATGGGAAAAAAATTATCTTTGAATTTAATGAAAATGGCTTTCTCTTCATTAAGTTTATGCAACCATTTCATTTTATTTCAAAAACTTAATTGTTTCTATTTTTAAAAGCATAGCCATTTCTATTTGAATTCTCTTGACCATTTCTTTTTGAAATTATTAACTATGTTTCTTTGTATCATTGCATATACATGACCAATTCATTATTGGAGCCATGTGGTGATCTTACGTCACTCCAAACAATCCTAAACCCTTTGTAAAATCCCTTTAAAACTTAGCCATTTATTCAAAAGTTTCTCCTAGAGCCACATGGTGAATTTTTGTTGCTTCATATTACTTCATTGATTTTTTTCAACTAGGAACCTTCAAACCTCTAGATCACTAGGATGCTTCCATTCTATTCAACCATTGTCATGGAATGGTGCATATCAATAAAATCCTTTTGGGTGAGTGGGTTAGTAGGATTATACCAAGTGGTACATATTGGTGACCCTTTATCCTAGGGTTGTCTATGTAACCTCAAAACATGTCAGAGTATAGAAGGAGCAAAATGATTCCATGTGGTGAAATCTTGATTCATCATGGCTAAGGCACACTTAACATATATCAATCCCCAATCCAATAAGTGAAAAAGTGAGGAGAATACACGTGGAAATACCTTCCATCTAAGGAAACATGGACATTGGCATCATTAGTATGAGAGCTCGAAATTACTGGCCCTTCTTACCATCAAAAGGACATAAAAATTCACAAAATTATTATGCATTAAATCTGGAAAGCATAGACAAATACCATTAGTTTATCACCAACTTAAGGACTCATACGCAAAAGACTTCAAGGCTATAAAAGTGGTGAATGATCTTAGGGTCCCTAAAGTAAAATAGAAGATGGCATATTCATTAAATTAACCTCTAAATAAAATTCATAAGTTTTCATAAGGCACGATCGAGTGGCAATCCCAATAATTTCCAACAACATACAACACTTAATTCAATTTAGGTCAATCAACATGGGTTATGTTATACAAATGCCTAAATTTTTGAAATGAATTTTAATGACTTTAGAGCCATTTTTGAATTAAATATAATATTAATCAACATGGCCTTAGCCATCAAAACATTGGGATCAACTACAAATTTATTTTTCCATGGGATTAATGATCTATTTATAGATAGTTCTAGTATTATGGAGTGGTTGGAATTTTCATGTAATGAAACTTTGTCAAACTTGTAATAGAATACTTTACTTACTTGACTCTGTCTTTGACTTATTGAATGTTATCCATTGTTTCTAGTTTTAAGTCAATGATCATGTAAAATGATTGATATTTTGCATAATTATAGAGTTGGATGTGGTACTTAGATTATGATTTTACTAATCTAAGTCCTTGTTGTATCTTTTTGGTTTACTTTTGAATTATCTATCCTTTATGTGTTTTCAACTATAAAGTGTTTCAAAAGCTTTGTGTGCAATATATTACAAATATTTGAGTGTTTATAATTGGTGAAGAATTTTTTTCCCCAAAAAAAATGTGTAACTTCATATTAATTAAAATATAATTTACATTTTGTAGATGCAACAACATTCCAAAGGAAAAAAGGACAAGAAAAGGATGAAAACATTCCAAATAGAGGAGTAAGCATATCCCCACTTCTACAAAGCCCCATAAAAATGGAAAGGTTATCACTAAAAAAAGTGGTGAAATCAATAAAAAGAAATAAAAACAAGACAATATGGTTCCTAAATTAGTGTGAAATATATCTCATATATTCATCAATCCTACTCTTCTTACCTTTCTTTTTTTTTTGGCTTCCTGCCATAGCCCTGGTGAGGGGTCCATTGTGACAATCTGAATTAGTGAAGAACGTACAAGTTAGACATCCAAATTTATGTCTCTATAATCTTACCCATTATGTCTTTATAAGTTTGTGAAATTGTTGAGCTAGGAACACAGTGGTATTACTATGATTTAGAATACTTTAGTTCTTTAAGCATTAGCATTCACTTGACTATAAATATTCTTTTCTTCTCTTCATTCCCTTTCTTTTTATGTTTGTTTTGGAATTAAACTACCTTTCCCCTATTTTAGAAAGTGTAAAAGTGAAGCACATTAACTCTAGTATCAATATCATAACATTATATTTTAAGTCTAAACAACTAGTATTGAGATTCTAGTGGTAGCATTGCATCTCTTGGAATCTATTCTACATAGGATACATCATGGAACCACATAATTGAATCTATGCCCTATACTGATCAAGAATTAATATTAAAATGTAGGACTAAAGTCCCTTATTGTTCCCACTTTTCTATCTAGAACACTTAATCTCATAGGTGCCTTTTGGAGTAGGATTTTGGAGTGAACTGTTAGTAATTAGTTTATTACATTAGATATTTACCAAGAGGTGAATATTATATTGAGTGACTTAGTTATTAGATTATATTAATTGGTTATCAAATATATTTTGGTAACAATATATTCATTTATAGTCAATTTTTTAGGTTGAGAGATTATAGGGTTTGAGGAGATATTGGTGGAGATATGATCTCCCCAATTATAGGAAAGAGTTTTCTTATATAAATTTGTAATCATTGGTATGAGTTCAATATGTAGAATTTAATTATAGTGTGAAGAAATATTTTATCTATTATTTGGCTCTTTTATTTTTGTTTATCATACATAGATCTGAACCAATTTCATTATCTGGTATTAGATCTAGGTTATTCAAAGTCTATGCAAAATGGTAACATAAGAATCATCAAGGGTCAGTCTCATGTCTTTGAGTTGTCCCTATTAATGGAGAGGATTAATTATTAATATTATCATTAAATATTTCATAGCTTTTATTATTTAATGATCTTATTTTTAATAGGTTAAAATATTTCTTTCTCTTTGATAGTAATCTAAAGCTCAGTCTTGTGGAGATAAATCACACCAATTTTATTAGAGTATCTAGACTATGAAGGATGCAAGGATAAAATCATATAATTTAATTAAGCATGGATATCAAAAGTTTCTTCTACATTACCTATAGATGAATCTATATGGTGAGATCATAGAGATTGATTTATATAGATACTCTTATTTTTGAGTAATGATTTGTGCCATTAGAATAAGTGTTGTTATCAGCTCAAACTCTATAGTATCAATCATGATAGATCCATATCATTTAATTGTCTATGTCAAAAATTCTACTGGATCTAACCACAACAACATTCCAAACTTGATTTCATTCATTCACCAATCTACAAAGTGCTTACCAGTGATATTCATTTATGAAGCTCTATCATACTACATGCTTGACCAGTCTTCTCTTCAATACACATTCCACCATTCCATGCTTTTTGTGACTATTTCTTCAAAATCTGGTTATAGGCTAAAAACCTCAACTTCTAGCAAATAGTTATGGAAGTGAATCTAAGAGAACCCAATTTGGAAGACATGCATTTCAATACATCAATTTTATGTGATTTCACCCCATCTACACTTGGATTCCTTGCCAAGCAAGCTGTCAAATCCATATAAAAATTGATATTTATGTATTTTTAAAATTCTAGGTCTCCTTTAAGTTCCTTAAGTTATTTATTGTTATAGTCATAGTTTGATGTGGATTGTTTAAAATTAATTATTTTGTTAATAAATTCTTGGTTTTAGATGTTAAATGTTAATTAGGTTTTGAGTAAAGGCTATGTGTCAATAGAATATAAAAAGTTTTTTTATTCATCTTTGTCAATGTAAAAGTTTTGTTTATTGTTCAAATTTTTCTCTTAAATATAGTTAGTAGTCTAGCTATAAAAAACTATATAGACGTAATTTTTGTTATGTTATTTGTCAAAGTCCTTTTATTAGGTCATTATTAAAATGTCTTTTATATCAAAAATTCAAAATATTAGAATTAAGTCATTTTATCAAAAGTCATATTGTAAAGTTGTGTCATTCGGTTCTTATCAAGAGTTATTAGTTTATCGTATATCAATATTAAAAGTAAAAGTGTCAAAAATTAAAAATTATTTGTAAAGGATGCACTATCACTTGTATGTGACATCCTAAGTCAAATGTCAAATGTGTCAGTTTTTTTTTTTTTGGGGGCGGGGGGGGGGGGGGGGGGTGGGGTGGGGCGGGGACATTGCATTCAAAATGGCATGCATATGATCTTCAAGACCTTATCAGCCAAGTAAGTAGTTCATAGTGGAGGAAGGAGGAAACAGAGGCTAGAGGTTCTAGAACCTCTTGTCAGTCACCAAGGATGGGGCCCAAATGAGTTGGTGACATATTATGTGGTGTGGTTTTTTAAATTTCTTATTGTATGTTTGAATAAGAATAGAAGTACATGCATGTTCAAGTAATATGATTTTTGTTCAATTCCAAACATAATTCTTTGATGTGAAAACATAGTGAAATGGAAAAAAGCACCAATGTAAGTTAGTTCATGGATCTTGAAAGGTTTGTGGTAGATCCATAAAACCATCAAAAGTGAATATTTGATGGGTCCTATGCATGTCAAGGTTTGTGGTAAGATTTTTTAAAAACATGGAAGGAGTGAGCCTTTTTTTGTATCAAGGTCATGAGCCAAATAGGGCATGCCACAATGTGAGCATACTGCAGGTGAGAGTGTGAATGTTTTTTCACCATGTTAAAACTAAGGGGTAAATGTTAGGAATTAGTTTAATATATTTTATTTTACATTGGATATTTAATAAGAGGTAAATATTATATTGAGTTAGTTAGTTATTAGATTATATTATTTGGTTATTCAAATATATTATGGTAAAAATATACTCATTTATAGTCAGTTTGTTAGGTTGAGAGATTATAAGGTTTAAGGAAACATTGGTGGATATATGATCTCCCCAATTATATGAATCATTTGTATGAGTTTAATATGTAAAATTTAACTATAGTGTGAAGAAATATTTTATCTATGCATTCAGTTCTTTTATTTTTGTTTATCATACATAGATCTAAACCAACTTCATTACGAACAATAGTTGGCTCTATAAGGATGGATATTTGAATGAGTAATATTGTTTTATATTTTTCATTTACTAAAGTATTGGCCCCTTCACCTTGATTTGAGTTGTATTTTAATCCTTGATTGGACACCAAAGTAATTATAAATTATTGAAAGTTGTTAAGAATTAGTTAATAATTGATGTATGCATTTGGAATTCACTGATGTTTATTTTTTTGCTTCTAATTTTGTTTACCCATCCTATTTTAATCTTTAAAACATGAAATAGTTAGCCCAAGAAGAGTATTTGTGACTAAATTATGCATTGTAAACCAAGCTAGAGCCTAGTGTGTGCATTATCTAGTCTCAATCCATCCATGGGAAATTGATTATATCACCACTATAAATACATAGAAAGATTCAAATTAGTTGAAGAATACCTAGATCCATAGTACACCTAGTATCCACTAATTCATATCAAATCACTCAGAACTAGCATATACCCATAATAGCTCCTATGGCTTAGCTTGTTGGGTCTGTAATAAACATCCCTAGAGTCTTCTATGACCTACCTAGGAATAAAGAGATATATTTTCTTAGATTTATTCCTAGTGTGGGAAGGACTACATAAGATTAAGTAACATCATATAAAATTTCTTTGGTACTTCTCAATGCCAAGCATGAAGATGTGGCTTGTAGGATTTTACCCTTCATGCTTATGGATGTATCATATGATTGATTTATAAACCTTGTTAAAGACTCCATCATAAGATGAGACTAGTTTAGTAGTAATTTTCTAACCCAATTTGGGCAAGTTATAGATCTAATCATCCTATATCAATAGTTTTCATGTATTAAATGTGAGCCTAATGAGCCTATTGATAATTTCAATGCTCATTTCTAGAAGATTTATAGTCAAGTCACCAATATTTACAAACTAGATTCTCAACTAGCATTAGAGATGTATAAAAATGCATTGGACCTATGGATTTATATGTTCCTAAGGTGAGAGCCTACAATGATAACCTTACCTTTAGTATGTGTTGAAGCTATCAAGGTCGATAGGCAACTCAATTAAAAAGGATATATGATGACTCCCATCCCTAGTGCTTTACCCAACATGTCAACATTAAAATTACTTCCTAATACAAACCATAATGTGCCTTCACCTCAACCATTTCCTATAATAATTGTGCTTTCATTGATATATGTTACTCCAAACCAACACCTAGGTTTTCTTAACCTAGTGAACAATAAGGTGGTTAACCATTTGTAACACCAAATGATTTTATTAGATACTAAAAATACCCAAACTATACCCCAAGATTCTTAAAAAATGAGTTGGGTACCATCCAACATATGGTGAAAATACTAAGTAATGACTTCCTTAGTTTACAAAGGAAAATGGGAATGTCTAGTACTAAAATATTAAATAGTATATTCACTTAGCAAAGGTTTAAAAAAAAAAAAAATTATCCTCATAATCAACCTAAAATCTCTCCTAATAAGCTACTAAAAATCAACATTTGTGAGATAACTCTCCCAAATTAGTTCTGTGTGCATAATATAACCCAACATGGAGAGATGGATTACATTGAATACTATAATTCATTTGACATTTTTCAAATGGAAATGGAAGAGTATGAGGTAGTACCAAACCAACCTAAATCATCCAATGTTGTTAGTCTACCTAACACATCCATGGTACTTTAAAATATAGAGTTCCCTAGCCAAGAAGAGAATAAGATAGAAGAGAGCACTAGTGAGGTGCATTCTTTACAAAAATTTTAGAGGATCAATTATGCTCTTAATAATTGGCATCAATAACAACCCCTCACTACCTCAAATCCTCTAAATAATGGTACAAATCCCCCTAATCCTATGGCTAGGAATGGTTTTCCACCTCTAAATCCTAATGAATCCAAATCCCATGTGGAAATTCATCCACCTCAAGGCAAAGTTGGATAAAAAATAGTCAAAAATATGAAGATGATTAAAATTAATATCACTCTTCATGAGCTTGCTCAAATCATTAAGAAAAATTATCTTCTACTAAAGTCGCTTACTAAAGAATGAGTCCAACCCAAGCAGAACATTTCTCATACCAATGTGCTCATTCACAAAAACAATACTAAAGTTCCTCCCTTTATTTTAATTGTTAGACTATTTGGGAAGAAATTAAATAATTATTTAGTGGACTTGAGTGCTTCAACTAGTGTTATGCCAGTGGATGTTTGTGAAAAACTAGGTTTGGTCTCTATCAAATCATAAAAAAACTTAGTTCAACTAGACAAGTTTGAGGTTAAGGTAGTTGATAAGTTACTCAATGTGCACATACAGTTAGAGTCATAGCCTAAGGTCAAGCAATTCATATATATATATATATATATATATATATATATATATATATATATATATATATATATATATATATATATATATATATATATATATATATATAATTAGTATAAATCCATGAATCTTATGAAATAATCCTTGATAGGGATTGGTTCAAGTAATTGAATGGATACATGGCCATGAACTTCTCCCACATGTGGTTACCCTAGATAGGTGTAGATAAAAAAATAATAGTGGATAGGGAGCCAAGGATGAAGCACATGATCATAGATTATAACATAGTCAATGAAAAGGTAAACTTAGTGAATTCAAATTTGGGGATTTACACTATGGAGACAAAACTTGCTAAAAATAAGACTGACGATGATGTGAGTTGTCTAGATTGTGGTCATTATATGTCAATGGGGATCACTCTAAATAAGGCTTAGGGGATAGAATTTTACTTATTGATCCCCCAAGGTAAGAAACATTTATCTACTTATTGGTTTTAATTCTCATGCACCAATAATCTTGTAGATTATGAGGCATTGGTCCTAAGACTGTAGTTTGAATTGAAACATAAGGAAAACTAACTAAATGTATTTAAAAATTTTGATCTATTTATAAATCAATATTTTATAATGAACAATAGTTGGCACAAGAAGGAGGGCATATCTTTAAATCTAAATAAGGGCATATTTGATGTTATGGAAGGTAAAATTCATGGTTACATCATCACTAAAGAAGGTATTTCTATAAATCCTGAACTAGTTGAAGTTATTTCTAAATTACCTCAACCTAATAGTAAAAAAGAGATAAAATCCTTCTTTGGAAAAATCATTTTTGTTCACAATTTCATTTTTGGATTTGCTAAAATTATGAAGCCTCTAAATGCTATATTAAAATAGGATGCAAAATGGAGTGGAATGCTAAATAAGAGAAGTCTTTTCAAGATAGAAAGGACATTATAATACAAACACTAGTATTAATTGGTTTGAATTATGCCAAAGACTTTTATATTTACCATTTTTCTTCCAAGCACACCATTTCTACTTGTCTCATACAAAGATTAGAAGGAGAAAAGTACCCATCACTTTCATGAGAACTAATCTCAAGGATGTAGAGTTGAAGTATTATAAATTAGATAAACATGCATATACCTTGGTTAAGGATGTGAAAGAAACCAGGAACTATATTCTTAAGAATAAAGTGCATGTAATTATTCTAGACCTAATTATCAAGCTCACGTTGGGGCAAAACAAGTTAGGGGAACACAGGGGTAGATGGATGACCAAGTTATAATAATATGACTTGGAAATTGAGCCTATAAGTCTTATCCAAAGTCAAAGCTTAACTTAGTTAATAATTGATATTGATCTAAAGATCAATGTAAATTAATTAGACCAAGAAAAAGTGATGCAACAAAATTGGTACAACCTAATTTTTCATTACCTCCTTTATGGGATCCCACCTCTTTGATTGAGTCAAATGTAGAAAAGAGATTTTAAGATGAAAACCACACAACATATGTTAAATAAATGAGTCCTCTTTAGGAAAAACCATGAAGGCATCTACCTTATATGCCTATCAGAAGATGAAACCAAATAAATCATGGCTTATTTCTAATAAAAGTTAGATGTTGGTCATCCTAAAGCAAGTGCAATGGCACATAAGATAATCTAATCATGTTATTATTGGAAATTATTATTTAGAGATGTATATGCACATACTTGAGTGTGACATTAATTCCAAACCTTTTCTAAAATAAAAATCCACACTACGATTCTATTAGAGCTAATTATAAAAGGGATACCATTAGTTTAATGGGGATTAGACTTTGTGGGAGTCATTAATCCTAATTCCTTAACAAGTCACAAGTTTTATCTTACTTCCAAAGACTATTACACAAGATAGATCGAGGTAATAACAATGAAGATTATCATGACAAATGAAGTAATCAAGCTCATGGAAAATAATGTGACCACATGATTTTGATCCCTTATCTCATTATTTTGTGATAATGTCCCTATATTTAAATCCACATAATTCACTAAGTGGGAATATGAAAATGGAATTACATTAATATTTTCATCTAATTACTACCTATAAAGTAATGAATTGGCAAAATCTACGAATAAGAAATTAATCAAGGCTATCAATAAGTATGCAGAAAAGAAGCCTTGAGAGTGGTATTTTCTACTAAAGTTTTCCCTTTGGGCTGACCACATCAAGCAAAAAAAATCACTTAATATCTCACCATTTCTATTTGTCGATATATTAGAACCATTTCTATGTATTAGAATTAAGTTTTCTACCTACAAGTTCATGCAGCAATACATGGAAGGCAACGAGAAAGTAAATTCTAACCTATTAGACATTGTCCAATTTGGAGGAAGACCAAGATGAATCTCTATTGAATTTTATCAAGCATTAGAGCACTGTCAAGAGATGGTTTGACATGAAGGCCAAGGTGAAATCTATCAAGATTATAATCTAGTGTTGCTAGGGGATAGAGCCCATAAAAAAAAGGCCAACATTATAGGTTTGATCTAATATGAATTGGCCCATACCAAATATCTAAGTTATTAGGGAAAAATGATTTTTGTCTCAAGGATATAGAAGGAAATGATCTCCTATTGTCTATGAATGGACAATTATTGAATCACTACTTCTCAATTGTTCCCTCCAATGTAATTTTTGAATGACTTTTAAGTGAAAGGCTAGTGATGTATATACTAGAGTAGATTAAGTTTAGTTTCTTGATTTCTACATTTTACTTCCTTTAGTTTAGCTTCCAATTTTTTCTAAAGTAGGTCTGCTTTTGTTGTGTGTTTTATTTTGTCCTTGTTATTTACTTTGTCCCTTTTTGGTTCTTTTTGATTGACCTTTACTTTGAAATGATAGTCTATCCTAACCTTTCTCTTAATTGACAACCAAACCTGTACCCACTAATCAAGATAAAAATAATTATTAAGAGTAAAAGGTCCTATGGAATCCATTCATTTATTGTATTAGTGGGCCAATTATTGAAAGGTTGGATGAAATTAAGGAAGTTGTAATTCATACTTTAGAGGTCTAAAGGTGAGTTTTCATTTTTAGACATTTTGAAGGTTGTAAATAGTCCTTAACATTTCATATTTATAAGGCCAATGATTCATAAATAGAATAAGTGAATTTTATTGTTAAAATCAATCAAACTACACTTAACTAAACATCATTAAGTAATGTGAAAACATTATGCCAATCTAAGATCATCTGGGTATTTATAAATTTCTGAACATACTCTTACCCATGGATTAGTTCCCAACCCTCAATGGATTAAATAATAAAATAAATTTTGAAATATAAATCCATAAGAATAATAGAGTTTAAAATGCTAAATCAAATGTCTTTCCTTTACAGGGTGATTCAGGGAACTTCCATCATAGGCTTTCTAGTTTGGATGGCATTGAAACAACACCTTGAGTGGAACTAGAGGTGTCTCTATCATGGCTATAGATGCTTAGCTAGCAGTAGGGTAATTCCCATGACATTCTTCCCCAAGCCATTTATCTAATAAATTCTTTTCATAAGTTCAAATTCTCAACTAGATCTAAACTTATTTATGTGAATCCTAAAATGAATTGAATGAAAATTTATCACTTCACACACATTGATGGTATTTTTTTAGATATGAATCTTAGTGTGTCACTTTTTTTAGTTGAATTTAGTACCTGCTTTTTCTATCTATGTCTAAGGATTTTATTATAGTCTATGTTTTGTGTAGGAAACAAGGCTTGCAACCTAGGTTCTAAATGTTGAACACCATTTTTCCCACTAAAGTCACCATTTATTGTGACCAACACACTCCATCCTAAATTTTCTTATGGGGACACTTTTTATTTTGATTGGGCCTTTGGTTTACATTTGTCTAGATGTTAAGATCAAAACTATTAAATTTATGCTTTAATGATTTTACAAAGTCTACAAAGTAAATCTTTATTAGAAATCCTTGATCTAAATAATAGATCTAGAACTAGATTAATATAAGTAATGAGTTGACCTAAGTATAAAGGTGTTGAAATTTTCTAAAATCAAATTTTAAAATTCTTGAACCCCCCCCCCCACTTTTGGGAAAAAATAGATTTAGACTTATGAAAGTTATTTGACTACTTTTAGAGTCTTTTATAATTTTATCTTTAGCAATTTAACCAATTTTTACATTATTTCAATGTCAAATGACTAACTACTTATGAAATTACCCTTTTACCTTAGATGATTCATATAAATGATAAAAAAAAATAGCTTTAAATTCAGTGAAAATGGTTTTATTTTTGTTAAGTTATTGCACCCTTTTGCTTTTATTCCAAGAACTTAACCGTTTCTATTTTGAAAAACATAGTCATTTTCATTTAAATTTTCTTAACCAATTATTTTCAAAAAAATTAAAATTATTAACTTGTATCATTTCCCATAGGTTCCCACTTAATTATTATATCCACGTATCAATATTCCATAGCTCCCAATGATCCTAACCCATTCGTAAAATCCTTTTGAAACATATCCATTTCTTCAAAAGTTTGTCCTAGAGCCATATGGTGAGATTCCACTACTTTGAAGCACTTTAATAATTTATTTTCAGCTAGGAACCTTCAAAACTTTGAATCATTAGGATGTTACCAAGTCGCATCATCCTGTGACCTATTATCCTAGAATAACCCATACAAATAAAATCCTTTTAGGTGAGTGGGTGAGCAAGATCTTACTAAGTGGCACAATCCTAACAACTCACTATCCTGGGTTGGCACATATAACCTTTAAATGTTTCAAAGCACTAGGTGAGTGGGATGAAGACACGTGGTGAAATACCACTTCACCATAGCCAATACACACTCAACATATATCGATCCCCAATCCAAGTAGTGAAATAGCAAAGAGAAGACACATAGAAAGACTCACCAATTAAGGACATGTGAATAATGACATCATCAGTATGAGAGATTGAAATTGATGGCCCATTTGACCATCAAAAAGTTATCAAAACTCATAAAATTATTGTGTGTCAAATTTGGAAATCAAAGATAAATGCAATTATTATATCACCAACTTAAAGACTCATAAGTGGTAGACTTCAAGGCTATTAAAGTGGTGAATTGACCTAGAGGGCCCTATAATCAAACAAAAGATGGTGTATTCATCAAATCAACCTCTAAATTAGATGCATAAGTCTACATGAGGCATAGTGGAGTAGTAATCAAAATGAATTCCAACAACATAAATCCCCTGAATTCAATTCAAATCAATCAACATGTGTCCTATTATACAAATGCCTAAATGTATTAAATGAATATTAAAGACTTTAGATCCATTTTTGAATTAAATGTGATATCAATCAACATGGATTTAGCTATAATAACATTGGGATCGACTAAAAATTTATTGCTTCATAGTCTTGATTGGTCTATTTATAGATAGTTCTGGCATTATGGAGGGGTCGACATTTTCATGTAATGAAACTCTGCCAAAATTATAATATAACATTTTACTTGATTGACTCTATCTTAGGCTCATTGAATGTTGTCCATTATTTATAGTTTTAAGTTTATTCTTATGCAAAAGGATTGATCTTATGTTTAATTATAGAGTTGGGTGTGGTACTTAGATTATGTTTATGTTAATCTAAGTCTTTTTTGTTTACTTCTAAATGATCCATATTTTATGTGTTTTCAACTATAAAGTGGTCCAAGAGCCTTGCGTATAGTTTGTTGTAAATATTTGAGTATTTATAGTTGGTGAAGATCTTATAAGTTAAGCATCAAAATTTATGTCCCTAGAAGCTTTCCCATTGTGTCTCTACAAGTTTGTACAACTATTGAGCTAGGAACACAGTGGTATTATTGTGATTAGGCATGCTTTAATTCATGAAGCATTGACATTCACTTGACTAGAAATATTATTTTCTAATCTCCCTTCCTTCTCTTTTTATGTTTGTTTTGGAATTGAACTACCTTTCCCCTATTTTAGAAAGTGGAAAAGTGAAGCACATTAACTTTAGCATGAAGATAAAAACATTAAATTGTAAGTCTAAACAACTCATATTAGGCTTACGTTGGTATCACTACATCTCTTGGAAGTTATTCTACATAGCTACATCATAGAGCCACATACCTGTAGTTATGCCCTAGATTGATCAAATATTATCTCCAAAACAAAGAATGAAAGTCCTTTATTATTTCCACTTTTCTCTTTGGAACACTTAATCTCAAAAGTGCCTTTTGGATCAAGATTTTGGAGCAAATAACACATCCCTTTTAATACCTCCATTACTAAATCAAACCATCTAACTCAATTCCAAATCTTTTAACATGCATTTCAAGTCAAAAGAGTTAGATTCAAACCATTATGTTGCCTCCATAGCTATGACCATGTTTAGTTCAAACCCTACTAAGTTCTTTTTCTCTCCTCTATTATGGTCGATAAAATAATAATTATGTCTACCAATATCCCTAAAAAAACATTTCATCATAACTATTGGACAAATTTGGCCCACATAAGGATCTTTTGCCTAGAAATGGTTTGAATAGATAAACATATTTATGGATGGAATGAGTAGTCCAAATATCAAAAGTCACTCACAAAACTTTTGAAACACTTTAAGCAAGCTTAAATTGTGTTTTATTGATATTTGAGAAGCAAGTCTTGAAACAGGTCTAAGGTTTCAAGGGAAGAAGATCTAGTAGATTTTCATGGTGTTTCAAGCATTCAAGAGAATGAATTAGGTTGCACAATGTCTTAGAATTATATTAGAGCCTTCTAAAAGAGACAATAGTTCAAGCAAAAGTCTAGAATAACCAAACCATTATGATAACATCATGCGAAGATGGAATAGTTTGCTTGATTTTACATTTAATAAATATGCTTAGAAAGCCTCTTAAGGCCAAAATACCACATGGACATGAATTTATTCATTCCTAGATCATCCTTTACAAATTTCATAACTTGATGAGTAGTCTATCTCAAGTTATAAATCTTCAAAATTAGACTTGCAGAGTGAAACGTGGATGGGGACATCAAGTTTAAGCTTCATAAAGTATTTATTTGGATTCAAATATCTCTAGGGTGAATGTACAAGTGACAAGTGTCCAAATATTGGGAGATAAGATGAAGACTTATTGGTGAGCAAATAATCTATGGTGTCAGTGGGTCCCAAAGATCTAATAGAGCATATTTGATCATGTATCAAAGATCAATGATGAAAATTAAGTCAAAAATTTAGAATAAAGGAGAAACTTCCAAGTGGTAAGATCTCAAGTACCTATATAGATATCTAATGGTATGCATCAATTAATAGAGTCAGTGGGTCTAGGTAGATCAATGATATGCATTCACTCATATAGATCAAATTAATGACATGTAGGAAGTCAAAAGGTCAAAAGATCTCTAGGGTGAATATGCAAGTGATAAGTGTCTCAACCAGATTAATCTATAAGAAGGTCTATGGCTCACATTTAATCATAAAAAATCAAATATATGGTTTGTGAGAGGTCAAAGAGTCAGTAGGATCCTACAAAGCAAATGAGAAGTTGATAGCTGGCACATTATGAGAAGTCCATATCAAGATCAACCACCAATTATGAATGTTGAAGGTGTTATAATATTGAAGGCCCAAATTAAAATCAATGGCTAAAATTAAAGGTTGAAGTTAGGAGACTTTGACTAGAGGTTGAAACATTATCCAAGTTGAACTAGAGAAAATGCTTTAAAAGCATATATCGCCATTAGATCTTAGTCGAGCATCTATTAAACATGAGACATAGTTATATAGTCAATGTCATTAACAATAAATCTCCAATGTCATTGAATCTTAGTATGAACCTCTAGTTCAAAGATCTGGAATATGCAAGATCCATATTTTGGGGTTGTAATATTATTCCCTAATTGTGTTCATTTTTTTATTTAAAGAAGATATGTTCATACAATGATTCCTCAATTCTTGTAAGGTTCAAAGTCAAAATGGGTATATTTAGGTTGAATGAATATCAAGAATAAGGCTATGTAGTTTGTAGGATTTTTATCAATATATAGTATCTATATGAAAATCAATAAATTAGATTGGTTTTCAATCTATAATAGAGACATATGCTTAGATCGAGTAGGGGCAGTTTTATAGTTATGGAAAAATGTCTCATCTATTGACATGACTATATCCTTGATAGAATAGGTACTTACCACCCCTAAAAGTAGACTTAGGCATGGTTCGATCAAGTCTATTGATGTAAGGACCTTACCCTCATAATGAAGCAAGTGGAGATGGCATAGAATCCTAGGATGCAGTTGTGGTGGTCAAAGAAAGAATTTGTAGCATTTAATATATTTTTAGGGTACTTAAGGGTTTTATTTCATAATAAGTATCATGACTCACCACCTTTTCTAGCTACTGTCTACTAGTGTAGTGTTCTCAGCCAATGAGAATATTTGAGGGCTATTGGGACAAATAAAAAGATAATTTGTCAATAAAGAACTAGTGCTAATTTGATTAAAAATTTGGTAGCTCAATTAATGATTTTGGTACTCATGTTCCCTCTTCTCTCTCTCTTTCTCATATTACCCATTATTTCCATTTTGTAAGCTCTCTCTTGGCTTTCAGAAGAAAAAATCTCTCACTTTTGATAGAAACACTATCTTAATTCTAGTAGAGCAGAGACTCTCATTTGATAAGGCTAGAGCTTAACAAAACTTGTATGAAAGACCTCTTAATGATAATAAATATTTATTTTACATGTCTCTTACTTTTAAACTAGGTTTAGTAAGCTTGTGCATGATGGCATTATGAAGGAGAATATTCCATGCCCATTGTCCTTATTTATCTATTGTTTTAGGGTGTTTTCTAGTTGGTTACAAGTCTACATTTGTGTTTTTTCTGCCATTAATATAAGCTTGGTGTGATTCTTAGAATTCCTCTTAGCTTCATTCATTGCTTCCTGAACCTATTGTATGAAATACTTATGCAATTAGCTAGATTTTAAGATTGTGTGAGCTAGTTCTATCTTATGCTTCTTCAGTGTATATTCCATGTTTGTGTGAGTTCTCATGTAATTTGGTGCATCACCCGTTTATCCTTATTAAGAGCCCTTTACCCCTTCTCTAACCCTTTTCTTAGTGCAAACATTAGTATAGGTGATCCATAAATAATAAGTTGGCCTTTTCTAAAGTTCCAACACTACCATAGGTGAACCATAGCCTAGGACTATTCCAATAGTGTATCTCAATTGGAGAGAGCTTGAATAACCCTCTCTAAGGGTGAAAATTGATGCTATAATATTTTCTAGCATGCTCATTGAGACCATAGAGTTCAAAAAAGATTGGTCAAATTTTGATGCTAGTTTGATTAATTTTTAGTAATTATATCTTCCAAGCAACAACATCTATTAACTCCAAAAAGAGATTCAATATTCTAGTAAAGAGCAGTGACTACACCTTATGCCAAAGGTGACTACAAGGTTAGAATCTATAGCTATTACCTTTGAATTCATTGAATTGCCTTTAAACTTAGTAAATAGATTAAGATTTGTTAATACACACCCATATAAAGGAAAATTTGTCCCTAAATCAATTTCAAGGCCTACCCCTACAAGAATATCTTTGTTAAACCCTTTCATATCCATGACAACCCCTAGAGTTTTCCTCTTTTTGGATTTTAATGGCTAAATTCCTCTGGACCTCCCTCAATATGATCTTATTCCAGTAGAAACTCTCAAAAACATCCCCTATTTCATAGGAAACCAAGCTACAACCCCTTTTAAACACCTCATGGATATAGCCAACTTCTACAACATTCATGATATCAATGAGGAAAATGTATCAATTAGGTTATTAGCCATCTCTTTCAAAGGCAAAGCCTTAGATTGGTATAAAAGCCTTGTTGATAACTCTATTACATCATGGGACCAATTAGGAGATGCATTGTGTAAAATATTTGAAGATAAAAGTGACCATTTGTCACTTGCAAAGCAACTAACCACAATAAAAAGAGCCCCTCATGAAGTCATGTTAAACTTCTTTACAAGGTTTCAAAAAAAGTGGGAAAGAATCTTAGTCTCTATTAGGCCTACCCATAACTTTACCTTTATTTACTATCTAAAGGACCTAAATAGTGACATTGTAGTAATGATCCAATCAATGGGAGGAAACACATTAAAAAATGCATATGAGGTGGCAATTAGAGAAAAAAATTATCTAGTGAAGGCTGGTAAGCTTACACCTAGACCACCAGTGCCTTTGTTCCTTAAGATTAGGCCATCCCCTATTTTTATTCCTCCCCTTGATATCATTCCTCCTATGCCTACAATTTTTTTTTATATTCTCACATAAGTAATAAATGGATTTCACTAGTCAATCTAGTGATTCCTAAGAATAAAAGAACTTTCAAGAGCTTAAGAGCATGTTCCAATATTTGGGAAATGAACTAGTAAGTGTTAAGAGGTAGCAAGATTTCAATAGGCCTTACCAAGCCTCATGTTAAACTTAGCAACAATATTATCAGGAAAATAGGCCACCCTACAAAGGAAACTTCCAAGGCCAAGGATAAGGGTAACCTAACTATAATAGTCAGAGCATCTATAATCTAAATGTTTCAAGCACTTCTAACACCTTGGTTCTTGTTAAAAATAATTTTGCTCAAGAAGTTGAGGGTACCATACCCTGAAATCAGTCTTTGGGACAATCCATTATCCTAAACACTAATTTCACTCAAGATTTTAATGATTAATGGCATCAAGCTACCAATTATGGATATAATCAAGCTCTTATGGCTTAGAACATATAGGTTCCCATGATGATAAAACTAGAAGATCCTCGACAAGGTCAAAACCCTGATCAAGGACCAAGCCATTTGGTGTTACAATGGTGAATTATGAACAATAAGAGTGTTGTGCACTCAATCAATAGGCTAGTTCTAGCCAAGAATACATTCTAGTGATAGAAAATACAAGTTTCAAAAGAAAGAACATGGATGGTAGCTAGGAATCAGTTAAAGAGCCTTTTTTTATTACTCCTTCAATATCAAATCCAAACCAACCTGATGTTATTCCAAAGGTTCCAATATCTTTAAGGAATCAAAGTCAATGGAATGCTTTTGTCCCTCAAAATTTATAAACTCAAAGTGTAATTAAGGCTCCCAAAGCACAACCAAAGGTTGATGGTTCACCCATCAACATTATGGAACAAATTAAAAGGTCAAATGTGAGTGTGCCAATGTGGGATATGTTTTCCATGCCTAGTTAGGTAGACATATTCTAATAAGGGTTATTAAGAATCAATATTTTTGAGAAACCAATAGTTAAGGAGAATTAGTTCTCAACAATGCAACCAAAGGACCAAATGAAGGGAAACTAGGTAAGGTGGTTAAACCTCCTCCCTTATAAATTTGAGTAATCATTGGTGACTCTTTAGTGCATAATTACTTGGTAGACAGTGGGGATAACACCTCAGTATTTTCAAAGTCTATAGTAGACTAGCTTGATCTAAAATATGAGCCCTAATATAATAGAGTGTTGTAATTGGATTGATCTTCCACCAAGTCATCTGGTATCATCAAGGACCTCAACTTGACCCTGCATGCTTGTCCTAGTGTTTTAGTGATTCATGATGTATTGATCCTTGATGTACCTCCTCATTTTGACCTATGCCTATCTAGAGAATTCACTATAAATATTGGAGGTTATCTTGTAGAAAATTGGTCATACATGCCATTCATAATAAGATATAGAACCAAGGTATCTATTAAGGTTGAGCCCATTACACAATTCCACATAGAGCCTTATGGGTCAGATAACATAAACCTCAATTACACCATCCTTAATGAGGATGAACATATGGTTTTTCAATAATTAAAACTTGCCTTGAGGAGATAGCACACATTTTCTTAGATGAATTATGGAATGTAAATTATTCAATTGATCCCTTGGAATGAGTTGAAGAGAGGGACATGGGTGTCTATTGTTTTCATGAAGAGAATCAATCTATGTCATCCCTTAGTGGGCCTTAAGAAGATCATAGTGACTTATGAAAATTGTTCTTTGATGGTTCAAGGAGAAAACATAGAGTGGATGCAAGTGCAATGTTGGTATCTCCATCCAATTATAAGTATCTCTCTTCTTATAGGTTCTAATTTAGTTGTTCTTGTAATGTAGTAGAGTATGAGGGCCTTATCCATGGCCTTCAATGGGATACTAAGAAAGGAATAAAATAATTACAAGTTTATCATGGGGATAGTGAGCTGATAGGTCACCAGGTTAGAGGCTAGAATAGTAACAAGAATCCCTTGATGAATATCTTACAAAAATAGAGTGTGGGACTTAATTAAGGATTTTGAGGCTTTTAACATCCAAGTAGTACCAAATAACCAAAATAGACATGCTGATAGGTTGGAAATTATGGGAACTCAATTTGATATCCCTAATGAGTTGAAAAGGACCAAGGTGAAAACACATGTCAAAGTGGTGGTAAGACAATTAGTGCTAGACAATAAATCTCATTGGAAGGTCTTTGAGAATGACAAGCAAATTATTTGTTTCTTATAGCAGGAAGTAGGATTCTCTTCAATAAACCAAGAAAAGTTTTAACATCAATATGAAGAGAAAATAGTTTAATTGATATCCAATAAGCTTCCTAAAGGGATTGCCACCCTTTAAGGTATTTTACATGAGGGAGACCATATGAGCAAAGACAAAGTAGTAATGGCAACAATGAATAGAACTATGAAAGATTAATTATCTTTAAAGACATACTCCTTAAGCTTAGAAAGGTAAGCACTAAAGTTGAAAGGCATTCTTTCATAAACATTTGTAAATAATATTTTGACATCTTTTCTTGGGAATATAGTGACCTGAGAGGCTTTGAATCTTTAAAGACATACTCCTTAAGCTTAGAAAGGTAAGCATTAAATCTGAAAGGCATTCTTTCATAAAAATTTGCAAATAATATTTTGACATCTTTTCTTGGGAATATAGTAACCTGAGAGGCTTTGATCCTAAGTTATCCCAACACACTATAGAACTAGAGGCTAATGCCAAGCCTGTCAAGCAGAAGCATAAGATTATAAACCCAAAAATTGAATAGCTTATGCAAAAATAATTGACCAAGTTAATTGCATCTAAGATCATCTTTCCCATTAAGCACTCCTCATGGGTAGCCAATTAGGTACCTGTGAGGAAGAAGAATGGGGAAATCAGATTGTATATTTACATTAGTGATCTGAATAAGGTCTTTTCATAGGATCACTACCCCTTGCCATCCATGGATGAACTCCTTTATATAGTTGTTGGTTCAGAACATTTTTCCATTTTGTATGGATATTTAGGTTACAACCAAGTGATGGTAAGAGAGGAAGATCAATATAATATTGCCTTGACCACCAAGTGGGGCACCTATGCTTACCAGAATATGTCTTTTTGATTATCAAATGTTGGGACAACCTTTTAAATAGTAATGGGCATGGCTTTCCAAGGGTTACTAAATTAAATGGTGTTTTTCTAATTGGATGAAATCATATTTTTCTTCAAGGAAGATATGAGAACATGGACCATCTAAGGTTGATCTTTTAAATATGCAAATAGTATGGGATCTCATTAAATCCTAAGAAATGTGTGTTTGTTATTCATGAAGGAAAAATTTTGGGTCACATTGTCTCAAATGAGGGATTATCCATTGACCCTAAAAAAATAAGTGTTGTCTTAGAACTATCTCTACCCAGTCACAAGAAAGGAATCAAGAGCATCCTTGGGAAAATAAACTTTATGAGAAGGTTTATATCTAGTTTTGTAAACCTAGTCAAACCCATCACCAACATGTTAAAGAAGAGCCAAGTTATTACTTGGTCAAATGAAGGTAAAGTAGCATTTGAGGCCATCAAGTAGGCCATTTCCCAAGCACCCTCGCTCATGAATCCTGATTTATCAGAGGATTTCATATTGTACACCTTTGGCAATGTTAAAAACATATTAGCTATGTTGATGTAGAAGAATGGTGAAGGACCTAAGCAACCAATTTCCTTTTTTAGTCAAGGACTAGATGGATATGAGGTAAGGTATAATCTCATATAAAAGTAGGTTCTTTTAGCTTTAAGGAGTCTTAAGAAGTTCAAACCAATGCTCTCCAAAAACAAGGTTCATCTTATGGTGTCTCATTTTAGAGTGAGGGATTTTCTCCTCAAAAGGGATTTGAATGAGAAAAGAGCAGGATGGATTACCAAGGTCATGGAGTATGATGTGGAAATAAAAGTCACCAAGTTGATATGGTGGATGATCTTAAAGAAGACAAAGAAGTTATTTTGGTGACACAAGATAGCTTGCAAATAGATGCACCTCCACTTCATAATAGTTGGCTCCAAGATAAGACATATTTATTGATGATAAGAGAATGCCCTCAAGGTTTGGATAGAGCAAAAATAAGGTATTATAGACTTTATTCCATACCTTATGTATTAGTTGATGGTTTTCTTTTTATAAAGGACCTCAATGGGGTACTTCTTAGGTGCATTGATGACAATCAAGTGATAAATCTCTTGGAACAGTTTTATGATTGACCTAAAGGAGGCTAGTTTGTTCTAAGAATAAAATTAGAAAAGGTAATGAGAGATATCTATTATTGGTCTAACCTTTTCAAATATGCCTATACATGGGTTATAAAATGTCAAAAGTGTGTTCTCTTTGTAGGAAAGCAAAAATTAGTAGATTTTCCACTCAACCCAATTTAGGTGGAGCAACCCCTCATGAAATTGGGTTTGGATTTCATAGGGATGATAAATCTACCTTCTCGTGTAGGACATAAATGGGTGCTCACTACAACTAACTACTTCACCAGGTGGGTGAAAATATTTGCCTTAAAATAAGCCAATGAAATAATAATATTGGACTTTTATGATAGCATAGTGACCAAGTTTGGTGTCCCAACTACTATAATTTCAAATAATGCCTTAGCATTTATGGGCATGAAGACAAGTGAATGGGCACTTAAGTTGGGCATCTACATTAACACATCCTCCAATTACTAGCCCTAAGGCAATAGACTAGTAGAGCCCACAAACAAGAACTTGCTAAGGATTATCAAGACAACCATGGAGGAAAATCAAAGAGTATGGCATACAAAGCAAAGGATAGCCTTATGGGTTGATAGAGTGACTCCCAAAGATTCCATTGTTCATATGTCCTTGTATATGAAAGGGAAGCTAAATTTTCCATATTTCTTGGGCTACCTACATTAGAGTTAGCCCATCAACTTGAGTTAATGGAAAGTGAGACTATGAGCATGAGGATGGTAGAGCTCATGGATCTTGAATAAATAAGGGACCTTGTAATGAATAAATTAGAGTCATATTAAGCTCAAGTCAAGAAAGTTTTTGAAAAGATAGCCATAGTAAGGGACTTTAAGGAAGGGGACCTAGTCCTCAAATAGGACTCAAATAAGTCCAAGCAAGGCAACCATACCAAGTTTGATAGCTTATGGAGTGGTCCTTATTTAATCCATGGATGCAAACAATATAATTCTTTTTACCTTGCCCAACTGGATGGAGAGGTATTACCCATCCCAGTCAATATCAGTCATTTAAATCCTTGTTATTAAAAGAGTTTTCAACTATTGTATGATATTGTGACATTAAATTAGTTTTCTATGTTTTCATCTAAGTGCCTTGAGCACATTTCCTTTCAATTCTATGTCTCCCTTTCAATAATTACCTTAGGCATAGTTGTTTATTTTGCTCTTTTATTCCTTTTGCTTCCAGAGAAAGCTTCAAAAAGGGTCAACCCTCTATTAAATCTCAAAACAATTTTAGTTGGGAATAAATCTTGAGACTCCATGCCCAATGGATTAGTTCAAAGCTAATTAGTCTTTGCATAGAATGCATGCAACCCCACTTGGCCACCAAAAATGTTGGCCAAATTTGGCCCACATAAGGATCTTTTTCCTAGAAATGGTTTGAATAGATGAATAGAGTTCTATATGGAATGAGTGGTCCAAATATAAAAGTCACTCACAAAGATTTTGGAACACTTTAAGCAATCTTAAAGTGTGTTTTATTGATCTTCGAGAAGAAAGTCTTGAAACAAGTCTAAAATTATAAGGGAAGAAGATCCAATAGGATTTCATGGTGTTTCAAGTATTTAGAGGCATGAATTAGGTTACATAAATTCTTAGAAGTCTATTAGATCCTTCTAAAAGAGAATTGTTCAAGCATAAGTTTAGAATAACCAAACCATCACGAGAACATCATGTAGAGATGGACTAGTCAGCTTGATTGTGTATTTAATAATATGATTAGAAATCCTCTCAAGGCCAAAAGATCACATAGACATGAATTTATTCATGCCTAGATCATCCTTTATAAATTTCATAACTTGATGAGCTATTTATCTCAAGTTATAAAGCTTCAAAGTTAGACTTGAAAAGTGAAACGTGCACAAGGATGTCATGTTTAAGCTTCATGAAGTAGCAATTTGGATTCAAATATGCCCAGGGTGAACACGCAAGTGAAAAGTGTCCAAATCTCATGATCTAAAATGAAGATCTAATGATAAGTAGGCAATCTATAGTGTCAGTGGATCCTAAAGATCTAATGAATCATATTTATTCATCCAACAAAGATCAATGATGAATATTAAGTCAAAAATTTAGCATAAATTAGAAGCTACTAAGTGGTAATATCTCAGGTACCTCTATAGAGATCCAATGGTATGCATTAACTAATAGATTTAGTGGGTCTAGGCAGATCAATGGTACACATTCACTCATATAGATTAGATCAATGATGATCAAGAATTCAAAATTTCAAAAGATATCCAAGGTGAATACACAAGTGACAAGTGTCTCAACCATGTTAATCTATTAGAAGATCTATGGCTTGTGTTTAATCATATAAAAGTAGATCTATGGTGCGTAAGATGTCAAAGAGTTAGTAGGATCTTGTAGAGCAAATGAGAAGCTAATATTTGGCACATTATGATAAACTCAAATCAATATCAATGGCCATATATGAAGGTTGAAGGTGTAATAATCTTGAAGGCCTAGATTAAGATCAATGACTAAAGTTAAAGGTTAAAGTTATGAGACTTCGACTGGAGGTCAAAACACTATCCAAGTTAAACCAGAGTAAATGCTTCAAAATAATATGTTGCTATTAGAGCTTAGTTGAGCATCCATTAAACATGGGACATAGTTATATAGTTAATGTCATTAACAATAAATATTTGATTCCATTTAAACTTAGTATGAACCTCTGGTTTGAATATTTGGAACATATAAGATCCATCTTCTGGGTTGTACTATTATTCCCTGACTTTGTTCATTTTTTATTTAAATAAGATCTATGCATATAATGAGTCCTCAGCTCTTGCAAGGTTCAAAGGTATAATGGGTATATTTAGATCAAATTAAGATCAAGAATGAGGCTATATAGCTTGTAGGATTTTTATTGATATACAGTAGCTATATGAAAACTAATAAATTAGACTGGTTTTCAATCTATAATAGATACATATGTTCAGATGGAGTAGGGTTAAATATATAGTTATGGAAAAATGTCTCATTTATCAACATGGCTATATCCTCAATAGAATAGGTACTTACTACCACTAAAATTAGACTCAGCATGGATCTATCAATTCCATGTATATAAGGACCTTGCCCTCATAATGAAGCAAGTGGAGATGGCATAGAGTCCCAAGATGAAGATCTGGTGGTTGGAGAAAGAAGTTGTATCATTTAATATATTTTAAGGGTGCCTAAGGGTTTTATTTCATAAACAATATCATGACTCACCACTTTTGGCAACTATTATCTTCTAGTGCATTTTTCTCATCTAATGACAAGATTTGAGGGCTATTGGAACAAATAAAAAGATAACTTATCAATAAATAACTGGTGTTTATTTGATTAAAAATGTGGTGGCTCAATTAATTATTTCATTACTCATGATCCCTCTTCTCTATCCCTTTCTCATATTACCCATTCTTTCCATTTTGTAATCTCTCTCTTGGTTTTTAAAAGAAAGGCTCTCTCACTTTTGATATAAACTCTCTCTCAATTCTGGTAGAGTAGAGACTTTCATTTGATAAGGCTAGACCCCATCGAAACTTATATGAAAGACCTATTGAAGATAATAAATATTTCCTTTACCTATCTCTTACTTTTGAACTATGTTTAGTAAGCTTGTGCATGATGGCATTATTAAGGATAATCTTCCATGCTCATTGTCCTTCTTTATTGATTACTTTAGGGTGTTTTCTAGTTGATTACATGTCTACATTTGTGTTTTTTCTTCCATTAATGTAATATTGGTGTGAGTCTTAAAACTCCTCTTAGATTCATTCATTGCTTCTTGAACCTAGCGTATGAAATACTTATGCAATTAACTAAATCTTGAGATTGTGTGAGCTAGTGCTATCTTATGCTTATTCAGTGTATATTTCATGTTTGTGTGAGTTCTCATGTAATTTAGTGCATAACCCTTTTATCCTTTTTAGGATCCCTTTACCCCTTCTCTAACCCTTTTATTAGTGCAAACATTGATATAGGTGATCCATCAAGAGGAAACCAGCCTTCTCTAGAGGTCCAACCCCACCATAGGTGACCCAAAGCCTAGGGTTGTTCTAATAGTGTAGCTCAATTGGAGAGATCTTGAAGAACCCTCTTCAAGGGTGAAAATTTATGATACAAAAATAACCTTATCAATAAAGCATGACATACAATAGTCATGTTTAAGGACACAATTCCTCCAAGAATGGGTTGGAGGACCCATGTAAATCAATCCTCATAATGAAATTTGAAAGGCCAAAGATGTTAAGGACCTACCAATATAATTATTAAGACAAATAATTAATCATAACATTAAAACTATAGCAATGATCTCTTTAATCACCAAAAGGCCATGGTTCATGCAATTTAGCTTATTAAGAACTTTACAAAAGTAATATAGCAATGAAACAAAGAGGCACAACTGATCAAAGTCAATGACATCTTATTGCTATAACAAACTCCTTTAAACATATATAGATTATTTAAAATTTATATTATTAATATGTCATTATATAATAATGGAATCAATAAAGATTACTTCCAAGAGAGATAACCCTGTGGTCCAAACAATAATGACTCAATGATTAAGTTAAGTTATGAAGAAAATGAAATCTAGAAGGCACAATTGATAAATAGTCAGTGATGGCCTATCATAAGTATACCACTGATGATGATCATAAGATGAAAACTAAATAATATTAACATCACCTAGCTTAAAATAAACATGTCCAAACACTATTACAAGAATAGGGTATTACACATCAACTATGTATGTTTTGGTAGTCACTCATAAATTGCATATAACCCACATTCGAGTAAGCTAGGGGTAATTTTCAATGATTTACTATTTCCTAGTTGAACTATGGATAGACTAAGCTAATATTGTTAGATTTATTATGAGTTATAGATATTCATTTATTTCTCTAAGCAAGAAGACCAAGGATCTATTTTGTTTTAATTGATATGAGAGTAATATACAAACATCCTCCTTGTATAAATAGTAGTTCACTAAGTTTTATAATGCATAGGTTAATTAAGTAATATTCTTAATCCTTGAAATAATGTACTAAGTAAATGGTAAGGCTTAGTTCAATTTTCAAAATGGAACATAAACCATCCATTATTTTTTTAAAATTGAACAAGTTAGATATTACAATAACAATAAGTGTTGTAGAAGAAGAATTCCAGACATGGAGTATAAAGCAAAAAATTAGCATATCTTGCTTAAGTTGAGGATTTTGTTCCATGATAATAATCTATTTTTTTGCCTTTACCTCATTAATCAATATAAGTAAGTTAATTGAATCAACAATCTACTTAAATGTTATAGGTAATATAATGGTGGATGCCATTTATTTAATTTATGATAGTGAAATTAATCATTTATAGATAAATTAAACCAATTATAAGTTCTTAGGTAAAATTATTTTGATAAATTTATTTTAAATTGCATATTTTAGATACCTAAAATTTAATACAAGACACTTTTTCATATTATCCTATTCTCAATTTACTATATTTGACATACTTGTGTATATTTATGTATTATTAGGACTTATCCAACACTACATTGGTCTCCATTTAACCCTTAATCCTTAAAAGAACATCTAAACACTTATCAGAATATATATGTTAGAATCATTGGATTAAACTCATTTATTTTCATGCTCCTCATTGATATCTAATTCTCTATTTATTCTGAGTCAAACCTACACCCTATGTGATTTCACTTTGGATAGGGCACAAGTTTGTTTCCTTTACCTTTACGGGCCCTTTTTCCCATTCTCAATGATCTTGTGTCTTTAACTTTGTCTTTTATAGTTTATAAAGTTGGTTAATACACCCCATATTATCCAAAAGTGCCCTATATATACAAGTCACCCTAAACCATTTAGGATAATAAAGGGATCATTAAATAAAATATAATATTAAGGTCCAAACGTAAATCATAAGAGATAATTAAGTTACTTTATTATTCATACTTCAAGTTGAGATTAATTGAGTCATATATTATATACTCATGATGAAAGTGTCTATCTTGGTCTCTCATTGTCCCCTTGTACCAAATAAAGGATTTAGTTTGCATGTAGTTACATAATCACTTATAGAAAAGAGGAGGTTCAAAAAAATTATTTTAGTTACTACATTTAAATCCACCTATAAAAATGTGTAGGTTTTATTCTAGTGTGTGGGATACATATTTTTTAACCTCACTTCAGTGGTTGTCTAACTCCATAAGCGTTCATTTATTTTGAGTGTCAAACTAGGTCAAAGATAAGGAATCACCTATTAAATGCATTCTACTTGAAAAATTGGCAAAACATAGGTATAATAAGATAAAAAAAACTAAGAGTCAAACCAGTGAGATGAAAATTAAGTTTCCCAACCTTGCACAAGTCATATCTAGCAAAGACAAATAGACTCAATAACACAAATTTGACTAATGTAAATCTAACTAGGTCAAACCTGCACAAGATATAGAACTATAAAAGAGGATCCATAGGTCAAACCAAACTCTAGAATAATTAAAATGCAACTTGTGTTATCATATTTATAGATCCAAACATTTAGAATATCAAAACAAAGACAAGGTGTGATCATTCATTATCCCATTATCTTTACTTTGCATAGTCTAGTTGTTTATTGCTTTATCATTTTACTATTATTTAGCTAACCACATAGATATGAATTTTTTACTTTCATAGCTTTATATTAGGTCTATTAATTTTATTATTTTATTTATTATTTTTTGTTGAACCAAAATTAGGCTAGACATAAATGGTGAACCTTGATATTTTCTTATATTCAACCTCCGGTTATTCAAACCCTCATCCTCTTAGATATTGAATCCTAAATATGTGTTTCATATTTAAGGTATCTTATAGGGTTTTTCATATTTATATCTACTTAATTTGTGTCATTTAATTCTCATATATTATGCCTATTGTAGATACCTAAATTTGGCCACTAATAACCTCCAACTAGGCTTTTGACCAATTTCCACTTAAAATACACAATTTGGCCTAAAAACACTAAAATGCATTAAGTGATTTGAAACTAACATATTCAAATGCCAATTTTGGCTAGGGTATCATTAAATGGGTAAATTCAATTTATGGGCTACCTAACTTTGATAAGATCATTTTGAGTTAAAATGCCAATTTTGCAATTGGGTGCTTTGGGTTGCTCTTTTCTGTCAAATCTCTTGCACAAGATGCATGAATTTGTTATGTTCTATTGATAACATCCTAAATGGGATAATGGTTCCAATGCATCTGACACTTCCTTCCAATTCCAATCCAATCAAATTTAGGATAAATAACAAGGCATTATGATTAGTTTGGGTAATTTGTGCACAATGTGCTTAAACATGCTTAAGAGCTAATTAATCTAAATCAAGCCCTAATCAAGAATTACATGGAAACTTGTTGAATAATTTATTTTAGAAATGAATATGGAATATATACATCATCAAGTGACCTCATTTCTTGAGAAGACATCCCTAGGCCATAAATGCTACAAATATTAGGATTCATGCTTCCCATGCCTCATCAATGCCTTCCATGATGCACTCCATGCCTCTAAATTTACACTTATTCTAATTTAATGATGAGGATAAATATAAACTTAATTCCAAAAATTTAATTAATCCTCAACCACACATCTCAATCATGAGATGGATGGTTCAGGTTGATTCCAGAAATTTTCAAAAATCTATAAATAGGAGGCCTTACCACATCATTTCTAAGTCTTGATAATGCAAAGTTATAATTCAAAAATGATTATAAAAGCCATTTTAATTAGTGCTACCATTCCAAATTGATTCCAAGCCAATCCAAGCCGAGCCACAAGCCAAAGGTGCCAAGGAGAGATGGAGGCAGACAAGTTTCCATTGCCAAGGACTTCATGAGCACAAGCTGAGCAAGCCACTACAACAAGCATTTTGGAGCATCCAAGAAAGGTAAAAGAGGGTTTATTTTGCATTTTAGTTATATTTTATTTGTTTTTGTTAACTAAGCTCTCCCTAGTGTCTAGGATTAGAGATGTTATTCTAGTTAGTGTGTTTCTTTCATTTTATTTTCATTTTGAAACTAAAATGATACTAACCATCCTCTCTTGAGTCAAATTCTTAGATCACATATGACACACCCAGTGGGACCAAACACATCCCACACATGAAGAAGATCATTATGTAGCTTTAAAATCTTCATTTGGATCATTAACACTTACAATTTGATTTTCTAACTTTCTTTTGCCATTTTTCTTTGTCACGGGTTTACACAATAACTGATGTCGGTTTATTAGAACCATCATCAGTTGGATAGATGTCATTAGTCACTATTGGTATAACCAATGTTAGTTAGATAAACTTCATTGGTTAATAAGTGTAACCATCATCAGTTATAGAACCAACATCGGTCACTGTATTTTTATTAAAACACAAACTTGAGATCTCTTTTTTTGAAGTTCATTATTTTAAACCCAAAATAGCTTCAAGGCTAAAGGACATGCTAAAATTTTTTTTATAGGACCAAGATTGAAATTTGCTAAAAACATGTTTAGATCACCTTTTTCATGCTTAAAAATGAGTTAGGAACATTATTTTGGTGTTTAAAGTAACATTTAAGGTGCTTAAATAAGTGTTTTTAGCATTAGTTTTTAAAGTTACAACTAAAACCAAGGGGTCAAATGAACACCTCATTTTTTAAATTTGGGCTTAAAAATGAACTCACCTTTCCAAGCTTTTTGTATTCACTTAGTTATTTAAATTAAATTTTTGTTTTGAAAAAAGAGGGGTGTTGTGTGTATGCTCTTCCATTTGTCCCCTTTAGGGAACCCTTGGAATCAAAAGCACCATTCTTATTGAAAATAGCCTATTCCAAGGTTTACAAATAAAGTCATCTAAAGCACTCCCCAAAAACTCATCAAAGTTTGGGTGACCTTGAAAATGACCCCAAGGTCTTTCTATTTTCATACTTTCTTTATTTTTATGCAAACTTAGCTTATGAGGGGGATTTCATCACCTTCTATAAGTTCTTTAGGGAAGCTTTGACCCAAGGTTTCACCTCCCATCATTGACTTCATTTGACTCCTAATTGGATCTATACACAAGACGTAGTGGCACTTTAGACATTTCACTCCACTGAGTGAACAATAGGATGTAGTGGTTTCAAAAAATACTAGACCTTTTTGCAATAAGCCAAGTGATACAGACCCAAAATCCATGCTTTTATTTTTCATTGTTTTGTGTGAAATTCATTGTGCAATTGATTCCCCTAGAATGTTCAAAAACTTGTTAGATCTTAGACAAATCCCCACTTGCCACAGAAGTATTATTGGTGCAAGGTGCACCTCAAGGTCTATGTCATAGTGATGTCATTTGAGAGAAGGGGGGAGTAAAAACCCTACTATATAATGTGCAAGTACTTATGGATGAACACTTAAAATCCTCTCAAATGACATATATAGATGGATTCTAATAATACCAAGCAACCTTATTAGTTTAGAGTCTGAGTGATTAATCAATTGAGTTTCATCCTAGATTAAAGTCTTGTTTGGAGTCAAATCTTGGTGTAAACAAATAATTCAAACAAAACACATGATCCTAATTTTCCTTTAAACAAAGAGGTGTTATGCTTCCCACGTGAGATCATCAATTTTCCTTGTTCAAAGTTCATCAAAAGCTTAGGAGTCATTATTAGTGTAGGTTTTTATTTTTCCCTATTTATTAATTAGAGAAATTGTATTTCTTGTGAATACATGGAGTTTTCCTACATTTTTGGGATAGGGTAGCTTATGTGGAGGTGTGTGTCATAGGTGTCATAAGAATGTCATAAGGAACTCCCTTAATGGGAGTTACTTCTCTATTCTTAGCACCTTCTCACCACCTTTCATGGAGGAGTTACATTCTATTCTTAGGGTGCCTTGTCCACCTTTTGTGGAGGAGTTACTTTCATATTCTCCTATTTATAGTCCTCACTTTGGCCATCCCATGCTAATCATATTTTGGTTTTCTCCATTTTGTCTTGTGCAATTTATCTAATTGTGTTAATTTTAAATTGCTTTAGCATCTTGTGGTGTGCACTTGCTTCAACTAGTGTGATCACGTCTCCATTGCACTTGCATTATCCAGATTCTGGCAACAACTCCGATATGGTATCAAAGCAAGAATGGTAATCATGTGTATGGTTATGCTTTTAAGTTTATTTTGAAATCAAGAAGAGTGGAGTTCTCTTTGTTTTTATTTTATTTAGATTTGATCTAAAATAAAAAAACTTTCAAAATCTTTTCTAGTATCTTTTCATTGTCCTTTGGGTGTCTTGGCTGGTTTATCAGTTAGCTTGGCCGCCAGTTAGAGAGGAGCAGAAGTGGCAGGTGGTGAGGCCAGTGTTGAGGTCCCACAGACTGAGCTCACTATCCCAAGTGCTGGAAAGGGAGAACTAGCCATCGAAGGAGATAACTCATCATGGATGAAGTGGGAGTGGCCATGAGGTGGCACCTCAAAAGTCCATATTTTTCACTTTGTTTCTGCTGCATCTAGCTATCACCATCCATTGTGCTACACCATACTAAGGATTCTGTTGCGTCTGACTATTAGTGTCACTAATATTCTTGGGTACTTAGCATTTGTTGCAGCTATTAATTTGTTTAACCGCTACCCAGTCCAAGCGCTGCCTTGTTAGTTTAGATGTTGCTGCCACAACTCACCTTGACCTTGCATCGGTTGTTTTTCTGCTTGCAACAACTTTAGGTAGCGTCCAACATCTGTTTTCTTGAAAATGGTGCTTCTCTTTTTTGGTTTCTAACGCCTCTTTTGATGGGCCCACCCTCACTCCTCTTTTTGGTAAATCTACCTTTTGATAATTATTCTAATATTCTTAAACCATTAATTTGAATGTTGGTTTTAAAATCAAATTTGAAATTCGCATTCAAAAAGGCAGTTTAGAGGTTTAATTTCAACTTGTATCTTCAACCTACGAAGACGAAGGGTGAGGCCCGGGTTGGTAGGAGGCCAATTCCCCCTCACACAAACCTCATTTGGATTCCTCATTCTATTCCAAATCTAATGAGTGGTTGGAAGGCCACTTTCTCTCCCCATAATAGGCATTTTTTTAGTGTTTTAGTGTTTTTTTGCAAAAACACTAGTTTATGAGAAAATTGTAACTTTAAAATCTTGCAAACGATAGCTCGGTTTTGGGTGCCATTTTTTTCAAAAGTGCTTGTAATTCAATTCTCCACAGCGTAGACTTGTTATTTTTCAAAAATGCACTAGTTTATAAAGTGCCAAAATTTGGGTCTCTCGAGACACATTTTCCGCTGAGTCCAACGTCTTATTTGCTTTAGTGTTGCACTGATTGCTCTAAGATGCATTTTCAGCTGAGTCCAACATCTTTTGAGCATGCACTTGCATATTTAGGGGGGGCTCAATATTTTGTGGGGGTGTGATTGCTTTTCACAACTTGCAAACTTCACTTTCATTCTCCTTTCTACATACATTCACAACTTGCAATCAACACAACTTCACCTAATTTCAGCTAAAAATGGATTATTTTCAACTTAAACCCCTAGAACCCTTCAAATATCATGAATGTAAATTTAAAATTTCAATCATTCTTAGAAGCAAAGGGTTGTATAGGATCACCATGGGTACAAAAGTAGAACCCAACACAGATGTTGAAAAGGTTAAGTGGTACAACCGTAGTGATGAAGCCTTTGGGTTACTGAGCTTGTCTGTGTCTCCAAAAATTCTCTTCCACTTAGAATCCTCCCAAACTCATAATGACATATGGGACACCTCAGAAAAGTTGTTTGGGAAGCTTGACGAGATGAGAGGTCATGAGCTTGAAAATGAACTCATAAGTCTAAGTCCTAGCAACTTTGACACCCTAAAGGACTTCTTCACTAAGTTCAAGGCCCTTAGATTGCAATTGAAAGAGTACGAGATAGAGAAGAAAGATGATCAACTCATACTTTCTATTCTCACAAAGTTATGTCCAAGCTATTCCGTCTTTGTCTCCACTTTCCATGCCACAAAAAGTGCCCTTGGCACTACATGGAAAATGCCTTCTTTGGATTCATTCATTGTTGACTTGACTAGGGAGCAAGATAAGCTAATTCAGATGGGCACAATGAAGTCTACTCAACCCCAAGCCTTGATAGCTAGAAATGGTAAGGATAAGACTTCAACAAAGGAGAAGAAGAAAAAGAACAAGGACCAGGAGAAGAAGAAAGAAAACACCAATCCTGCCAAAAATAACACTGAGACTTCATCTTCCAATGCTAAACCTAAGAAGGAGAAGGTTAAGTGTGCCTATTGTAAAAAGACAGGGCATGATGAACATAAGTGCATGAAGAAACAAATAGACCACCTAACTCATCTTCTAGAGAAGAAAAACATAGGTGTTCCTGAGTCCATAAAGCAGAATTCATCAACCCAAGATTCTACTAAGGCAAAAGGCAAGGGTAAGGAGAAAGAAAAGGGCAAGGCCCTTGTAGAAACTACAACTTTTACATCTTCATGGGTCATAGACTCAGGTGCTTCTCACCACATGGGCTCTTCACTAGTTGAGTTTTCATCTTTAGAGCCTTGTAGCATGACTTCAATTAGTTTGGGTGATGACACATTAGTTTCCATTGTAGGGAGATGGTCAGTTGAAATGGAAGGAGGAACATTCAAAAATGTTCTAAGTGTTCCTTCTCTTTCAACCAATCTCCTATCAGTGTACCAAATCACTCACATTGGTCGGGGCATGAGAGTTGAGTTTTCACCAGATTTAGTGTCTATCAGGGAGTTGCATAGTGATACTATAGTGGCAGTGGGAAGGGCAGATCACCAAGCCAGGTTATACACCTTTTCACATTTTGCATCAGATTCTTCTCCTATAGCATTGTTGACTCATTCAGATGGAGTTAGCAAATTATGGCATGAGCAATTTGGCCACCTTAACTACTGCTATCTTGAGCAACTTTGCAAAAATGACATGGTCATTGGCTTGCCTCGTGTCTAATTTTCAAAAGGACTTTGCGAGGGGTGCTCCCTTCGGAAGCATCCCGAAGCAAAATTTGACAAAGGCAAAGCTTGGAGGGCTTCACAACCTTTGGAGTTAGTCCACAGTGATGTATCGAGACCATTTCCCAAACCATCTTTCACAAGGGCCAAGTACATCCTCACTTTCATTGATGATTTCTCTAGGTACACTTGGATATATTTTCTTAAAAAAAAGTCTGAAGTGTTTGAAAATTTTCTAGACTTCAAGGCTCTTATTGAGAAATAGAGTGAGAAATCCATCAAGGTTCTTCAAACTGATAATGGAGGGGAGTATGTCAGCATCAGATTTGAGCAATTTTGTACTATAAAGGGGATTGATTTGCAGGACATAGTCCTTCACAGAATGGGGTTATAGAACACAAGAATAGGTTCTTGAAAGAGATGGGTAGCTGTATGATTCACTCCAAATCCCTAGCACCATAGTACTAGGTCGAAGCTATCAATTGTGCTTACTACATTCAGAATAGGGTTCCTCACAAAGATTTGAAAGGAATAACACCCTTTGAAGCTTAGCATAAAAGGAAACCTGATGTTGAGCACCTTAGAGTTTTTGGATCCCCAGCCATGGCCCGCATTTCGAAGAAGAAGTGCAAAGCTATGGAATGGCAGTCCAAGCCCTGCATCTTTGTAGGATATCCAAATGGTATTAAGGGATATCACCTTCTAAATCCAATCACACATGAGTTATTCATCAAGAGAAGTGTCCATTTTTAGGAGAGTCTTAGAGACTCAACACTTGACACTTCTTCTCCCTCATTAGATCTACTTCTTCATGATGATCCTCATCAGATTTAGATCAGCCATAGTAGGTTCTTGAGCTAGGGACATCTTCTTCTTCAAGTTCAGACAGTGAGGACAGTGATGCAGTGTCATCCACCTCTAGTCAGTCAGAGGATGAGGAGTTAGCTCCTGACTCGCCCACTTTTGGGCCACTTTGGGCCAGACAGACACTTGAGAGTGCTGGCACTTGGGTAGGAGATCCCACAGATGATAGACGTACTAGGAGGGATTTTCAGAGAGATCCACATGCCTTATTTGCTACATTTTCGGATCCATAGACTTTTTGAGAGGCATGGGGGGTACCTGAGTGGGATAATGCTATGGAGGAAGAATATTATTCCTTAATCAAAAATCACACTTGGGATTTGAGTTCACTTCCTAAGGGAAGAAAGATGGTTCGATGTAGGTGGATATATTAGACCAAGTTTGTAGCAGATGGGTCAGTTGATAAGTACAAGGCGTGATTGGTCACCAAGGGTTTCTCACAGGTGGCAAGTATTGACTACTCAGAGAGCTTTGCACCCATTGCAAAGATGACTTCTATCCAACTCACCTTGGCTATTGCCACAGCACATGGTTGCAATGTGCATCAGATGGATGTGAAGAGTGCATTTCTTCATAGAGACCTAGAGGAGGAGATCTACATGGAGCAGCCACCAAGATTCTTCCATAGTATGCAGACTTAGGAAATCTATCTATGGCCTCAAACAGGCCCCTCAGGCTTGGTATGCCAAGATGGATTCCTTCCTTCTCACAATAGGTTTCACTAGGTGCCATTCTGATCTCAATGTCTACTTCTTGTGGCAAGATGATTTGCTTTTGATTTTGGTTCTATATGTTGATGACCTTTTGATCATCGAGAGTTCTTCATCAGCTATTACAGTGGTGAAGGCATCTCTTCAAGATAGATTTGACATGATAGACTTAGGTTTGTTGCACTACTTCCTTGGCATCAAGATCTCACAGTCAAATTCAAGGATTTCTCTTACACAGCCTAAGTATGCTCTCAACTTATTGGCTCAGTTTCACATGGCTGATTGCAAGTCATCTCTGACTCCCTTTCTATTAGGAGTCAAGATTGAGACTGATTGTTCTTCACCATTGGTTGATGCCACTCGATATCAAAAACTTGTTGGTAGTCTCATCTACTTGACTCACACCAGGCCCAACATTTCATATACAGTGGGACTTGTCTCTAGATTCATGCAGGAACCCCATGAGCTACATTGGAAAGTAGCTAAGAGGATCTTGCAATACATACAAGGTTCACATAGATAAGGGATTCATTACAGATTTGGCACAGAGGTTGACTTGGTTGGATATATAGATTCAGACTGGGCTAGTGATTCACAAACTCACAAGTCCACTTTTGGTTATAGTTTCTCTCTAGGTTTTGGTCCTATTAGTTGGTCTAGAAAGAAGCAGAATGCTATTGCTATATCATCCATAGAGGTAGAGTATAGGGGAGCTGTTAATGCAGCTACTGAGGCTATTTGGCTTTAGGGGATTCTTTTTGAGTTTGGCATTCCTATCAGGTAGTCCACCATCATTTATTATGACAATCAGAGTACCATATAGATTTTTAGGGATATGGTTTAGCACCAGCAAACCAAGCACATAGAGATTCACATGCATTTCATTCAGGAGCTTATTCATAGTCAGGTCATTGACTTGATATTTTGCCAGTCTTCAGAGCAAGTTGTAGACATCTTCACCAAATCTTTCATTGAGAGCAAGTTCATTCATCTACAAGTTCTTCTTGGGGTGCGGTCTACACCTACAACAACATCATCTTCAGGGGGGCCTTCTAGCCTCTTCTTTTCTTTTATGTCTCTCTTTTGGGGGGGAGTTTTTTCCTATAGGATTTCTCCTTTTCTCTATCTTATGGGAGATTGCATTTGTACATGGGTACCTCATCAAGCCTAGTTGCTGGGACCCATTTTATATTTCCACACTTCCCACCTAAGCTACGCTTATGGGAGGTATTAGTGTAGGTTTTTATTTTTCCCTATTTATTAATTAGGGAAATTGTATTTATTGTGCATACATGGAGTTTTCCTACATTTGGGATAGGCTAGCTTATGTGGAGGTGTGTGTCATAGATGTGTCATAGGTGTCATAAGAATGTCATAAGTAACTCCCTTGATGGGAGTTACTTCTCTATTCTTAGCACCTTATCACCACCTTTCATGGAGGAGTTACATTCTATTCTTGGGGTGCCTTGTCCACCTTTTGTGGAGGAGTTACTTTCATACTCTCCTATTTGTAGTCCTCACTTTGGCCATTCCATGCTAATAAAATTTTGGTTTTCTCCATTTTGTCTTGTGTAATTTCTCTAATTGTGTTAATTTCAAATTGCTTTAGCATCTTGTGGTGTGCACTTGCTTCAACTAGTGTGATCACATCTCCATTGCACTTGCATTATCTAGATTCTGGCAACAACTCTGATAGTCATATCATCCACTTTGGCACAGTTATGCTACCCAATTGAGTCTAGACCTTGACCAAAGTTTTTTAAGTCCTTCACTTATAATATAAATTCAAAATTGTACCTTTATAAGTTTATAGGGTTGATGTGTTAAGTGGGTTCTCCATTTGCACTAAACTTGAGGGAGCTTAGGTTTAATTTCCAATTTGGGTTAAAGGCCATTTAATACTCATAATAATTATCACCACTTGATATAATTAAGACATTTTGTGATAAACACTTGCACTTTGAATCTCTAAACCATAAACATATGGAGTTAAGAAAGATAGTGTTATGTTGTCAAAATTATTGGAAACTATCTTTACCTTAGAGAGTTTTTGAAAAAAACTTTTTTATCACACCTTTTGGGTAGTGTAGCATTGTTACACTACCCAAAATATTTCAAATATTGTTTCATAGACCCTCTTGTATAGAGTTTAAATTTGTTCCTACATTTTCATACCAATCTGAGTGTACTTTTGTGATCTTTTGTCTAGCACAGTTATACCATTCACTTTTGTTTATCTTTTTGTCAAAATAACCAAGTTTTATATCATTATTTGTGAGAAAATAAACTATCCTTAAAGTGCCTTTTGTTTGATACCTTATACCTAGTTGATTGAGTTCATGTCCAAGAATCAAATGCCTAGTGTTATAAGTGTTTCAAATCCATTAGATTAAAACTTTAATCTATTTCAAAGTCTAGCTTTTGATGTCATTTGGCCAAGAGTCCTAGCACATGCCTTGTTTGAGTATAGATTTTTATGTCGTGTTTGGCCAAAAGACTAGCAAATTTTAAATTCCTAGATTAGACTAATTTGAAACACTTTGACCTTAGATTTTGGCATTTTGATTTTTGGTCTAATAACTTGATCATATTGTGTAAATAGTGAAATGTTAGATACTTCATGGTAGCTTGTTTCCTCACAAATATTTTCATAAACCTTTTGATGAATCTAAGCCAAATTGTAACATCATCTATTTTAGGCATTATCTTTTTAGAGTTTGAAAAACTCTTTGACCTTTTACCGCAAAGTATTGACTATGGATCCCAACATGTATTCTTACACTTATAGTGGACTAATGTACAATCCAAGGATTAGTAATGTGGTTTCATAGGAAGAAATGGTGTAAGACCCCTATGTAGATAATATTACTTATGAGATGGATTCTTATCCCTCTTATAATACTCAATTAGGGGCACAAATCCAAGATCCATTGGCTAACTATTTGGTTAACACACCACCTTATTTAAAACAAGACCAAGAAGAAACCACATAATAACTAGCTATAATACCCACAACTGACAAACCAGTTCTTCAATAGTCACACTCCACTAATGTGCCTTCCACATATGACCCATTTTTCTTTGAGCATCATTTGTTAGAGAACAAAGATGAGATTTTGGTTAGAGCTATAGAAGTAGGTTCCAAGTTTCCAACAGACTTCCCCATGAAAATTTACCAAGATTAGTAAGGATACCCCATAATATCATATATGATTAATAGGCTTCTTCTAGAAATCCTATGGCTCTACTCTAAATAACATATCAGGACCCTAATCTACCTAATAGAGGCAAAAATATGATGGAAGATCACTTTAACCAAATGTAAATAGCATATCAAACCTACCTGAATCTAGCACATAATCTCAATTAGATGAATATGGTGAGTGAGCCTCTTATTGACCTAATTCCTTCAACAAAAGTTTTGATAGAGCTAATTAGTCAAGAGATTCAGAGTTTAGACCCAATCATATAAAACACTTTAGTAGACAACTTGCTTCATATGCCCATTATTGATGAAGTGTCTTCTACTTCTACATAGAATAATGAGCAAAATATAGTGGATAATATGCAAATAACATCTAATCACAATCAAAGTGTTACTAATGCACAAACAACTAGACAAAAACATGTGCCTATGGTTAATACCATGAGTGGATCATCATACCAGGGAGTATGAGTTTCTACATCCCAACCTCAATCGATTTCTTCCTCAAGTATACAACCTATAAGATTAGGTAGTCAATCAATGGCCAATGTTACATCTCAATGATAGAATGTGACAAATCATACTCTTCCTCAACAAGTAACACGTACTATTCCATAACAATAGGCATAATCTAGTATACCAACACAAGAAAGGACAAATACATTGCCACCTCAATCAGGTGTAATTAATGTTCCACCTCACTAGGTTACGATAACCCTACCTCTTCAATCACAAAATAATATGCCAATCCAAAACTAAGCAATGACTAGTCAACAATGTGCAAATATCGATCAGTGATAGATTCCAAATTTGTAACCTATTTTCACTTCCCCATAGGGATTTGTTTAACAAGGAGGCTCCCATATTTCTTAAGTACATACTAGACAATCATTGGCTCAAAATGTGCCACAAATTCAAAGACAAGGTCTTGGTTCATAAGTTCCCACTCAACATCAAGGTTTGATTACTTGGCAGCATGTCCCTTTTCAACCAAAACAAGAAAATTATAGTTATATCCCTCCATCCCAACCATAAAATCCTCCAAGTTAAAACTTTATCACCAATCCAAACCAAAATATTGTATAATAAAATATACAATTTCAAGTACATTCTAATCCACATATGCATATTCTTGGTCCATTCCCCAACCAAACCAATATACCCGAACACATATCTCCATCATACCCTAGTCAAAGTGTCCCACTTGTGACCTCCCAACCATCTACCCAAACCAATAATTTACATTAAACCAATGTTCCTTCCAGTTTCCTATCCCAAAAATTGCAACAAATGAAGGATGTAATTGTTACCATTCAGGCTAGGAAATAGACTAAAAATTTTAAGTTGGATGACATGTGTTCTTATCCATTCAACATGGAATATTTATATATATTATTTTCTGTAGGATATGAACCATTGAAATTTGATAAATACAAAGGGAAAGGTGACCCTAAGGCTCATTTGACTGAATTCTTTGTTGCATGTCAACCAATGGCATATAATGACATATACCTTTTGTTTTTGTTTTCAAGGAGCTTGGCTAGACAAGCCTTGGAGTGGTTTTTAAAGTTGATTAAAAATTTAGTAACAAATTTTGATGATCTTTTTGATAAGTTTGTGCAGCACTTTTTCTACAATCTCGAGCTTGAGATTTCATTAGTGGACTTAACACAAGTAAAACAAAAATCTAGTGAGAGCTTTGTAAGTTATCTACAGTGATAGAGAGCCCTTTCAATCTTTTTCACCCATAATTTACCAGATAAACAATTAGCCATTATGTTTACCAAAAATCTACATAGTGAGATAGCATATCATCTGGAGCTATAATGTGCACATACTTTCAAGGAAATCATCAACAAAGGCTTGTTGATTCAGAAATATCTTATTAATAAATGTATCATCAATCTTAATTCATCCAATCAAAATATAGGTACCAATAAAAGAAATGGTCAAAACTAACATCTAATGCAAGCGCAAACATCATAATCAGCATAGGCCAATAACCAAGAAAGACCAAAGAAATTTAATCAGATTAGGAATATTATGGGAAATGGAATAACCAAGTCATATCATGTTCAAATGGTACAAACATCATCTACATCACCTTTTCAACTTACTCCTACCCAACAACCTCTCCAACCAATGCCGCAAGCATAATAACCAAGACCTGCACAAAAAATATAGTAGTCTTTACCATTACAAACCCCTCCTAAGATAATCATGCCTACACATCATATCCTTAGTGACCTAAGAGAACCTATTGAGTCTGTATTTCACAAGCTTACTGCCACTAATATGATTAGTTAGCCTATACCAAGGCATTATCTGCAAGGCATTCCTTATCTTGATTGGTACCATGAAAATGAATTATGTGAATAGCATCAAGTCAATAGGTATAATCTATGAAGATGTGTCCAAAAAAGCATTTGATTCAGAATATGTTGGAAAATGGGAAGATAACATTGGATAATGGTGCTTCCACTTCTAATCAAACTCTTGGGATTTATCAAAACCCCTTTCCTTGACATAAAAATTAGTAGCAGCAAAATAGTTAGTAATAACAATAACAATGGCCAGTGTAGAAATAAAATAAACAGTATCAAAATTAGAGGCCAAACCATTAGAATCAACAAAATTAGTTATAGAACCCACAATGATAGAATAATGGACAAAACTAAGGTCAAAATAGTAATGACCAATAAACCTACCATATAGTTGCACATGCCTACAATAGGATTGTAGGTCATATTACAAGGGGTAGTGTTAATACCATCTCCATTAATCCTAGACCAAGCACTAATCATCCTAGACCATTGCTAAACAACAACATTCAACTAAATTACATAGATAATCCTTCTTTGACTTGGGAGTGCATACAGGCAAACCAACAAATTAGGACTTCCCCTTTTGGGCCTTATATCAACAACTCATCCTTGCCATGTGACCGCATATGATAACACCGATAACCAAGACTTATCCTATCTAGTCCCACACCATTCCTAACATTTGTTAGCAATAATGGTCTAGTATTTAATCTTGATTATGCAATCACAACTTGAAGGTCAAATATTACTATCCCAGGCCAACAACCATCCACTACTTTACATGTTATCCAATTGACCGTTCATCCTTGGAATAAACCATTCAATACTAACCCAGATAAGAAGTTTGATATTATGGAACAATTACAAAAGACACCAGTATAAATTAATATTTTAGATTTTTTGTGGACATCATTAATCTAAAAGAACATATTGAATGAGTTTTTAACCCAATCCACTATTGCTAGTGACATATCCCCTAATAAATTTTAAGCTTTGGTTGGACACCTAGCTCCAACCCAAAATGTCACATTCAACCAAAGCGATATGTCTTCCCTTGACCCACTCCATAATAACCCATTATACATAAAAGTTTATATAAAGTGGCATAAAGTGAAGTGTGTCCTTATAGACAATAGATCAAGCCTCAACATAGTGTCTATAAAGTTCATCAAGCTTATTGGGTACACAATGGTAGATCTCCAACTAGAAATGATAACCATCAAAGCATATAATAATTAGGAAAGAGAATCACAAGGCACTATTAGTTTTATAGTTATCATTGGGCCATTGACCCATGAAATAATTTTCCATGTGCTTGATCTTGAGTTATCATATAATATGATTCTAGGCAGGCTTTGGTTACATGAGATTCATGCAATCCCATCAACGTTGCACCAATGTATCAAGTTTTCCCACTCAGGGATGGAAGTGAATATTCTAAGAGATTTATACCCATATGAACACTGCAAACATATTGAGGTCAAATTTCAAATCTATAATTATGAGTAAAGCATGAATCTAAGTTCCAATTAGGATAAAGGAAGGCCATACTTATTGATCCTTCACTAGATAATTACATAGATCCTAATACCTTGAATTCCCTTTCCCACATGTCACCTCCTGAAGCTTCTAATCATTTCACCATTTTAGATAATAGATCAGGAGAGTATGTGACCCATGATACATTTCATATTTCCAATCTTCCTCAGAATATGAAAACCTTTGGGTGACATAAAGTCACCCCACATGTGCATTGGAAACAAAAGAACAAAGATAAGGGACCTATCACATTTGTACTAGCATCTACCCTAGAACCTGACCCTCTTGAAGGGGATGAATCATGGATATATATTGATAACCAAGCTAATTGTTATAAAAGTGGAAAGTATCCTATTCCCAATAGAATCATGGAGCATCACAATTATGAAGGAAGAGGCCTCAAACTGAATCAGTAAGGAGCATTGAGCCAATTTTCATGACTAAGTATGAAAGACCTTATGGACTTGGATTTAAACTACCTAGAGGTGACCCCACATATCTTATTCAAACTCCATCAGCAGTGACTAGTGATGATGATGTTGACAACTAAGTAGAGTCTGATCATAACCTCACCTTTGATGACCTAGCTAAAACCAACTTGTTTGATAACAATGTCATTTGTACCCTTACCTTGGTCATTCATCAAAAATCATTTCCATTATATTATCTCCAACTGATAGATTGGGACCAACAAGAATTCAATATACCGATTGATGAGCTCCAAAATGATGAGGTATTTTGTGAATTTTTAGGGCTTAGATACAATGTTATTTTGGGATATCACAAATCAAGATTCTCAATCACATTGAATCCTAAAGCCTATTTTGGAGAATGGGTGAATACCCTTAGCAAAAAACAAATAAGTAAAACATTGAGGTCCCAAAGTGAAAACCTTTTTGAGGCACTTTTTTACTAGGAAAAAAGTAAAGAAAAAGGTCAGTTTAGTGGTGAAAACCTATTTCAAGTGCCATTAGATGGGGGTGTTCATTTTTCTTTGAATTTAGACCAAAATACCACCAATGATGAATTTACATGTGGATCTGAATTTAGTTTTGAGAAACAAAAAGTATTTGATCAAAATTTTCAATAATTTTTTATTATTTTTGTCACATGGATAGATCTCCCATTAGGGAGCTCAGATTCATCATGTTTAGGAGAAGTTGAAGAGAAAGTCTTAGCAGAAGACCCTAACATAGTCTAATAGTTCAAGTTATTGCCTAGTATCCTAGAAGATGGTTCAACCCTTCTAGTTGAAGATACAATAGAGGTAAACATCAAGACTCCATCAAATCCAAAATAGATAAAATTAGGCACGTCCCTTACTAAAGAGGAACTAAAGTTTTTATAGCTCTGTTGAGAGAATTTGTAGATATCTTTACATGGGCCTATTCTAATATGTCGGGGTTGGACCTTGCCTTGGTTCTACACCACCTTGTGGTTAATCTTGATGGCAAACTAGTAAAACACAAACTACGTAAGATGCATCTTTGTATTGATGTATTGGTAAAGAGAGATTTAGAAAAACACTTAGAAGCAAGATATATATGATTTATTAACTACTTAGAATGGATCTTTAATGTGGTACCTATTAGTAAAAATCCTGAAGGGATCAAAATCTATATTGATTTTTGAGACATCAACAAAGATTGTCTTAAGGATGATTTTCCATTACCTTATATTGACATGATCATCGACTCCATTGTAGGTTATGAAATTCTGACTCATGAATGGCTTTTTAGGATACAACCATATTAGAATAACACCAGAAGACCAACATAAAATATTATTCACCACTCCATGGGGAACATTTTGTTATCAGGTAATGTTATTTGGCTTTAAGAATGTTGGAGCTACATATCAAAGGTCCATGAATATCATATTCCATGATATTATGCATGATATTGTTGAAGATTATGTTGATGACATATTAGGAAAATCTAAAACTAGGGCCAACCATCCAACAATGCTATGTAAGATATTTGAAAGATTACAAGAGTATAAAGTTAGACTCAATCCAAAGAAATGTGTGTTTGGCAAAACCTTAGGTAAATTACTTAGCTTCATCATGTTTTGTAGAGGTATTAAATTCGATCCAGCTAAAGTCCATGCTATAACTAAGATGCCACCACCAACCAATTTAAATCAACTTCATAGTTTATAGGGTAAGATCTAATCAATTTGATGCTTCATCTCTTAGTTAGTAGACAAGTTTCATCCATTTACACACATTCTAAAGAAGGAAGTTGAATTTCACTGGGATGATCACTGCCAAATAGCTTTTCAACAACTCAAAAACTATCTTGTTAATTCATATGTTTTATTACCTTTTATGTTGGGAAAGCCATTCTTGTTATACTTATCAGCTATTGACCATGCTCTGGGGGCACTCTTGGCTCAACATGATGACAATGGAAAAGAGCATGTTGTATACTACCTAAGTCATACCTTGGTCACATATGAACATAACTATGCACCTATTTAAAAAAAATGTCTTTCCATGGTCTTTGTAGCTCAAAAATTGTGCCATTACATGTTGAATAATAAGACCATGGTCATTTCAAAAGTAGATCCACTCAAGTATCTACTATCTAAAATATATTTTCAAGGTAGAAGAGCTAAATGGATCATATTTTTTATTTATTTTGACATAGAGTATGTCAATCATAAGGTAATCAAGGGATAAGTTCTTGCAGAACAACTTACTAAAGCACCTCTCATGGACACATAGCCACTCACTTTTCAATTTCCTAATGAATCCATAATGATGATCATTGACACACACCTTGAAGAGTAGTCCTAGAAGTTGTATTTTGATGGTTCATTTACTACATCTAGATTAGGGGTAGACCTATTATTTATTACACCACAGGGGCATCTAATCCCTAAATCATTCAGAATCAATTTTCCTTGTATAAATAACATGGTTGAGTATGAAGCACTTGTTGCATAAATTTTACAGGTAGTGCATTGGAACATATCTCATCTCCAAGTTTATGGTGATTCTTAATTAATCATCAATCAGGTCACAAATCATTTTTAAACCAAAGATGTCAAGCTAGTTTCATATAAAGCTATGGTCGACACTCTTAAGTAACAAATTGCCAACATTCAATTTGAGTACATACCAAGGGATAGTAATAGAACTGCAAATGACATGGATACTATTGGCTCTTTGATTTTACAAACATATAAATCTAGAGACTATCAGTTCCTTGTCAATAATTTATTAGCACCAGCTCATGAACCTTCAACCATTGCATTGATTTGTGACATTGTTGGTCTTAATTCTATCTGGTACCTAGACCTTTATAACTACCTTCATGACTAAGTTATACCACCTAACCTATCTCAAAAACAAACCAAAGCTTTCATTCATCATTTCACTTGTTATACTCTACTTGGATCCACCCTTCACCGTCATAATTTTGATGAGACTCTTCTTCATTGTTTAACTTTAGCAAAATATACACTAGCCTTAAGATAAGTACATTAAGAGGTATGTAGAGCTCATTCTAGAGGGTAAATCCTATCCAAAAATCTCTTATGTACTAATTATTATTAGCCCATGATGGATGTAGATGTTGTTACATATGTAAAGAAGTGTGACAAATGTCAACGACATGATAATCTGATTCATGCCCTAGCCAAAACTTTGAAATTGATGTTGACACCATGGCCATTTTCTACATGTGGACTTGACCTCATTGGGAAGATCAGCCCCACTTCATTTGATAGCCATAAACATATCCTTATCTCCACTGAGTATTTCACTAAGTGGGTTAAATCTATACCCCTCACTTATGTGATTAGAAATCAAATTTACAAATTCATCTTTAACCATCTCATTTTTCATTACGGTATCCCCTCTGACATTATATCTGATAATAGAGGATCATTCAAGAATAAGGATTTAGACCAACTATGTACTGAATATAACATCACACAACATTTTTTATAGCATTTTTATAATATTTTTTATATCATTTTTTATAACATCTCATATGCTGGTCATGATTAGCACCTTTAGATATTCCCTACCCTTTGGGCATACCATACCAATCATCGTACCCTTATAAGAGCCACTCCATACTCACTTTTTTATGGTACCAAATCCATCCTTCCCATTGAGGTTAAATTTCCTTCTCTATGCATCTCTTTCAAGCATGTCCTGGATGATCATGCCTATCGAGTAGCTCAATTGCAAGAGCTAGACCTACTTGATGAAAAATGCATAGCTGCACTCAATAATATTCAAACATATCAAAACTAACTCAAAGGCCACTATAATCAATGTGTTAAGTATAGAACATTTAAACTTAGTGATCTTGTTCTTAAAGAAAACCAAAAGAACACCACAGCTGAGAAGAAGCATAAAGGAAAACTCAATCCAAACTAGACAAGGCCTTTCATCATTATTGCAGATTATGGATCGAGAGCATAAAAGCTTACCACACCATAAAAAGATGAATTTCCTAAGCTGATGAATATTATTCATCTCAAGTGGTACTATTCTTGAGTGCAATGGTGTATTGTCTATAAGGACCAATTTAGTTATGCCAATTTAACACTATTCTTCTTTGTAAAAATATCATCCTTATTCATCTTCTTAGCTGTATTCACTTTTTACTTCTGACCTATCGACCCAATGTGTTCTAAAGCCTAGCCCATTTGACCTTGATTTTTTCTATTTGTTACACTTTTTTAGCATCAAGTTATTTGATCAATTTCATTAGTTAGTTCATGTACTTTAGATAGATATCATATTTTGAAGTAGTGTGACAAAAGTTTCAGTAGTTGCATTCTTCATTTGTTATTATTTTCTTATCACAGGTCTTATTACTAATTATAATCACCTTTGGGAAAATTAGTACCATTGATCCATGCCATTATGTCTTAGCTATAACTTTATATGGGAAAATTAAAGGAAACATTTATTTATTAAGCCTTGATGTACCAACTTGCCACTTCTTATGTCATACTTTGCCTTTTTACCAACTCTGCCTATTTTGTTTGAATTAATTGTTACACTAGTCAAATTCCTTCATTGTAGGGTAGAACTACAGTGATTAGGGGTCCTACTCTAGGACTATGTAGGTAGTGTTCACTATTTGTTAAGGCTTTCTCAATCAACCTAAGCCATGCTCTCATCATTTTACAAGCAACCTGAGCCATGCTCTCACCATATTATGAGCAACCTAAGTTTGAACACTCTCATCATTTTATGGGATTAAACCATTTAGTGTCTCATAATTCTTGATTAAGTTGAGATACTCTAAAATAATTCCAAAAACATTTGAAAAATCATTAGAAAATAACAAAAACATTGACCACTTCTTCGCCTTAAGGATTCTAGGAACCCTTACTAAGTTACAAGCAAATCACTTGTCATTTAGTTTTCTCATCCTTTTTGGCCTTTTTATCTCACATACTTGCAATTTTTTAAGACCATTTATATTCTTCTATGACATCTATTATGTTTGTTCTCCTTAGTTATCACATTCTTTCTATTCCCTAGGAGAACTACATTTGCCCTGAAGCTTTTTTATTGGATATTACATCTATGGAACTATGTAGGCAACGTCCACTTGCCTAGTACATATGGAGATAGCTTGGCCATCCCCTTCCTTTTCTTCTATTCCCCCATTTTATTTGTTTTTTAATTTGTCACCTATTTTTTAGGGGAAATGTCCATAGGGTTTCCATTGCATTATTTATTTGTTTGTTTCTACTTATTTTATTTGTTTGTCTACCTGTTTGTTTGGTTTCAGCTCTACTACCTTAATTCAATTTATATGTTTTCATTGGGTGATTATTTACCCACACTTACACTTGAGTCCATCCATATTCATATGTTTACATTATCATTATGGTTTCTATCATTGGTGCATTGTTTTCTATTGAGTATTGGATTATAAGAGTCAATCCTTATGCATATTTTGGCCACATCATCATGATGTTATACCATGATGCCTACCAACACATGCTATAACAAACCTAAAATTAAATAAGTCTATTCAACAATGGTGACATCTCTTTGGCACCGACATCCTGACTCCATCCTAATCATATCCCAAATAGAGTAATTAAACATGAAAGAATTTTAACCTTTATTAGTTTAGATGAGTATCTCCCTACCAGTAGGTTATTTCAATTCATCATTATGCTCTGTGTTATCATCATCCTCAACCAATTTTATCATGTTTTTCATAATCGAGGTCCAATGATTATAACCACCTATGGGAAAATCATTCTACACTATCCCACTTACATTTTTCATTGATTATAACCACCTTTGGGAAAATCATTATGTTGTCACCATTTTAATTTTTTTCCCATATAGGGGCATGTTATTATCTTGTTTGTCTTTCCTAATAGGGGAAGTTCCACCTTCTCAATGATTATAATCACCTTTGGTTAAATCATTGTGTTATCATACTATGTTGCCACTATCGAGGTACAATGCTTATAACCACCTTTGAGCAAACCATTGTACACCATCCCACTTGCATTCTAAATGAATTTGACTAATTTTTCAATATCATTGTGTTTTCACCCCATCATCTTTCATTTCTTTGGTCCCCTTATTTCACTTCTTTATTTTTGAGGGACTATTTATCAACCTACTTGTGCCAACCGTTCCCTTGAGGGGGAATCATACAATTAATTTATCATCATTACAGTTGTAGGCATATAGGACCTTTTCATTTTTTGATATGTTACTATTCTTATAGCTTGAAATTCCTTCCCAAATAGGGGCAAATTATAGACACCTAAATCTGGCCACCGATAACCTCCAACTAGGCTTTTGACCAATTTCCACTTAAAATACATAATTTGGTCTAAAAACACTAAAATGCATTAAATGAGTTAAAACTGACATATTCAAATGCCAATTTGGCTAGGGTATCATTAAATGGGGTAATTCAATTTATGGGCCAACTAACTTTGATTAGATCATTTTGAGTCAAAATACCAATTTTACACCTGGGTGCTCTAAATTGTTCTTTTCTGTCAAATCTCTTACACAAGACATATGCCTTTGTTATTTTTTATTGATAACATCCTAAATGGTATAATGGTTCTGATGCATCTAATATTTCCCTCTAATTCTAATCCACTTAAATTTAGGACCAATAAAAAGGCATTCTGATTAATTTAGGTAATTTGTGCACAAAGTGCTTAAACATGCTTAAGAGATAATTAATACAAATCAAGGCCTAATCAATAATTCCATGGAAACTTTTTGAATAATTTGTTTTGGAAATTAATATGGAATATCTACATCATCAGGTGACCTCATTCCTTGGAAAGACATCCCTAGGCCATAAATGCCACAAATATCAAGATTCATGCCTCCCATGCCTCATTAATTCCTTCCATGATGCCCTTCATGCCTCTCAATTTCCCCTTATTCCAATGTCATGATGAGGATAATTATAAACTTAATTCAAAAAATTGAATTAATCCTCAACCACACATCTCAATCTCGAGATGGACAATTCAGGTTGGTTCTAGACATTTGCAAAAATCTATAAATAGGAGGCCATACCACATAATTTTTAAGTCTTGATAATGAAAAGTTATAATGCATAAATTATTTAAAAATCCATTTTAATTAGTGTTACCATGCCAAATTGATTCCAAGCCAAGCCAAGCCACAAGCCAAAGGTGCCAAAGAGAGATGGAGGTAGACAAGTTTCCATTTCCAAGAACTTCATGAACACAAGCTGAGCAAGCCACTACAACAAGCATTTTGGAACATCCAAGGAAGGTAAAAGAGGGTTTCGTTTGCATTTTGGTTGTGTGTTTTATTCATGTTTGTTAACTAAGATCTGTCTAGTGTCTAGGCCTAGAGATGTTATGTTGGTTAGTGCATTTCTTTCATTTTGTTTTCATTTTGAAACTAACATGATACTAACCATCCTCTCTTGTGTCAAATTTTTAGATCACACCTATGAGGCATAGATCACCCAATCATACCATACATAGTGTTAGGTTAAGTGGTGATAATTGATCATTTTAATTACTACCTTTACACACCACTCATGTTCCAAATATGTAAAACCCTTAGGAAATTACTTTTAAGGATGTTCCACCTTTAAATAATGACAACCATGAAACTAATAATAAGGATAGTGGCCATAATGATCAACCACCTAATCCTACAGATATGATAGATTTTTAGAGCATAACTAAAGAATAATTTGAATAGTTTGTTGCTAACAATTATAATGAACTAGATGTTATGATGTATCTACTCACTAAAGCCAATAATGAATGAAATTGGAAAAAATATATTATACTTGAGAAATTTCCATTGAATGGTTCTAACCCTTATACATTAGGTGGTGAGGCTAATAATACTCATATAAATCTTCCACTCAATACCACAATACCTTCAATTGATACTACTATTCTTGATTACTCTATAATTATTCCTAACAATCCAAAGAGCAATGTGTTGCTAAAAAAAATCATATATTCATTCTCTTATTCTTAAATATGCTAATGTAAATGGTAATACTACATCTAGTGGAACATATAATGATTTAATTATACAACAATAACTCAATGACATGAATGTACAATTTTTGCAATTATAATAAACATCTAGAAAATCTAGCTAGATGCTTTCATATTTGGACATATAACACAATTTATCAACTCAAAAAGTGTTTATTCATCCCTTTCCTTCATCATTTTGTGTTCCCAAGTTTATAGTATTTAATGGAAATGGGGATCCATCTCAACACATAAAAATATTTATTTTCATCTTGCATTGGGTATTCTTGGGTCCAACATGAGCAATTCTTAGATTTCAAATGGGGATCCTCTTATTTCAGTTTGGTCTTTAGTTTTTAAGTTTTTAGATGTGAATTTTTGTTTTCTAAATGCTTCACTGATATTAACCAAGTTTGAATTAAGTAATTTTAAACATAATAAGTTCCATTCTTGATCTGCACAATCTAAATTATACCTCTAATATGTTTATTTTGATTTTACAGTGACCAACTCTTTATAATTTCCCATTATAAAGACTAAATCGATATTTGATTTTAGACTTGTATATTCAAAATGTTTTTAAACTTTGAAAATGATGGGAACTCATTATTATGGACTGATGAATCCTTATGTGTTCAAGCTCAGAAGCTAGCCTTTTTTACACCTTGATGTATTTTCTCCTTTTATTTGGTTAACTTACTAATGACTTTGTTTGCCTTAGTTCTTTTGTTGCCTTGTATTTTTTTTATGGGTTTTCTTCCTAATCCTCTAGATGATTGATATTATGACACATGGCATGATCTCATTCATTCAAGTGCCCATCAGACGTCAAAATACTTGGGTTTTTTGTTGGAAATTTCCCAAGCTTCTAAACCCCAAGATCATGCCACATGGTAAGATCCTAGTGACCTGACCTGATAGATAACTAAAGGCATTAACAAAGCCTTAAAGCATCAAAATATTAAAACCTTAGAACCTCAAGGGTATCATAGTATTAACCTAGAATCTTACGAGTTGAATGACATTGTCAAAGGACCATGGCGCTAAGGCCCCGATAATATTGCACATGGCACCCTCGGAGGAGCTCAAGAGCTCAAAGAGATTACAACATTAACCCAGGATCTCGAAGCATTAGCAAAATTATCCCAAAGCATGGAGAGCCTACAAAGCCAAGAATAAGCCATGTGGCTAAAATGAGGATAGAGGAAAATTACAAAGTAAATCCTAATGGAGACATCAATCTACCAAGTGGTAAAGTGGGATCTGATAGGAAAATTCAATATCCTAACAAAGGAAAAGGAATGAAAAACTAAGAATAATCCATGTGGCCAATGGAGAAGATCCCAAGACCAACAAAGTAGACAATTGGTAAAGAGAGCCTAAGGACATAAAAGAAGATGAACCCAGATCAAGTCAACCAACTGAGTCATCATAAAGGGCATGAGCCTAAATTTTATGATCCATTAAAATGTCATAATATCCAAAATTTAAGAGAATAATAGAATAATCAATTGAGCTATATTTTAAGGGATCTAACTAGTTAAGGTACATGAAGTGAACTGGTGGCTTCATGACCTGAATATTTTACTAGGTGGGATAAATAGAATAATCATTCAAAATAATTAGCATAAAAGGGAGAAATAGGAATATCATTTGGGTTGGATAGGTGTCATAACCATGGAGAAAAGACAAATATAAATTTAGCTCTTATGATGGTGGACAGGAATATTCTAAATGAATGTAGTTTTAGCATCTTGGAGTGGCAATTACAGATAGAGATGGGAGCCTTGCACTACTTGGAGACAAGTCACATTTTCTTTTCTATTAAATTCAATCTACATTCTCGTAAAAAAGGGGAGATGTTATGCATCAAAACATTGTAGAAATTGTTAGATGTTCAGTGCTCTCTTTTTCTTATTTTGTTTTGGCTTGTGATTTTCTATTTAGAGGGCACACTTAAATGTTTTTGTAATTATAGAAAAATAATAAAATCATATTTATTCCAACTGAGAATTATATAGCTGAGATTCATATCTATATAGGAATATGATCTCGTAATAGCTCTTATAAAAGAGGAGAGATAAAACCAATGTAAACAATAAAATCTCCCAAATATTAATCGAGAGTTAAAATTACTAATATTAAAAGATTTTAAATATTTACTAACCTAAATAACCTACCAATCTATCTATGGTAATTAACCATATTAAAAACAACTATGAGTTACTAAATATTACTCATTTATTTAATAATGGTGAATTAATCCTCCTAACATCTCCCCCCACCTTAATTCAACATTATCTCAAGTGGATAGGAGAGAAATTCTGTGAATGCCTCAACTTTTTCTTGCACAAGTTCTTTGGTAAAAACATCTACATGTTAATTTGTTGAGAAATACTGGAGTTGGATGTTATCATTCTAAACATGTTCACAAATGAAATGAATGTGCACCTCAATGTGTTTAGTGTATTCATGAAACACTGGATTGTGAACAAGATTCAATAATCCTTCATTGTCTATAAAAAGAATTATTGGTTGATCTTATGGTAATGCAAATCATTCAGTATACATCTAAGCCAATTTGCTTCATAGATATCTCCTTTTGCAATGCAATATTCTAATTTTGTAGAAGACCTTGAAACATAATTTTTCTTCTTACTCTCCCATGATATCGATCTAGACCCCAAAAGGAATAAAAATTCTAAAGTGGATTTCTTATCATCAATGTTCCTTTCATGATCTAAGTCCAAGTATCCTGATAAGAAGTTATCATTCTAGGCCAAAATCCATATTTCCTCTAATGTACCTCAATACTTACTTTTCTACTTTCTAGTAAATGATCTTAGGATCTTACATGAACCTCGAGAGATAATTGACAACATCATTGATGTCTAGCTAGTGTAGGTTAGGTAAATGAGATTCCCCATCAACTATTGATATAGATTTGCATTTAACTATGGTGATGGATCTGCTTGAGACAAAAGAAGATTTATCTTTATAGGTGTGGAAAATGGTTTAATATTCATCATTTGAAATTTATTGAGCATTGTCTTAGCATATTTGAGTTGAGATATAAAAATGTGATTTTTCTCTATCAAACTTCTAAGCCAAGATAATATTGTAGAATCCCAATATCTCTCATGTCGAATGATCGATTCAGATCTTTATTTATTGATTCAATTATCTTAACTGAACTACCAATGATGACTAGATCATCGACATATATAATTACAATCACTATCTCCCCCCTTGCTATTTGAGATAGAGATTTATATCATATGGACTCCTTTCAAATCCATGTTTCAAGAGATGCTCATCAATCTTGATAGACCATGCCCCAAGATCTTGTTTAAGGCCATACAATGATTTTACAAGTCTAAAAACTTTATCTTCTTTTCTAGATTTGACAAAACCTTTTGACTAAGTCATATAGACTTCTTCTTGTAAGTCTCCATTAAGGAAGGCACTTTTCACATCCACATCCATTTGATGGACTTTCCAGCAAAATTATGCAGCTAGAGCAAAAATCATCCTATTTTTTTATCTTTGCTATGTGAGAAAATGTCTCCTCATAATCAATGCCTTCTTTCTAAACATACCCCTTCACAACCAGTCTTGCCTTATGCTTGTCAAGACTATCATCTACTTTGTACTTCTTCTTGAAGATCCATTTGCATATGATTGGCTTCTTTTCTAGTGGAAGATCTACAAGCTGCCATGTTTTAATTTTCATCAGTGAATTATATTCTACATCCATGGCATCTTTCCAAGGTTTTAACTATAGGGATTATTTAGCTATAGAAGGCTAAAAAGATTCAACAATTGCACTCATTAAGTCCAATTGACCTCACCACAAGCCATACTATGATTACTTGTTCCAGTGGTGGATGTGTTTAAAACACCATCCAATTTTGCATCTTTGAGAGTATTTGTATACCATTTAAGCATAAGTTGAGTAGTTCTTATGGGTGGTGGAGCTGCACCATTATTCCCATCATCATTACTATATTCATCTTGAGATCACCATCTTTTATATTTTCTATGGGACTAATTTTTTCATCAAGTGCACTTGTATAAGGAACTTATACTTCTTTATTTTTAAAGATTTCAACATCCCTACTAGTGTAGATTATCTAGTTTTTGGATTCATGAGTCTATAGGAAAGCGATTCTTCATTGTACCCTATGAACACATATTTTTTGGCTTTTATATCAAGTTTAGTCCATTCCTACTTGGGAATGTGCATACTTTCTTGACATCCAAAAACTCGAAGATGTGTTATAGATGGATTTTTACGTAATGAGGCTTCATGTGGAGTTACTCCATTAAGAGCTATAGTGGGTACTTTATTGAGTAGACATATGGTAGTTTTGGTAGCTTTTTCCCAAAATGACTTTGTTAAGCTCAAATCATATATCATACATCACACCATTTATATAATAGTATAATTCCTCCATTCAACAACTACATTTCTCCATGGTGTATGTGGAGTTTTCATTTGATGATGAATGTCATTTGATTGCAAAAAATATATAAACTCATTACTAGTGAATCCCCCCATGATCTATATGGAGGGTCTTGATTTGTTGACCAGATTCATTTTCAATAGCCAATTGAAATTCTTGAAATTTTCAAAGGGTTGATCTTTTGTTTTTAAACAGTAGATCCACATTTTTTTGGAACAATCATTAACAAGGAACATAAATTACTTAAATCCAACATGGCTAGGTGTCATTGGTTCACATAGATCTATGTGAACTAGATCAAGCTTATCATTGGATCTATAGGTTTTTTTTTGAAATGGAAATCAATGTTGCTTTCCTATTAAGCAATCATGACATTTTTTTGTACTCTTTTTAAGAGGTGGTAATCCTCTTACCATGTTTTTATGATGGAGTGTGTTGAGATATCATAAATTGATGTGGCCAAATCTCCTATGCCATAATTGTGCCAAGTCAATGTCTTTTGCTATGAGTGCTTGATTATTCTTTTGAATGAAATCAAGCTAAAACATATGGTTCACATTGGATTCTTTTGCAATAATTTTTTAGTTTTTGGATTTTTCGCTGATCAAACACAATTTCATTCCACCTTTACAGTGAAAGTAGATCTTCAAATTATGGTCTAAGAGTTGACTTACTGATAACAAGTTTTTGGTTAATCTAGGTACATAGAGAACATCTATGATTTTACATGTTTATGTGCTTAGGGGTAAGGCAATATTACCAATTCCTTGCACACTGTATGAGGTATCATCACCCAAAAAAACATTATTTTTATTGGATGTGTCCTTCAAAGTGGAAAACTAGTCTTTTCTACCTATCATGTGTTAGGTTGCACTCAATTAAACATACCATGTCACTTTGTGATGTGGATCCATCATAGATATCTAAATAATATAGGTAGTCATCTTCCTCATCATGTTCTTCATGTTGAAAAATATTGCCTTGTTGCTTTGATTTCTTCTACCAAGTCCCTTTTTTCTATCCTTACATCTTATTGAAAGAGCCAAGGGATGATTGTTGGTTAGTAGACTTCTAACCACTAGAAGATCCTTTTTTGAAGGTATTGTACCAACAATATTTTGGGTCATGTCTCTAACAACCACATATGATACATTATTTTTGTGACTTTTTTCCTTATGAATTCTGATTTGAAGTATGTTTTGAAGAAGATTTGACTAGTTTCTTGCCTTTCTGCTAATGAGAAGCTAGTACATGTTCTTCTTGGTTATCATGAGTATTGAAGGACTCTTTTTATTGAAACATATTTACCACTTTTTTAAAACTTGGTTTATTTTTTATGACAGTCAAAGTGGTCATAAAAATCCCATATGAGGGTGACAGTGCTCTCAAGATAATAGGTACAAGAGAGTGATCTAAAAATATCTCATCCAAAGATTAAAGTGATGCCCTTAGTGTTATAACATGTCTTAAAAAGGGCTCCACTTTTTCTCCTAATCTCAATTTAAGATAGTGGAGTTGACTTTATAAATACAAAATTGTGCTCTCATTTTTAGCCTTATATAGAGTTTGGAGCTTATCCTAAGCTTCTTTAGCTATTTTTTATTCATGGATGTGTCGTTGGAATTCATTTGATACTCTAAACATGATTATCAACTTAGCCTTTTGATTGCATTTGTTAAATTTATGTTGTTGATCAACATCTATTGCAGGTCAAGTATATGAGCCATCTACTATAGACCAAATTTCTTTGAACTCAAGTTGAGTTTTGATCTTTATCCTCAAGTAAATTTGAATTTGGTAAAAAAATTTGGAACCTGTGCAACTATTATCAATACTGTGAGTGATGGATTGGTTCCTTATCAATCCAGGTATATAGGTCTCCCTTTCTATATATCATCAGACTAATATACCAAACCTTTCTTTACATGTGCCCTTATTTTATACACATTAGTATGGAGAAGAAACTCACCCTTTTTGTATACTTGGCCATATGGTAAAGAGGCATAAATGCATGGGAAAGAATCTGATACTTGGTACTTAGATAGTATCACAAAGGGTTTGTCTAATAACTAGCACTTAGATGGATTTCTACATACACACATATAACCTTGATATATACTTCAAAATGCCACCAATTAGGATTTATGCCCTTTAATTATAATGAATGGGTAAATGAAGGGAATGCCATGGGTGAATGTGCCTTATTTCTCCCTGATGATTTAAAGGGATGATGCCTAGATGTCATTATTGTTGTTATATTAGGTTGTGTATACAGTAACTCAAGCGCGATGAAATTACTCGTAAACATGAGTTAGAGGCATAGCCTTGACCAAACATTGCATCAAGTTTGGAAAACTTGTGATTCTGTGTAATACCAAATACACAATACAATTACAATTTTTTGAATAAGAAGTTTACAATGCTTTTTAAAAAATGAAAATTCACTTCTCCATTTTTTTCATTTTTTTGGCTCTTTGGCCTCTTTTGGGCAATTTTTTATTTTTATTTTTCATTTTCTCTTTTATTTAGTTTTAATAATATAAATATGACTTTTATCTCTAAATTAGTTAGTTATAGCTAACTTTAGTGAGTTTTTTAAATTTGGAGGGTTTGCTAAATAGTGGGTTTTAAACTCACAACCTTTTCTTTAATAAAAAAAACACCCACCAACTTGCCTATGTGTCTTAAGAAGTTTATATGAGACAAAATTTATATTTGAAGAGTATCCTTTCTGATTTTGAATGAAAAACCACTAGCCTAAAGAATACCATAGATTTACTAGAGAGTGGCTTTAAATCAAATTTGTAGCAAAAGAATAATTGAAGGTGGTTTTGAGAATTTCAAAGGTGGTTTTTGGAATATTTTTAGAAAATAAAATGTTTTAATGATTATTTTGGATATTTAAAGGTTGGTTGGGTGCCTAAGATTAGATCTTAACACTTATAAATTGCAGATTTGATTTTATAAGCAAAAGAAATATTTGACCAACCTTTTTTCAAGATTTTATGCTATAGTTTGGCGTTTGAAATGCCACTCCAATATAATGCTTTTTCTAATGCTTTGATTTCCTTTGTTTTGTTTTTTTAAACACATTTTTTGAGACTGCTATTTTCTTGAATGAAGTTTGTTTGGCTTTGGCATCCAACTGAAACACCTAGCTCAACATGGCTTCTATAATGCTTGTTCTCTAATACTTTTGAGGATGATGCTAAACAGATCAAATTGTTGCTTCTCCTTTCAATGTCCTCCAATTAAAAATAAATATCCAATGAATAATATTAATATATCATATATTAATATAAACAAATTAATATCATAATGGACATTAGAAATGATTTTTTAACACCTTTCTTCTTATATGTTGCCAATCCTCTAAAGCCAATCTATAATAATCTATGTATTGGAAAGCCTCATGGAGTCAACTCATAATTTTAAAAAAAATCATACTTCTTTTTATTTTCAGCTTTTGGCTTTAGTGTGGGAGTGCATGGGCTTTGCCTCACACAACGAAGCTCTATCAACTTTGGAGGAGTTCAGGCTTCTCCTCTTACATAGGTTCAAAGATATATGAGGATTTGATACCAGATATAATGGAATAATCAAATCATATTTATTCCAACTAAGAATTACATAGCTAAGTTTCATATTTATACAGGAATATGAGCCCATAATATCTCCTATAAAATAGGAGAGATAAAACCAATGTAAACAATTAAATATCTCAAATAGTAATCAAGAGTTATAATTAATAACATTAAAATATTTTAAAGATTTATTAACCTAAATAACCTACCAATCTATCTATGGTAAATAACCATATTACAAATAACTATGAGTAATTAAATATTACTCATTTATTTAATACTGGTGAATTAATCACCCTAACAGTAATAACATTGAAATATATACCAGTCTAGTTTGAAATTCATATTATTATTTAGTAATGTCCTTAATTTATTGATGGAACACAATTTATTGATTTTAATAAGATATTGTAATGTTTTTTTACTAATGAATATGTAGATAGATTGTGCAATAACTAGTTTGATTGGTTTTGAATTTTCATTGTGTTTAACTTGAAGTTGTGTCAAGCCATTATGTGCATTATCTATAGGACTTTCATATTATTTTATTTAATATAATTTTAAGGTAATATGTTCAATTAATTCCTCAAAATCCTATCCATTGAGCTACTTTGGTTTGTACTACAACTAGACCTGTACACATTGGTGCAATGGTGATCAAGCATGCTTTTAATTTTTAGCATTAACAATCTTGTTTCGGTCAAGGAAACGCTTGATTTATTTCCCTACCCTTTCTCTCCTTTTATAACTTTTTATGATGAATATTATTCCCATTATATTATAGTGTGATACCTATGTGAATAAGGAAGTAAAGGACTAAAGCAAACATCTGTAATATTTCTCAGACAATATGGAGTGGATTAAACTTTTGATGGTTAATTTCCATTTCTCACTTAGTTAAATGATTATAATTTTATCAAACTTTAGCTTCAACCAGATAAATCCTTGAAATAAGGTGACATTGTGTCCCATGTGTTATTATCTCCATTTTTCCTATTATAATGGTTAATCACATAATTGTTTCTATTGGGGGTCACAAATTGAGACCAAAAAAAATTGGTGATAGAAGGACCAATGCTTTCTATCTAGTTTAAAATTATAGATACTTTGTGTCGCTCTAATTTATTATCTTCTATCAATTTATAGATTCTCTATATTTCATGTTTTATTAGTTCAAGGTTATTGGTTTGAATATATCTAACTTGTATCTGATATTTTAAATAATTTGTAGAATGTTGAGCAAATCATTAGATCCCAAGCAATCAGAGGTAGATTGATTGTATCCCCATTGTAAATATTTAGGAGGGAACAAAATAATAGAGGGAGACTAAGACCCTTATCCACCACTACCAGTTCTATCTCTCATCCTACCCCCATCCATTATTTCACCCATGGATTAGTTAGCAGGGTCTATAATAAATGTTCCAATGGATGTGAATGATTTGCCTAGGAACCTAGAGAGGTACTTTTGAATGTTCACCCCAAGTACTAGGAAGACTTATAAAGAACAAGTCACATCCTACAAGACTACCCTCAGGTTGCTCAATGTTGACCATGAAGATGTATCCTATAGGATATTCCTTTTCACCTTGCTTGATGCGTCTTATGAAAAGTTCTTTTATTTGCCTGAGAAATCAATTATAAGTTGGAATTAGTTGAGTAGGGCATTCTCAACTGAGTTTGTCATGTAGTAGATGCCAATTTTATATATCAATAGTTTACTTGCATGATAAGGGAGCCCAAGGAACCTATATGCAATTTTAATACCTACTTACAAAATATGTATAGTAGGATGGAAACCCTATATAGACCAAACAATCAATTAGCATAAGAAATGTTTAATAATTCCTTAGATATATGAACAACAATGTTCTTGAGGATGGATCTAGCTATCTAGATCTACCCCTCACCTATGCGAAGGCAATAAAAGTGGACATGTAGCTCAATCCATAAGTATAAATGTTGGATCCCATCCCTAACATCCTCCTAAACATGCCAACATTGAATCCAATCTCACTTGTGAATTAGAATGTCCCAATGTTACAACCTTTCCTAATCACAAATCAACTCCCTCTGCTCTAGGCCTCACCAAATTAAAATTTGGGATTTGTAAATTCTATGAGTAATGAGGCTATACCACAATCTTATAAGAAAAACATAGTCCCATTTATAGCTAATAACATGTAGACTTATAATAAAGAAATAACTAAGCTTGAGTTAGACACAATCCAAAGGATGGTCCAGAGGTTGAGCAATGATTTCCTTAGTTTTAAAAATCAAGTGGGTAGTTCAAGTGGTGTAAATTATTCCCTAAAATTCAATTATCAACTTAATTATGAACAGAACAATAGAAAAAGAAAGAAAATTGAGTCTCCATCTAGATCACCCTACCCAATTGTTGTCATGTGCATAACACATTGTAATATGGGGAAATGATTGTATTGAGTTTTGTAATTCCTTCAAAATCCTACAAAAGGATATTGATGAATATGAATTTATTCCAAATAACTAGAATACTTTAGGTCACCCTAATGTTCCTAATTCATCCAAATCACCCAACACAACCATGATTTTAGATACCCTAGATTTCCTTAGTGAAGGAGATAATGAACCTAAAGAGAATACCACTAATATTTAGGTTATACAATAGTTATAGAGGGGAAATTATACCCTTAGAAGTAGGGCACACTAACCCTTGACAACCTCAACACCACCCAACAATGTTATTATAATTCTTGATCCAAAAGTTAGAAATGATCCATTCCAACCAAAGTCAAGAGATAGTCAACCTACCACTAGTAAGACCAACTACAACATAGTCAAGGATATGAAAATGATAAAATCCAATATAACCCTCCATGATTTGAAAAAAAACTACTTAATAGAGGGATTTACTCCTTAATTATCTTATGGATAAAATCAATTAACTAAAAAATAAAGTCATGGTCAATACCACCATTGTGACACGTAAGGCCAAAATTGAGGTTTTACCCTTCTTACTCATTATCTAAATCTTTGGAAAGAATTTTCATAATTTCCTGGTTGATTCAGGTGCCTTAGTAAATGTCATGACTATAGATATTTATGGGAAACTAGGACTTGCCCTTATAAAATTAGATAAAGTATTGGTCCAATTAGATAAGTCTGAAGTCAAGGTTTAGTGAGAATGATTGAATGTTCATATGTAATGTTAGTCTAAACCAAGAATGAAATAGGTCATAGACATACAAGTGGTTAAAATCCTAGAAGCATGTGGCATGTTGTTGAGTAGAGATTGGTCCAAATATCTTAATGGTTATATGGAAAAAAAACTCCCATATGTGACTACCATGGAGAGGAGTGGAAAATAAGATAAGGATTGATAAAGAGCCACACATGCAACTAATGATTACAAAATACAATACAATTAATGAATAAGTCAATTTTACCTCCATAGATTTAGGTGTTTATACTCTAAATACCAAACCAATAATAAAGAAACAACTCAACTGAGATCAAATTTTAGGTATGTGGTCTTTGCATGTTGATGGAGTTCAATCCAAATAAGGGTCAGGAATAGGTATAGTACTTATTGGCCCCTATGGTAAAAAGTATGTAGTTACATATAGATTGTAATTACATTGTATTGATAATAATAGAATATGAGGTGCTAATATTGAGACTATATTTTGTAAGTAGGTATGATGTCTATTAGTTAAAGGTATACAATGATTATAAATTAGTCATCAATCAAGTAAGGAATAAATTCCAATTTACAATCTTTCTCATTTGAAGTATAAGCACTATGTTTGAGATTTAATGGAATCCTTTAGTTCATTTAACATTTTTTCCATTCCTATAATTGACAATGTCATGGTAGACTCATTGGTTGCAGTTGCTTCTAAGCCAAAACTAAGATAACACATAGTGACCAACATTGGGCATCCTTGACTGGCATAGGTTACCCTTGACAAGCATCGGTTATCGAGTGAATGGCATTGGTTATCGAGTGATAGGCATTGGTCTTTATGTAATCCTATTTTCCCAAAATAGCAAGTTAAAAATACCTATCAACCCCAACCTAAAACCTTGTTTGTTAACCCTTATCATAGCATAGAGTCAAAATAAACTATTTGAACCACACTTTAGCATTTTAGAATTTATTTTGCATAAGATTAATGTCATTTTGTTAAATCAATCATTTTCTTGAAAAGCATTTTATTACATTATGTTAAAGTACTTTTCATTACTTTATGCAAGCATTTCTTATCAGCATTTTTCAAAACTTAATTTCTTAAAATGAGTAGATTGATAGCCTTGCAATGAAGTCCTATACTTCTTGGATCTATCACTTTCTAGGCAATCAACCCTCCAATTTTACTAATCAATCCTATTTCTAGTTTTATTCTTATTGTAGATCATTCCCCCCAAGCCAAAGAGGAGTACTTCAAATCATCTAGATCATGAAGAATGTAACCACATCCAAGTTCATCTACACATTCTCCCTTTCTTTAAGTTTTAATTATTTTCAAAAGAAAAAATAAAATAATACAAAAACATAGTGAAACATTTTGGCACATCTGATGGGACCCTAGATTTTTATTATGTTTGTAGTTGTTTTAAGACATTCTAGTTACATTAGTGAAAGAATCATTGATTTCACTTCTTTGTTTTTTAAATTAAACATTTTTTTATTCATTTAGTTTCTTAGAAAAGGAAAAATCATTTAGTTTCCTTTATTTGTGAAAAGTGAAAAGGCATTCACCCTAGGATAGGAATTACATTCTCATTTTACATTTAGGTGCATTCTAGTTGTTTTGTACTCATTCAAAGAAATTAAAATTTATTTTTGGGTTTAATATCAATCTTCATCCATTGATTCCTTGCATGATTAAGTCAGATAGCTTAATTAATCAGTAAATCAATCATAGCAATCACTTCTTTTCCACATATATACCAAACCATTTTCACAATTAATTCATCAAACATTGACATAAGGGAATCAACTTGGATTTCATCACCTAGAAGCAACCTTAATCTTAGTTATCCTACTTGGATTTCATCACCAAGGAGAGAACCAACTCAGTACATTTATTGAGTATAAATTTTGGTAATCTAATATATACTGGTAAAGCACCCGACATCCTTACATTATGGTGTGTGAAGTGAGGGGGTAGGCCCCAATACCAAGCCATGTACCAATTCAAGTATAGATATATTTTGAGCCTAAATAAACCCAAAACCATCCATAGAATACTTATTCTATTACCCATTTGAAAAACCAAGTGGAGTCTCACAATTATAAAATTAAGTCATATGCCTAAAATGAGATAAAAATAACTCTATGATCTAACATACTTTTAATGTGTGTTTGATCTTTTTAAATTTTTATTCTTTTCTCTCTTTTTGGTTAGTGAGTTTGTTTCTATCAAAATTCTAAAAACTTACACCATTTTATTACATGGTCTTGACATGACAACAAGCTAGAGATCAAGCTAACCAAAACCAACCTCACCACCAACCTTATTCCTCTTATTCATATATGGAGCACACTCTAGATGCATAAATATCTCTCAACCATTTTAGGATTCTTGATATGCCCTGGTATTTTACCCAAGGGGATATAGACTTCACTAAGCTCCTTGAAAATAACTCCATGGCCCTCCAAAATTACCTTGCCATAATTACCAACCATGCCCCTACTTTGGTTCCTTATATTGAAGCACCTTATGGCATGCTTACTTACCTTATGGGTGAGAGTTTGGTTTCAACAATCTATACTGCCCAATCCATGGTTACTCAAGCTTCCTCTTCCATAAACAAACCTTCAACCACTATTGCCTAAAACTAACCTTCTCTTCCACCACTAACCAATGCCCAATCACCCTCAACTTCCACCAACCCCATAACTAACCCTTCAAATTTAGGGTTAACCCAACCCATGACAACTCAAGCACCACTTAACATTGGGATGCCATTCACTAGTATAGTTTCCTTACCTCTTCCCACCCAAAACCCAACATCATCTACACCTTTCCAAAACTTAGTGGTTACCATACTATCCACTCTCCCACCCATAAGTATAAAGGAAACTACACATCTCCAACTAACCAACCCAACCATGCCCATATCTTAAAAAATACCTACTGCACCTAATCTAGGATATATTCCTCCCATATCATCATAATCTTTCATGGCCAATTATCAATATGTGGCCTCCACCCAACCTTCTAACATGTAATATATTTCATCCTCACAACCCCAAAAACACATACCCTATAACTATATGGGTGCACCGCAAACTTACCTCATCAAAATGTTGATGGATAAGATGATAACTCTAGAGACATCTATTTTTGGAGTCCATAATCTACTATCATATGATTATATTTGAAATGAACCCATTCACCCTTTTGTACTTATCCATCCTTACCCCACTCAATGGAAACTTACCAAATTTTATAAATTCCAAAGTAGACAATTTAGGCACACATGCCATATCATTACCTATGATGATGATCTTCTAATCTTGACCTTCCCCATGTCCTTAGTGGGATGCATGTTGGATTGGTATAGTGCCATAACTAGGCACTCCCTCTTTTCCTTTGCCCAGCTTGATTAAACTTTCTTGGATCATTTATCCACCAATATCTCCATAAATTATCAATAATTGACTTATATTATATTTGATAATTCAAATATGACTCCATTGCTGATTTTGTTACTCGATGGAGGGGGTTAATCAACCAACTTTCCTTTTTCTTACCCCAAAATAAATTAATTGAAATTTTCTCTTAGGCATGTGTCAAGCACATCTCCTCTACCCTAAAATTTAAAACATTATATAACTTTGATGAAGTTTTTACCATGGTTAAAAAATTGGAAATCTGAGCAATTGATGAAGGCAAACTTAAGCTTAGAAATAAGAATACTAGCTTTAAATCTGACGAGGCTTCATCTAAACCTTGAAACCATGCCAAAGACAAAGGATCAACTAATGTTGTTGTCCTTAAAAATTATCCTCCTCTAGTGGTCAATCAATCTAACCCATCCACCTCTTTGAACTAAAATCCAAAATACCAAAACCGCTTTGTGCAAAATCAATATACTTTGTTAGGGGAGTCTTATGCTTCAATTTTGGAGAAATTGTTGAAATCATTCATAATCCAACTTCTACCAATCAAACCCCCTCAAAATTTTGAATCATCCCATCCTATACCAAGTTGGTATAATGAGAATGAGATATGAAACTACCATCACATCATTGGGTATAATGTTGATAGATTCAAAAAATTTAAAAACATAGTCCATGACTTGATTGGTAAGGGTGAGCTTGTAATGAATAACCCAAATGCACCTCCAAATTAATATTTTGACATCTTCCATCAACCATTTCCAAACCACCCACCTTCCATAAATAATGAGCATAAAAATATAGAAGCATCACATAAACATGAGGTTCATATGGTATATATTATCCTTAATGAGTTCACAATTGATAAACCCATGACCCAAACCATGCCTATTCCACTTCATAATTTGGTGTAACCAACCCAAATCACCACTCTTCCACTTAATTTCATAGTGAAATCACCCATCCTTCCTTTGGAAATCATGACGAAGGAACAAACCAATACTCCTTCTCCAGTTACTTCCATAGTGGAATCACCCATCCTTCCTTTGGAAAGCATAACAAAGGAAGAAACCACTACTACTCCACTTAATTCTATAGTGGAATCACCCATCCTTCTTTTAAAAATTATAAAAAAGGAATAAACCATCACTCCTATGCCATTTTCTTCCATATTAGAACTATTTATCCTTCCTTCAAAAAGCATAACTAAGGAAGAAATCATCTCACCTACACCTTCCATATTGGAATCACCCACCATTTCCTTAGAACTCTTACCAAAATAATAGAAAACCATGACCATCCCACTTCCAAAACCACTTGATATATCCTTTTAAACCACCATTTAGGAAGCCAAGTTTACCTATAAATCATTTTCAAGTTTGGTCCAAAATCTCAAATTTTTATCACAACCAAATGTTGATTGAGCTATATTTTAGCACTATCTTGGACTTATATACCCTACCAAGGAGTCAACAAAATCATCATCTATCCAAACTTCAACCTCAATAAATGTAACCATCAATACCTTAACCAAACCAAAAAATTCACTCACATCCCAAAATTTAAATAAATAGACCAACCAAAATCTTGTAAAAATAAATAAAACAAACCCCACTACCCCATTAAAACCTATCAAAAACCTAGGTGTCCTTCCAACTCAAAATATCACCCATCATCCCTTAAATTTAGAGTTGACCCACCTAAAAATATACAATCTAAACCAATAAGTAATATAAAACCACTTAGGACTCACAAGCCTAAAACCATTTCACCTCTCATTTCAACTTCACCCTCTATCTTAGGGCCATACCCCTTATCCATTTTAGGTCTTCACACTTCTGCCTTATTGAAAAATCCAAGCCCTCCTAAAAATATCTTGAAAACTCAACCTCCTCTTCTAAACACCCATCCACCCATCCATACCAAACCCTCAACCCCAAAACCATCAACCAAAAGAATTACACAAATGAAATATCTATTTATTAAGCCTACCCCTAAAAAGGTACCAACCCCAACAATCAAGACAAAGACTTATACCTCCTTACCACCATTGTTAGAATCTTATTGTACCATTTACAAAGGTTACAATAAAATTCCTACATAACCCTACCTCCCATCAAACCATTTAACCATCTTAACCCAAAACTAGTTTAGTTCAATGATAATTTAATATGTGCATACCATAGGACACATAGACATGACTCAAAGAACTATAAAGCTCTTCAAGACATGATCTAAAAATTATGTGATGTAAATGATATTTTGATATAGTAAATTCCTCTTAGCCCAAATCCAAGTCAAAAACCTAAAATTACCACCCCACATAAACCTACCTCAAAACTCTCATCAAAGAATACAGATAAACCAAAGTAACCTACCAACCCACATACATTCCAAATTGACACCATCCATGTGGTCACTCAATCACAAAGTCAAAAAGATAAAGGGAAAGCCAAATTATCCATCCCTTAGACATATCCGTCTTTTATAGGGGTAACCCAATCAACTTCACCAAAATCCAATATTTATATCTTGGATACCCCTCAATCTAACCCTTCTGGACTAATACATAGGTCAGTTCTCAAGCAAATTCACCAAACCCTAGTAAATATGACTTTATATGAATTGAACCAAACCTCACCACAACACCATCAAGATATTATAGAGGCTTTACAATTGATTGAGGTTCAACCCAAAGATCCTCAACCTCTATTAACCCTTGTTGGATCCCTCCAAGTATCATCCCTTGTAGCATTCTAAGATTCTAACATACCTCTTATCCTCCTAGATGATCCATATCATCCCCTCTTCATCACCACCCACATAAATAAAACTTGAATCAAAAGGGATATGATTGATGGGGGTAATAACATTAATATCATCTCATCCCATGCATATGATCAACTTAAGCTTCTTGAGAACATCGTGTTTGAAACCACTACTGTACTTAGACATTTTAATGACATGATGGCAATTACCCTAGGAATAATTGTACTTCATATATGTTTAAGCCCTCAAACTCTCCTCGATATCTTATAAATTGTATAAGGGGAGTTTCAATATAATGTATTACTTGGATGCCCTTAGATCTGAACCTTGGGTTGTGTACCATAAACTTTGCATACGTTACTCAAATTTGAACATGAGGGTCAATTTCATGTCATTCTATCTAAACCTTGTGCATTTAAGTCATGCAACATGAATTATCACCCAAATGATGTCCTCATTCCATTAAAGGATGCATCCCTTTCATCCTCCATCAATAAATCTTTTACAAAATTGACCATACCTTCTTCCTAAATTCCTATGAAAGACCCCTTGGAATCTACATTCCAACATCTTTCACTACCTATTGACTTCTAGATACCCTTTCTACTCCTCAACAGTATAGAAATATTTATCAACATCTTGGCTATGATTATAACATTAGAACCATCATCCCTTTAGGTCCTCCCAATTTCCAAACCAACTTTATCTATGGGGGACTCAATCATCCACCTTCAGCATCTAATGCCTCATCTTCTATCAAACCATTCACCTCTAATTTTTATTTCTTGGATAAACTAGATTTTTCTCAAACATACCTTCATCGGTGTGATTAGAAATGATTCAATTTAGGTCATTATGAGTATGGAGCACATGATCTTATCCCATGTAAAAATCAAAATCCTTGTGAATGACATGGCCTTGGATTTATCCAACCAGAAGAACCAACTAACCCACCTTCCATCACAATCATTGAGGAGGAAACCCCATCCTCACCAACCACTTCTTCTATGAAATATGATAATATTGATTCCATCCCTCCTAATTTTTTTGATCAATATGATTATTTTGGGAACCCTAACCTATCAAATTAATGGGGAAACTAGAATCATTCTTCTAACTCATCCTAAGATGGTCGAAGATGATTCTCCCACCATTAATACTATCTAGTGTCAGGATGATGATTCCCTTCTCACCTATCTTAGTGTTTAAGATTCCTCCCTTCACAAATGCCTTCCTCTTGAGACATAGATCATGTTCAATGAATATACCATTGATATCAAATTGGGCACTCAAGATAACCCTTGTATAATCAAAATTGGCCAATCTTTAGATTCCTCAAAGCATAAAATTTCTCTTCTTTTCTATGTGATCCTGACCTAAAATTTGCTCGGTATTATAATGATATTCATATAATCTACCCATCCATATTCATTCACAACATCAAAACCAACCTTGAAGTTAAGCCTATTAGGTAAAAACTTTGAAGGATGCACCCACACATTCCTATTATTAAAGAGGAGCTTCAACATCTCTTATCTATCAACTTCATCCAACCCATTAAATATCCACAATGGGTCTTGAATGTTATTATTGTCACTAAATTAATAAGGGGACTTTGTATTTGTATGGATTTTTGTGACCTCAACCTTGTTTTTCTAAAAGATGACCTTATTTTTCTAAGCATTAACCATCTTGTTGATCTAACTATAAATCATGAGATGCTATCTCTTATGGATAGATTTTTGGGATATAACAAAATCTTAATCTCCAAAAAATATCAACACATAAATAACTTCATCACCCCATGGGGAAAATTTTGCTATAGGGTCATGCCTTTTGGTTTAAAGAATGCTGGTGTGACCTATCAATGTACCATGACCTACATCTTTCATGAACTCATCCATAAGACTATGGAAGACTATGTAGATAACCTCCTTGGTAATTTCAAAAGATGTAAAGACCATTTGGCAATCCTTAAAGTCATCTTCAACTGCCTTATCCAATTCCATATTCACCTCAACCCAAATAAATTCATCTTTAGAGTCTTTTTAGGTAAACTACTTAGATTTATCATTTCCCTTTGAAAAATAGAATTTGATCCTGATAAAGTCAAATTAATCTTTGAAATTCCACCTCCAACTAACCTTAAGTAACTCCACAGTTTATAGGGTAATCTTTAGTCCATTCATCATTTCATCTCTTGATTATCTGATAGATGTCAACCCTTTCATCACCTCCATAAGAAGGATATCTCCTTTAAGTATAATGAATACTATCAAAATGCCTATAAATCACTCAAAGGATACCTTATTTCTCCACATATTTTGTCCCTCCAAAAGAGGACCAACCCTTCTATCTCTACATCTCTACCACAAACCATTCCTTAGGTGACATGCTTGCACATCATGACAATCAACATAAGGAACATGAAGTATACTATTTAATTTAAACACTTATATAATATGAGACTCATTATACCCATACTAAGAATTTATGCCTCGCCTTGGTCTTCTTGGCTTTCAAACTTTGTCATTACCTCCTCAACCACAAAACCTTTGTCATCACAAATACAAACCCCCTCAAGTACATGCATTATAAGCCATATCAAAATCAACATATGGTTAGATGGCTCATGCTTTTAGCTAAGTTAGATCTTGATTTTCATCAAAAAAAATTAGTCAAAGGGTAAATCATTATTGATCAAATGGTAAAATCCCCTTTAACTGAAAACCAACCTTCCAACCTTGAGTCTCCCAATGAGTCCATTGAAACTCTCTCTCAAGAAGACATTGCTTAATTAAATGATCATGTTCTTTGATGGATCAAAATTTCAACATGGTGGGGGTGTTAGAATAATATTTATCTTCCTTAAAGGTGAGCTTTTTCCCTTGTCCTTTAAACTTTACTTTGATTGTACCAATGATGTGGTTGAATATGATGCCCTAGTTTTAGGTCTCCAAATAGCTTTGTCTTGGGGAGTAAAATCGATCAACAATTTTGGTGAATCCCAAATTTTTGTCAACCATATCAATGGATCCTACCAATGTAAAAATCATGTTCTATAAAAATACAAACAACTGGTAGATGTACTATTGACATGATTTTATCACTACCTTCTCCAAGCCACTTCGCATTTGACAAATAAATTCATCAATACCATGGCTTATCTTGCTTCTCAAATCCCATATTCACCTTCAGATTCTAAAATATTTGTCATCATTCACAAACTTAACTAACCCTATTATACCAAAATGGTTCTCCCTTCCATCTCTAGTGTGGAGGAAATCCAACTAGATATTTGGTGTAAACAAATTTTTGACTACCTTACCTTAGCCATCATCCCTTCTAACCTCTCTATGAATAGTAGATGAGATTTTATATAGAGTACTTATCACTATACCATACGAGGGGGAATCTTGTATAAATGAGGATTTGATGATCTCCTTTTTAGATGCCTACATAGCCAAGAAATTCCTCATGTAATCAAAGAAACTCATGATGAGATTTGTGGAGGACACTTTAGTGGTTTATTTATCGCTAGGTACAACCTTATCCTTGGTTACTATTGGCCTACCCTTAACCAATAATATTTTGACTATGTTAATAAGTGTGTCAAGTGTCAACAACATTCTAAATTGCATCATGTTCCTAGTCATTTCATTCAATTTGTTAAGGACTTCTAGCCCTTCTCTCAGTGGGGATTATATCTCATTGGTGAAATCAATCCTCATTATTCATTGAGACATCACTCTATCATCACCATAAAAAATACTTCACCAAATGGGTGGAGTCTATTCCCTTCATCTCAACTAAAGAAATTTTTTTTGACTTCATCAATCATCATATCATCTGCTGATTTGGTGTTCCTCACAAAATCATCACCGATAATGGAAAATAATTCAAAAAAAAATCAAGAAATCTTTGTGACACTTTCAGCATTAATTTAAGCTTCTCATCTCCATATATCCCACAAGTTAATGGATAAGCCAAAGCCTCTAACAAAAAACTTAATAAAATTCTCTCCAAAGTAGTCAATGAATCTAGTAAGGATTGGCACTTGCATATTATTTTTGTCTTATGGGCATATCGAACTAGCATTCGAACCCCTATGGGTGTCACCCCTTTCTCACTTATGTATGGTGCATAAGTTGTCTTTCTTCTCGAAGTGAAAATTTCCTCCCTTCACATATCCCTACAAGATATCATCTTGGAAGGGGACTATTTTGAAGAATATCTATCCTAACTTGAGCTACTTGACAAGCGTCATTTAGCTATTCTAAACCATCTTCATGTCTATCAAGAGTGAATCAAATGAAATTATAACAAACACTTGAGAGAGTGAGAATTTAATATTGGTTATCTCATCTTGAAGAAAAATCAACATGTAACTAACATGGAAAAAATCAAGTGGGCCAATTTTGTTCCTAATTGGCTTGGACCATTTATCATCACATATAAATATGGGTCAAGAGCTTACCAGTTATCATCCTTTGAGGGAAAATCAAAACCTAAGCCCCTCAATATTTTGCATCTGCATTCATTCTTTGTTAAAACAAGTTCTAAATCACCTTGTGTTTAACTTAAGCTCGAACTTTATTTTACAAAATCATCACTTTCATCTCCTTTAAGGATAACCAATTAAAACAAAGAATCACGTGATTATCCATCACAATTTTAGCCTAAATCTTAAACATGGGTACCATGGCTCTACCCATGGCACAATTCTTATAGATACTTTTCAACCCTTATAGGATGGATCCCCATGCTCATTTTCTCTTAAACACTCTATCACCCATTATTTAACCTTGTTGTTATATGGTTTGCCCTTGTAAAAGAAAACCTTAGGCATATATAAGCAAGTCCATGTCTACAAACACACACACACACACACACACACACACACACACACACACACACACACACACACACACACACATTATGGGTCATATCTAAACTTGTAGATTGTTCTCATGAAGGACAACTGCCAAAACAATTCAAAATTTCTCAAAAATATAGACTACTCCCTTAAAGGACATCTATCAAAATCAAACAAATCCAAAACTTAGACCACTCCCTTGAAGGATGGCTAAGTCGAAAATTTGTCAAAAAATCAATCACATGGAAGCTTCCCACATTGATCAAATTCCCCAACCTATCAAACTACATAAAAACATAAAAAAGACCCATAGTAAAAATTCAAAAAATCAAAAAAATATATGTATCCCAAATAAAGCCTTAAATAACTTGTGCAAAAATAATAGTAGACTTCTCACATTGATCATTCTACACCAAAATAAGACATGGAATTATCTATAATGATTCCTAGGTCACCTATAAAAGGGGAAAGCCATCCCCATAAGAAAGTTACACTATCATTCATCTCCATTTTTACCCTCTAAAAATTAAGGGATTTTGATCTTACTTGACACTACATGATCAAGATACTTTAACAAAAGAACAAACATAAATCCAAAGCATGAAAGGGGCTTATGTTCATAAGCTAATCCCTCTTGCTATTTTGGTCCTTCCCAATGAAAGAGCATCATGTCTCCTTCTTCATCATGCCTACTTGTTGAAACATTCATTAAGGAATTTATATTATGATTGATTAAACATTATCCTCCCATTTATTTGTACATATAGCATTTTTCTCCAAATTAATCTATATGCTAAAATGGTTTTGAACATGTTTTAACCATTTATCATTTAATATATTACAAATAATCTCAAAATTCAATTGAGTGTTATATACATTTTATTTTACCATTATAAATAGAACAAGTATTCTATTACACTTACGTGTTCTATTGTGTCACTCATACACATCATTTATTTAGGTGTTTTTATTATTATCATGAAAATATTCTATTGCCCACATCATAGTCACTATCATCAACATAACTACACTACATCAATCATATCATAAATAATCCTAAGTCAACTACATTATCCATCACATCAATATTATCATAATTTATTTATGGTGCATGAATCAAAAAAACATCTCATATTAGTTTCTAAATCATATATACATTAGAAGCCAATCAATCTTTCTTATCATCAAGCATAAGTCAAATTAATTTATCACATAAAAATCATACCAAATTTTTATCGTGTATGAACCAAACCACATTTAATCAATTTTTTTATAAACTAGATAAATGATTCAACAAACTATGTTATAAAATCACACATGCATCTAAATATGGGATCACATGGATTTATTACCTCATATCATAAATATCAACATCTAATAAATTACATCAAACATACACCTACTAAAAAGAAAATGTCAAACCACAACCATAACCCAAACATGTCATCATATCCATATGTCATCATAAAGTATCATAACATGAATCATCACATAAGCATAACATAAAGTACCATAAATAATACCATAACATCATATGCCATCATCAATAACCATCATAACTCCAAAGTGATGAATATATATGTATATATATATATATATATATATATATATATGTATGTATATGTATGTATGTATGTATGTATGTATGTATGTATGTATGTGTGTGTGTGTGTGTGTGTGTGTATATATATATATATGTATGTATCTATATATATATGTATATATGTATGTATATATGTATGTATGTATATATGTATGTATATATGTATATATATATATATATATACATATATACATATACATATATATATACATACATATATATATACATATACATATATACATATATATATACACACACATATATATACATATACATATATATATATATGTGTGTATATATATACATATATATATATATATACATACATATATATATATATATATATATATATATATATATATATATATATGTGTGTGTCCATGTCACTCTCAAAATGATATATACATCTCGCTACATCAGCTTGTAGGCCAGAATCAAAATCATAATATAAGCATAGCAACCTATAATCTATGGTGTAGGGGCACTACTATTCCTTGGACCCTCTTCATCTTTGTAACCTATCTATGCATTTGTAGATGCTATACCACCACTAGTTGCATCACTGTTATGGCTCCTTGACATAACCTACTCTGCTAAATACTCTATGCATCGAGGCACAGCAGAATCCTACTAGTGACATGTCAATCTTAGTATCTCAACTTCTCCACTATAGTAATATATCTCATCAAGGGAATGGTCTGAGGTGGTCCCATGACATCTCTAATCCTGATTGAAGATGATCCACTCTATGATGGTCATCCTCCTGCCTACCTTAGAGCATCCCTCTCAACTATAAATAAGGTCAACCATGCCTATAGACCATCCTTATTTTGAGTAATAGTGGTTAGATATCCCTATGTAGTGTCTCCCTCATGAGTGACAATGGATAGTTGTACCTACAAGTTATCCCTCTCTTGTTTCATCATCGCTAGTTGTCCTTGTGTTGTGTCTCTCTCCTATGTTATATAAGTAAAAAATGCTTGTAAGGAATCATGTGCTTCTCTTGTAGTATCCATCTCTACAATGATTATGTGTAGATCATGTGCATTATCCTCCATCTGTGTATCCTCACCCTATCTAATATCCCCTCTAACATCAAGACCCTATCCTCTGTCTCCATTGGTAGCTACACGGAGTTATCTTTGCCACCATGAAATATACTCTAGATTCACCCTAACGTCATTAATTATTGTAGGGGCTAGTATCTCCTCATAAACTAGCTCATCCTTTGAGGATTGTGGTAGAGGAAGTGGTGCCTCTGCATCCTCTCATCTATATCTTAAGAATACTCTTAGATAACCCTGAACCAAGCCATGTTGACATTGTACACAATTAAAAGGTATCAACTCCATCTTATGCTTACTCCTCTTATGTATCCATCTAAAATTCTAAGGGTAAAAGGTATGTACATGTAACTCCCTCCATGATGGGAAACCCATGTACGGTCTCCAAATAACCTCAATATATACCAAAGTATCAAGCTATTGTTTGAACCATGTTATATATCATACCACCCCATCTACCTGTGGTAGCTCCATACCTGACCTCTACCTCATGAACCCAACTCTAAATCATGCCTAGTGCCATGTCACCCATAATAATCTAACTAGACATAAAATGGTGATATGCTCATAAGCCCAGTAATGGAGTAAGAAGCACGCAATCATCCCATACCTCCTATGCACCTGATAACCCCAAAATTCCCAATAAACCTATGTCAAAAATGTTATTTCCCATACATAGACTGTCATATCTTTATGCATCCCAATCAGTACACTAGTCAAAGCCCAGGGCTACCTCCCACCACTAGAATCTAGTAATGCATAGTAGGTCATTGTTATCATCAACATTGTCATCAATCTCCTCCTCTCTATGTCTAATTGATATAGATCCTCAAAGTAGAATCCCCCACCATGGTACCAAGCATCTACTACATCATCACCATATAATAGGTCCATATGTGAGTCTAGATCATTACCATGGATCGATTCCACCACTCAACCCTATATAAGTAGCCTCAAGATCTTATGCATACCCTCTGAAGTAATCTTCAAATCTCATGTTGGTATACATAACATGTTAGTGGCTAGATCCCATATCTCTATGAGCACCACCAACATACCTATATCATAGGCCATGCACCAATAGTGTCACATACCACTTAGACCCAAAACCATCATATGATCCCACTCATCATTAGTTATATCTCTATACGACTCCTCAAGTAGTGATGAAACTCAATCCTGCATCATCAATAGAGACCTCACTTGTAAGGTTAGATATTCAACTTAACAACCAACAAAAATTAAACCTAATCTACCATAGTCACTCCACCAATACACTTACCTATGTTCACTACTTCCCATACTTACCCCCACCAACAACCTTATTTCACTATCCCTAGGCTCTTTTTACTTACGCAAAACCTTTGTTAAGTCTTCTAACCTTCCATCCTAAGAATTTTAGCCTTTATACCTTACCCTAACAACCTACTTAGCCAAGCAAACCCAACCCACAACTTTTACACCCTTTTCAATCCCATATACCTTCACAAATCCTTACACAATCATTCCAAAACATTTAAAAGGGTTAAAACATTAAAAAAATTTACCCCTAACATTAATCCTAGGAACAAAGTTAGTCACTAGTTGACTAATATTGGTTCTCTATTGATTGATGTTGATCAACATTGACTAACATCAGTCACTATAATTTTAGGGTTGAGTCTTAAAACCCTAAATTCTTCCCAAAACCCACCTAATTACTATTCACAAACACTTTTTACCTACCCAACACCCTCTCACTACCCTACCTTATGTACCATATTTATCCCAAAACATTAAAATATCAAAATAAATTCATAAAATATAAATGACAAAACCATCTACCTTAACTTGTGTCCATCTTCATGGTGGCACCCACCTCCCAAACATAGCTTGCCCTCTAATTCTCCAGTGGGTTGTATGATGAGTCTCTCATCCAAACTAGAACTCACCAACTATCCCACCCATATCCCTATCAAAACCTCTCACAATACCACAAAAGACAAATTCTCCTTACCTCACTTCCACTCTGATAGATTACCTATCTCACTCGAGGGTTGTTCAAAAAAAATTCTTGGGTATAAATCTCTAAAAACACCAAACACCTCATTCTCAAACCAAATAAAACATATTGAAATTGACTTTTTCATCACCATACCCATTTTTTAGGGTTTATCCAATGATCACATTTGGTTAGGATGACTAATGTCAGTCATTCCTACCTTGGGATGATCGATATAGATCGAGTATATTAGGGTTTTTAACTTAATCCCTACCCACACCCTACATTAAACTTAGATCCCTTTCAAATAATAGGAATCCCTTTACACATAACATCACCACACACTTTGCATCTAGCTCCTTAACTAATAATCAAATATCACCTTATTCTCCTTCATAGCCCACACCCATTTTACCTCAATTAGTCACTCTTGCTAATTATTCACATATTTTTTTATGCCACCCTTACCTTGCTCACTTTGACCACGTACACTACCTTGTCATGCTTAAAAACCTTACACATGTGTGATACTTTTATGTATATCCCTTTAGGTGAATCAAAACACACACACTTGTGGTCTTGACACCTGCACCCCATTTAGTCTTCTCAAGATCACACCCTCCTTTTGGCTCCCTAAGAACATGAATTCCTGACCTAAGAGACTTGAGTTTATGAGTGCAACCCATATCACTTATGCCTAATGTTTTGGCCTAGTTTACCTATCACTTATTATTATAAGTACAACCATATTTACCAATCTTTTCACCCATGGAAGCCTCATCTAGGTGCAATTTATGACATCACACTTCAATGCATTTTATGCACCCTTTTGTGCTTCTAATCCTAACTACCCAAACAACATTGTCACCAACTTATCCACTTGTCAAACCTGAACCTAACTTCATTTTAACCTCATCACTTCCCAATTTGAGGGGTAACACCTCTTCACACACTTTGGGATTCCAACCTTACACTATATCATTAGTTTTTGTTTTGCAGCTTGTTGATGCAAACTACACAACAAAAGGGGAAAAATGAAGACATTAAAAAATTACACCAATAATTATAGATGTTACATCATACCTTTTCAACCCCCTTGTCCCCCCTTGGGTTAGAACATGTCTTAACCCATTTAAAGACACTCACTTACCCCTTACCCACATTTAGCTAAATTAATTAATTAATTAAGTTAATAAAATGCCATTTATACCTCACCCTAACCAAGCCCATGGCTAACTTAGTGACACCTAACCTTAAGGCCATTTCCTACTTTAGAATTTAAAGTCATAACCTCCTAGACTATTTTTACTTATAGGACCATGTTTCCTTAAACAAGATCAAACCATTTTTAATGGTCTTAACTACTAAAATTAAGTACAAAACACTATTTTTGGCAAGTTAAACCATTTATAACTTGAGTGATACTGGTCACCACTCAATTGATTCCAGTTGACCAGGACCAACATCAGTTAATTAAGGATACCCCATTACCCTTGCTCATGAGGATGATTCATTTGACTAAGAACCAAACTCTTATGAAAATTAGAGCTTTCTAGTGAACCAGAGAACTAGTCCAATGACCAAGAAGTCTTTCATCACCTCAAGATTGAGGATTCAAGCATTGTTACTCTACCCATTTTATTCCAAGATTCCAATCAACTATCACTAAACTTTAAGTCATATTTAGGCCAATAAATCCACAACAACTAAGTATTTTGTGCTTTTTATAAGTTCAGTATTTGGTTTTGTTAGTTTATTACTTCCATCCCATTTCAATCTCTCTCCACACTATCTTTTGTATTAGAGTTCTATAACTCCAACACCCTTTTTTCCACCAAATCCCCATTAACCATTCTTAACCTTTAGAGTATTAAACATATCTGTTTGATATCCTTGAGTCTTCATTATATCTATACGACCATCAACCAACATCCAAATAACCCACATAGCCCTTCTACAACCAGTCCAAAACCCATTTTACCCAAAGCCAAAACTAAGACAACACATAATGATCGACATTGGTTATCCTTGACTGGCATAGGTTACCCTTGACTGGCATTGATTACCCTTGACTAGCATTGATTACCCAGTGATCAGCATTGGTCTCTATGTAATCCTATTTTCCCAAAATAGTAAGTTAAAAATACCTATCAACCCCAACCTAAAACCTTGTTTCTCAACCCATGTCACAACATAGAATTATAAATAACTATCTAAACAACACTTTAGCATTTATTTTTCATAAGATCAATGTCATTTAGTTAAATTAATCATTTTATTGAAAGGAATTTTATTACATTATGTTAAAGTACTTTTCATTCCTTTATTTAAGTATTTCTTATCAACATTATTAGAACTTAATTTGGTAAAATGAGTGGATTTAAAACCTTCCAATGAAGTCTTATACTTCTTGGATCTAGCACTTTCTAGGCAATCCACCATCAAATCTTACTAATCAATCTTGTTTCTAGTTTTATTTTTATTTTAGGTCATTCCTCCCAAGCCAAAGAGGAGTAATTCATATCATCTAGATCATGGAGTGCACAACCACCTCCAATTTTATCTACACCTTCTCCCTTTCTTTAAGTTTTACTTATTTTTAAAATAAAAAATAAAATAATACAAAGACATAGTGAAACACATTACTTGGACTTATGGTGATTTGAAGGTATTTAATCCTAGTGTCATGATGCATAATATTACCTTAAAACTTGATAAAAATCCATTAAAATATCACCAAAGGCTAGTTAACCTTGTTATTGAGCCACTCATTTTGAAGGATGTTAAAAATTTAGTGTCAGTTGGGATAGTATTTCCAGTGTAACATTCAACTTGGGTAATTAATTTAGTACCAATTAGAAAAAAAGAGCAAGAGGTCCATCTTTATGTTGATTTCAAGAACTTAAATCAAGCTTTCAATAAAGATAATTATCCACTAACATCCCTATATGAATTCATCCAAAATTTTAACAGATCTAGGATGATGTCTTTTTTAAATGGGTTCTCAGGCTACAATCAAGTTCTAGTTGATAAAGAAGACCTATTTAAGACAACCTTCACCACAAAGTGGGGCACATTTGCTTACAATAAAATGCCCTTTGGTCTAATCATTGTTGGTGCCACTTTCCAAATATCCAGGGACATAGTGTTTTAAGGGTATATTAGTAAGTGAATTATTGTGTATATAGATGACTTAATAATTTTTTCCAAATATAGAGTAAACCATTTGAGATGCATGTATAATATATTTGAACATTGTCATAATTTTGGTATTTTACTCAATCTAAAGAAATATTTTTTTTGTGAAATTGAAGGTAAGCTCTTTAGTCACATAATTAATAAATAAGGTATATTTATTGACCCTAAAAGAGTTGATGTCATTTCTAAAATTCAATTACCAAACAATAAGAAGGAACTGAAATCTTTATTTGGTAAAATTAATTTCATGTGAAAATTCATTTTAGATTTTGCTAAGATAACTAAACCCTTGAATGCCATGTTAAAATAGGGAGATAAATTTGAGTGGATACCTACCTCAAATAAAGCCTTTAAATACATTAAGGATGCCACAATATAGGCCCCCATTTTGGTTAGCCCAGATTACACAAAATATTTATACTTGTAATCATTTGCTTTAAATCATACCATTGTTATCATCCTTACTTAGAAATTAAAATATGGAGAGCATCCCATAGCTTTCATGAGCACCCAAATACCTTATTTTGGATAAGCAAGTTTATGTATTGGTAAAGACAAAAAATAAATTCATACATTACATACTAAAAAACAAAGTTTATGCTATGGTTCTAGATCTTGATGTCAAAATGATGTTGGGGTAGAACAAACTTGGAAAAAGAATAGGACATTGGGTCTCAAAACTTCAAGAATGTGATATTGAGGTTAGGCCCATGAAGATGGTTCAAGGTCAAGGTATATCATGATTGATATCTAAAATTGACCTTGGTATTGTTATTGTTCGAGTGAATTGGTATGGACTGAAGCACAACCCTTCTATGAATCCATTACTCATTACTTGTTGTATGGTGCTCCATTGTTTAAATTATATAGGACACAAAAAAGAGAATTAAGGTTGAAGGTTGCTCAGTACATAATCAAGAAAGGTGTCATATACCATAGAATTCATGAAGGTATTTTCCTAATATGCTTACAAAATAGGAAGCACTAGATGTCATGACTTCCTTCCATGGTAAATTAGGAAATGACCATAATTTTGGGAGTGTGACAACCTACAACATCTTAAAGGTTGGTTATTATTGGACAAAATTATTAAAGGATGCTCATACTCATGTGAGATCTTGTCATCTTTGACAAACCTTTACAAAAAGGTAAACTCGTGTTATTATGCCCATTCAACCAATAATTTAGGAGTGTCCCTTTTCTCAATAGGGCCCAAACTTCATTGGAACCATAAATCCAAAGTCTTCATCTAGCCTTAGATTTATTGTTACAGTGACTTATTATTGTATGTGATGGGTTGAAAAAGATCAACCAAGAAAAACACTATGGAGGACGTGATTAGATTCCTTTAAGATCACATTACAACTAGGTTTGGCACCCCTATGGCACTTGTGTGTGATAATGGATCTACCTTCCAATCAGCTGAGTTGACTAAGTGGGCATATCAAAATAGAATTGCATTAAAGTTCTCTTCAAACTATTACCCATAGGGAAATGGTGTTGCTGAGTTCACAAATAAGAAATTACAAAATATCATTAATAATTAGTAGAGGAAAACCCACATAGTTAGCATTTTCCTATCAAGTATGATTTATGAGATATTTAGGTAAGACACAATAAAATCCTCAAGAGCTCCCCTTTCATGTTGATTTATGGCACGGGACTAGTATTTCCAATGACACTCAAGAAACCCACATATCATTTCATTAATGAATAAATATAAGGAAATGAAATAGTTTAGTCCAGGTTGTTAGACCTAATTCTTATAGATGATATGTGAGTTGAAGCCTTATAGAATTTTAGCAAGAACTAGGCAACTGTGAAAATATAGTTTGATAGAAATGTAAAAGTTAAATGCCTTCATATTTCATACTTGGTTTTATTATGGGATAAATCCCATGAGAGGAAAGGTCATAATTCTAAGTTAAGGCCTCTTTGGACCAGTCCTTATCAAGTTATATAATTTCTATGATAAAATGCTTTCTAATTGAAAGATATACAAGGGAATGGCCTATAGCTTCTAGTCAACAAACATTTTTTGAGGCATTACTTCTTAGCTACTCCATCTAACACCATTTTAGAAGGAGAATTACAAGGTTTGTTGCATGTATATACTTTACAAAGTTTCATTCTTTATTAGTTTAGGTTTTCTTTCTATTGTTTTTTCATTTTATTTACTTTGCATTTTTCTATTTATTTTCCCAAAACTTGTTTGAGTTGGTTTGTTTCTTCCGATCCCCTGGTATCTTTTCAATGTGTTTATCTAAAGTAAAACTATTAGGGCTAATTACTTGACATATCATGGGAAATCAGTTTTATTAGAGGTGGTATCCTGGCATCATTATTTTATATCTTCCCTTGTATCCCATTGACTATAATTCTATCCAAAAAATAAATTTTATGCACAACCAATGTTACATCAAAACTAGATCTAAGAAAGAGTAGAAGGCATAACAATAGTATGTTGCAATTGAGGCACTTTCAATTATTTTTGTGCTAATCACTTCAAATGGTGAGTAAGTGCATGAGGATCATTTAAATTTTATAAGTTAGATAGTAAGTAGTCATTCTTGAACAAATCCATAAACTATAATCAATTCTTTTGAACATTTCTAGAATTTTGAAGGCCAATGATTCAAAATAAAACTTGTGAGTTTAGAATAATTTCTTTTCTTATCTAAACCATCACTTACCCTTAATTAAACAACTAAAAAAAATATAAACATTTATTTAGTTTAAATCTGTCTTAGTAATTTTTTTTTCTAAGTCTACAAAACTACAAAATCTTTTCAAGAATTTTTCTAAAGAAACTGAATAAAAATGTAAAATCCAAGTCTTCTTCAAAAGGTTTATTCATGAAATCTCCACCACAGGCTTTCTAAATTGGCTATAGATGGAACACGGATTTAAGAAAGACTAGAGGTATCTCTGATGGGGATAAATACACTTGGTTGGTAGAAGAGTAATGCCCATGCCATTCCCCCCAAGCTGAGTAACCAATATTATCCCTCTTATAAGTTTTAGCTGCTTAGATAGGTTTGAATTATCTCACATGAATTTAAGAATTATAAAATAACCAATCAATTTTATGCTCAATGATGGTTTAAGGATGAATTGAAACTTAGTATATCACATGTTGAAGTAGAATTCAGTGCCTTCATCCTTTTAATTTTGTCAACCTAATTATTTGTAGTTTGTGCTTATTTTCCAGATGTGAAGATTTATAGTCTAAGTTCTAAATATTGATGCAACATTATCCCTACAGAGGCCACCATTTTTTGGGTCCAATATACCCCATTCTCAAATTTAAAATAGGGACCCTCTTATTCTAGTTTGGTCTTTAGTTTGTAGGTTTCTAGATGTGAATTTATATTTTATGAATGCTTCATTGATATTAACCAAGTTTAAATTCAAGCCTTTTAAACATAAGAAGTTCCATGCCAGATCTGCCCAGTCTAAAATGTAACTCTAAAATATTTATTTTGATTTAAAAGTGACTAAGTCTTTATAATATCCCATTATAAAGAGTTTGTTGATATTCAATTTTAGACTTGGCTATTTAGGGAGTTTTTAAACTTTGAAAATGATGGGAATTCATTATTGTGGATTGATGAATCCTTATGTGTTCAAGCTCAAAACCTGACCTTTATTTTATGCCTTGGTGGTTTTTTTTTTTGGATAACTTACTAATGACTTCATTTTACTTAGTTATTTATTGCCTTGTTTTTTTTGTAAGTTTTCTCCTTTAGCCCTTTGGATGACTGAGATCATTCCATGTGGCATGATCTCATTCACATAGGCACTTGGGGGACTTCAAACTACTTAGTTTTTTTGTTGAAAATTTCCCAAACCTCTAAACTTGATATCAGACCATGTGGCATGATCTTAGTGACTTGAATCGATGGCAAACTAAAGGCATTAACAAAGCCTTGAAACCTTAGAACCTCAAAACGTTAGAACCTCTAGGGTATTATAGTATTAACCTAGAATCCCAAGAGTTGAATGACATTGGAAAATACCCATGGCCCCGAGGCCCTAAGAAGATGCTATGTGGCAACCTATTGGGATCTCAAGATCCCAAAGCATTTAAAATAGTAACTCAGGGCATTGGCAACATTATCTTAAAGTATGAAGAGATCAAGAAGCTGAGAAGAAGCCATGTGGCCATGAAAAGGATATAATAAAATAGAAAAGTAAATCCTGTGGATGATGACAAGCTATCAAGTGGCAAAGTGGGACCCAATGGGAAAAGCCAATAGACTAGTAAAGGAAAAAGAATGAGAAACTAAAAATAAGCCATGTGGCCAATGGACAAGAACCTGAGGCCAAAAAGGCAAACAAGTGGTAAAGAGAGCCTAAGGACATAAAATAAGATGAACCCAATCCATGTCAATAGGTCGAGTCATCATAAAGGTCATGGAAATAAATTTGATGGCCCGTCAAATGTTAGAATGGCCCAATTTGAGGAAAAATATAGATAATCGGTTGATTTGGGTTTTAATGGATCTAACTGGTCAAGGGAGGTACATGGAGTAAAGTAATGGCCTCATGACATGAATATATTCTTAGGTGGGCCAAATAGATGAACCATTCAAAATACTTGGACCAAAATGGAGAATTGGGAATATCATTTCAGTGGGATAAGTGTCAAAACCATGGAGAAAAGATAAATAGGACTTGAACTCTTGGGAGGGTGGAAGGGAATATTCTAACTAAATGCAATTATAATATCTTATAATGTAAATCATAGCTAGAAATAGGAGCCTTGTGCTACTTGGAGACAAGTCCCATTCTCTTTTCTATTAAAGATAGTATACATTCTTGTAAAAAAGGGGAGATTTTATGCACCAAAACTCTACAAAAATTGTGATAGGCTCAGTCCTCTCTTTTTCTTATTTTATTTTGGCTTGTAATTGTCTGCCTGAAGGGCACACTTAAATTCCTTTATAATAACACTGAAATGGATACCAAACTAGTTTTAAATTCATATTATTATTTATAAAAGTCCTTCATTTATTGATCTAGATTAAAATTGATTAATGTTAAGAATATATTATAATTTTTGTTTACTAATGAATATGTAGTTAGACTGTATAATAGCTAGTTTGATTGGTTTTGAGTTTTCATTTTATTTGACTTGAATCTATGTCAATCCATTGTGTGTAGTAGCTACATGCCTTTCCTATTATTTTATTTAATATAAGTTTAGGGTAAGATTTTTATTTAATTCCTTATAATCCTACCATATGAGTTACTTTGGTTTGTGTTATAGCTAGACCTGGTACATAATGGTGCATTGGTGATTAGGCATACTTTTAATTTTATCATTAACAATCATGTTTTAGTCAAGGAACCACTTTATTTCCTTCTCTACCCTTTTTATTCTTTTATCCACTTTTTATGATGAACATTTTCCCATTGTATTGTAGTGTGATACTTATGTGAATGAGGAAGTAAAGTACTTAAGCAAACATCAATAAGTTTTTTTGGACAATACAAAGTGGATTAAACTTTTGATGGTTAATTACCATTATTCACCTAGTTAAATGATTATAAATTTCTTGAACCTTGGATTCAACCAACTAAATCTTATAAATGATAGGCATTGTGTCCCATGTGTTTTTATCTCCATTTGTCATATCAGAATGGTTGATCTCATAACCATTTTTGTTGGGGGTCACAAATTAAGACCAACAGGAATCACCATGAAGAGATTTTCCATGACCAAAATACTTCCTATAATCCTTAAAGGATATGCTTTACATTGGTTTTATTCTCAATCTAAAGGATCCATGTGTAGATTTCATAAGTTACTTGACCTATTTTTAGTGCATTTTTCAATAAACATTAGTCAAGAGGCCATGTTTTCACAAATTACCCAAATCAAACAAGGTCCTAATGAATGGACTATATGCTTAAATTCAAAATAATGATTACAAATATATCACATGTGCTTCTTGATAGTGAGCTTCAAATCATATCCTCAAATATTTTTCTCAATTCTCTTAAATACAAGGTTATATTTAGTGAATATGATTCACTTGACGACCTTCATCACACCTTGCACAACATTGAGATTAATTTTATGCATGCTAATATCATAAAGTATACATCAACTTATTCAATATCCAATGCTTCTAAATATCAATGAAAATTAACCTTTAAACCTAAGACTAATGACATTCCTAGATTTCAAGTTAATAATGATGCCAAGACTATTAACATAGTTTCACAAACACATGATAGGACTACATTTTTGATTTCTAAGTAAATAAGAGAATTTTCACCTTTATCAAATCCAATCCATTTGATATTAAAGAAGATAATTTATTGTAATGCCATCACTTTTCCCAAACCATTTTATCAATATGAAACTCAACTAGTACCTAAAATCTATAATCCAAATTTATTTTGTTAATATAATTGTGCATTAGGAAACTTAAGTAATAAATGTTTCAAATTATATCATAATACTCAAGACTTAATGGATAGTAGTAACACCATCATGATAGATTGACATAACTCTAAACTCAATGAATCAATAAAAACACTTAATCAATGCTTACAAATATTTAACAACCCATTACTAAATCATAAAGCTCTAAAAGTAAAATAATGTGCATATGGAAACATCTATAGATCATTCTACCTTGCATCCTAAGCATGGGATTGATAAAAACATTAACATTATCTCAATGTATAAAAGACAAGCTCCTTCTATTACATTTATGACCACAAAATACCTAAAAATGAATAAAAAATTGGTCCAATATATATACATGGGTTTGTTAATGATCATTATTCTATCACGCATGATAGTATGATCGATAATGGATCTAGCGAAAATCTAATCTTAATGTCATTATTATATATTAGAGTTTATACTAATAGATTCTTATGTGATATAACCACAACATTGCACAGTTATGATGGACATGGAAATACACCCTTAAGTGGTATTACACTTTCACTCACACTTGATCTTAGGAAAACCCTAGTCTACTTTTGTGGTATGTTTGATTAAGGATCATGTAATATATTGTTAGGACACACTTAGTTTAATCAAATAAAATAAATATCATCAATAGTACATAATTATGTCAATTTTTTTCATAATAATGAAATCCACAATACTTGTGGATCACATTATGAGATAATTATTCATTGACCACCTAATGAACCTCATAATGTGAAGATCCATTACAGTAGTGTGGTCCTCACTTCTCTTATGTTAGTAGAATCATTGCATGCACCTACTATATTTAAACACAAAACATCACCATCTATTTTGTAAGTTCTTCGAGCTTGTATTCCTATATTTTCACCTATAAGACATACAAAATAATGACATTCATGCCATAAAGTTTATTTAACACATAGAATGATCATTTTATCATGATCTATTATAATAAATATTCATTATCTCTTGTACTAAATTATACACATATTATTCCTATGGATAATGATAGTTAGTACATGTTATATGATAATTTACTAGATATAATGAGTGTTTCACCTGAATCTTATAGTTTGGATCTTAGTATTATAGACTAGATTATATAATAGACTTGATAACCCATATTTTTGGCATTATCAATAGATCTTTATTGTACCATAATCTCATACATATATTTATTAATGTATATGTCAAGATTTAAATGTTGCTTCCTCTTAAATATTGATTCCATTATTTTATCTTCTTGATTTCACATTGATGCTTGCTTTCTATTTTCATCATCATTCTTTTAGACATTTGTTTCATGTTGCTTGTTATATTTCACCAATTGTGACCATTTGATTATTGATCCCATTCTTAACACTTGCATTTGATTCTAAATGATGACAACACATTTATTGGGAACTTCATTAAAAACTTTCATTTGTTCTAAGGGAAGCTATAATTTGTTCATAATCCTCCTAATCTCATTCTTATAATTTGTGAGCCTTGCTCATCTTTTTTTCATGTGCAGCCCCGCACCTTTTTGTGTTACTTTTATATTATTTTTATAAAAATATTATTAAAAAAATAAAATACATGGATTCATAAATGATCATATCTTTTCCTATGGGGGACCACACCCACACTCATTCCTTATTGATTACATCCATGTACATACTTTCCCAATGGGGGCATGGTACCCATTATTTATAACTTGTGAGTTTAATTGTTCGCATATTGCAATGGGGGCATGTTTCTCATGATTTCTATCCTATATCACATATTTTCCTATGGGAGCATATTACACATGCATTTTTATTATCGATATATCTTATGTATGGAGCCTATTATAACCCTTTTACTTATGATTATATATTACTTATTCAAATTATAGGTCTTACATATACCATGACACATGATAGGTTATCAATCATAATAATTTTATTGCTATATATTTCTACTATTAAGATATCATATATTTGAGGGCCTATTATTTCCCCATGTATATCTTCACTTATGGGCCTTTCCATATATTCATCTATATCATGTGATCATGACACATTGCTATTATATTATGATTGAGATTTATTCTATGCATGCCTTAATATATTACATTAATGTATCCTTATGCCTTTTGCATCATTTTACACCTTTTTCACATTATGTTCTTCATATTAGATATATAAAAGATTAATAATATTTTCCCATCAAGGGATAAGATCTAAATGCAAAAACATTGTGAAATAAAAAAAATAAAAAACATTACAAGATACAAAAATAATAAAAAAATATTAAATTCAAAAATATTACAAAATATTAAAAAAACATTACGTTATACATGGTTACATATTCACCTATGCTAGAGGTTTTTAATATCCATGATTTACACATGTGATTTTCATGGTATATATTGAGTGGGTGTCATGCAGATTCATAGGTTACATGATACAGGCATACACACTATTTATCCTCATCTTGGATGGGAGTTTTCATAGACAATATAACCTATCTTGGTGGAATTAGTATATAACATATTTTACATGGTGATATATTTTAATTATTTTCCATCATCATATTGATTGATATTAAATTGGTTAATACATCTTATGTTAGTACATATATCTTATATATCACATGGATATCTTCAATGTGATTGTTACATGGTTACATCGATTATTGTGCATCATTGATTACTTACGTTCACATATGTATAATTTTTTTAATGTCCTTATCCATATAGTATCCTCTTGTTGTCATGTTTTATGAGTCTCATTCTTGTATGTTTTCTCACTAACTTGTATAGTCACTAACTTGTGTGGTCCATTGCTTATATCTATGATGTCCATTATGCATACTCTATACTATGATTATAGCCATGATTTCTATCATGCATAGTACTATAATTTTTTGGTTACTACATTGTCATGGTATCGACAATGAATCTATGGGTACATGTTACTTATGTGTGTTCTCATTATTGTATCTAGCCCAATTTGGGCATATTATACAAAATTTGGGAGCTACTAGTTCTTGTTTTCTTTTCCTTCAAGGGAATTGTACCCTTTTACATTATGCTTGATATGATATTATCTTTCCTAATCTATATTGACACTTATACATGATACATTTTGGGTCTAGTTATATTCTAATACATATATTCTAAAAATAATTTGTTAGCATTGAAAGTTTTCAAATTTTATTACATGTGTTTCATGATATTGACACTTCAAATATATTATTTTCCTAACATATGAGACACTTAATATTAAATTTTGAGAAGAGTGGTTTAAAAATAGGTCTTCATCCCTCACATAAAAAAGGGGGCATATATCAAGGCATATTTTTAAAATTGAGAAAACTTGAATGAACATGATCAAACTTTAGTAAATTTATCTACTTCTTTGATCAAGAAGTGGATTGGGCCCTAACGATTTCTAGAGAGATGTTTGTCATGTTTCAACACCTATCAACATTTTAGTTTTGGAATTAATCAGTCATATTTTTACTTTGTGACATATAGTTGTTAAACAATATTTGAAGTGTCTAGGAGAGTTGGGAAATATGGTTGAAGTTTTTCCACATTGAACACTAGATGTAACCTAAGATAGGGTGATATTTTTTATCCAAAGGCATTAGCGCCTAATTCCTTGATTATTTTGTAGGTATCATATCATAGAGGCATAAGTATTCCATTTGGGCCTTTTAAATGTTCATTTTATAAATGTATCCATACCTTATTACCAACTTAGAACTAGTTAGGGATTTGATGTTGGTCATGCTATTATTCATATTTTTTGGCTAGTTTTCTACAATATTTCATTCATATGATTTTATATTTTATAGATTCATTCAATAAATATGGTGGCCTTGTCATATTCTTTCTATGCATGATGAGATTCTTCATCCAATACAATGGATTCATGCCCATGGGGGATAATGACTATAACCCAAGATAAACCTGAAAAGGACCACGTCATGTGGATATGTGGAGGGCTTGATTAAATATATGTTCGATGTATGGTAAACTATAATCCTATGTCTATATATGTTTTAAGCTATACATTCAAATTAGATACACCATCATAAAATTTACCACTTTTATGTTCTTATATGTTTGTGGTTGAAAGGAGGTGAACTTAGTTAGATTGATGTTCAACATGGACCATAATGTAGACCAATTAATGCTAAGGAAGTTGTTACCCCTATCTAAAATAATGATTAGTGGTAAGCCAAATTGGACCCATATATTCTCAAATAATACACATCTTAATATTTTATCTTCTTTTTATAAGGCATCAACATTACCATATTGGAAAAAATGTTAACCACAACAAAGACATAGTATTACCACACATAGTCATGGGAAACCTTGAAATGAAATTCATTGAAATAATTTCCCAAGGTCAATTATGGATTGGTAGATGTGTGTAAGGCCCTAATTTTTGTTGGTTGGTTTTGATATTGCACATGAGGTTCATGATCTAATATACACATAAACATAATGATGAAGATTTGATCAATATAAGTATTTATAAAGTATTGGCACTATCATTTTCACTTTAAAGTTTCATGCAACTTAGCTATAGTGTGCCTCCCAAATCATATTTTATCACTCTGTTATGTAACACATAGGTGTCCCAAGTGAGACAAATTCCCTTCTTGTAGATGGTAGTTTGTAAATTATTATCTCGTATTTCATGCCTAATATATGGTGGAAAACATAAGCTCACTACCATATAACATGGGTCATATAGAAGTCTTGTGACCACATGAATCCAAGATTGTTGTTAGTGTTGCAATTAGAGGGTGAATTAAGTAGTTTTTATCCTAATAGAACTACATCTCTTGTGCATAACATTAAGATGAATTTCTTATAGGTGTGTAGATCACTTGTGATGGTGACAATTCTCTAACTTACCCTAGGTTTGCATGAACTGTAGAGGCTTATGATCTATATGGATAATGGTATCCATTCCTAATGTGTGATAATTTCATTACCTACATGCTTGGATGATAGCATAGATTTAATTTTCATATTTAGGATACCTATGTACCATATCTATGTATGTTTCATTATGGTAATAAATTGGGTTCTTATATTAGGTGAGTATTACTTTGAGTTCATATTATGAAGCATTAGATTCAATCTCAAAGGGATACTATTTATCTAAGGCAAGGACTAGTGTTAAGCAAAGTCACCTTTTTAACTCCTTGAAATCTAGTAATTATGATTTTTCCATAAAAAATGGCATTTTCCCCCTTTGGTTGTTTGGTTAAGGTGCCATGCAAGATTAAAGATTCACAAACCAATGGTAAAAATTGGCTAACCCTAATAAGCTTCAAGTTTTGTAGGTGTTTTTAGGTTTAGCCATTCTATGATGATTTGGATATTATATAAGTCAACGTGTACACCATCCTTGTCTACAATGTACTCTATATATTATATAATTTACAAAGAAAAGAAATACTTATTTGTATTGGCATATAGCTTATGACTATATAAGGTGTCAAAAACTTTTCAAACCTATTGTAGGTGATTTTACCATGTTTTAATTAAAACAAAGATGTCATCCAAGTAAATAACTATGAAGGAATCAATGAGTGGTCATACAACATCATTGATTATCTATATAAATGTTTTAGGTGCATTGGTTAAGCTGAAGCGCATGATTAAATATTCAAATAGACCTTATTTGTACTTAAATGATGTCTTCCAAATTTTAGAAGGCTCAATTGGTACTTGATAGTACCTTGACTTCATATCAATCTTTGTGAAGAAAATTTCTCCCTTGAGCTAGTCTAATAGGTCATCAATGTGTGGGAGTGGATACACATTCTTGATATTGATATTGTTAAGGGCCATGTAGTCAATACAAAGTTGTCATGCCCCATCATTATTTATAGCTAAGATGATTGGGATTCTAAAATGGAATGCACTAAGATGAATAAGGTATTTTTGGACTAACTCCTAAATTTGTCACTTTATCTCTTCATATTCTAGTACCACGTGGCCTTATATTGGTGCATTTGGAAAGGGTATCCCAAGGATTGATCAAATGAGATATGCCATCTGGTAATGTAGGGACACACTACTAGGTGTAGTGAAGACATATGTGCAATCTATTAGGACATGTTATTATTATTAGTGTATAGTCTAATTTTGTATAACAATCTACATGGTTGTAATAACCTACGGAGTGTTTTATATCCTTATAAACATGTGACCAATCATATAAATACACATATTTTCACTAATCAATTACATTTTATTCTTAGGAGGGAGTTTGGGGGTTCTATAGGATTTATTACCAAAATTGATGATGTCATTATAGGGCTTGAACTGATAGATTCCATCTCATTTAACATATATAGATGCCAAAGAAAAATATCATAGAAATTTAAGGGTTCCACATCACACAATGCCTAATCTTTGAATGTTTTGATGATGTACAAGATATTTTTGACTAGCACCCATATATGTCCTTTTGTTCAACCATCTAATGGAGTATGATTATGGGTGATGTGTTGTTCTTAGACTCATATTCAATAAAACATTTATATAGATTAAAAGTGTGTAACTCCCACTATCCATTATGAATTACAGAGCCTTCCAATACACCCATAATTATGAATGAAATTAGTGTTCTTCTTTCTTAGATGATGATGTATCAATAGTGGAATAAAGGCCAGAATCCATAATTCACTCAATAATGTCCTTAGGATGAAATAAGTGAATTCCCTCATTTTATTTTTATATCAGATCGAATTCATGTGCCTTAATAAAAAAAATTACTTTTGGAATGACATTTGTTTGTGTTGTGAGTAGTTCTCATATGATTCTCACATTATTTTTAGTGTCCTTTTGTACAAGTTTATTTGTGTTATTTTTCGTAGAAAAACTTGAGGTTATGAACCTTGAGTTTTTCCTATATTTTGAGGTCTTTATAATATGTTTCTTGCTTTCATACTTGGAATTTGCTCTATCATTTGATTGTGTCTACTTTTCTTTAAGGAATTTCCCTTTTTGTTTGATTTTTTGCTCAATCTTTACTACATAGTGATGGGTTGGTCCCATCATTTAAACATTTAGGAATCCCATATTTGTTTGGATATATCACTATATAAAACTCTAATATTTTATTACTTTGTGCCTTTCATAATCCTTTATGTTGAGTTTTATTAATAGATAATGGAAGATATATGTATAGTCTTGCACATGTTGGTCCTTCTTCTATTACAATAATTTCTATTACATGTACTTTATTCATAGATATCTTCTATAAAATCTCATTTTTAATAACATCAATAAATTCAATCTAAGATGGATATTCGATGACCATATAATCATCCTCTATATCTTCCTTAGATTGTTCAAGGTGAGACTCAAATAATTGTTGGACTTGAGGGCTTAGCTTTCAATAGATAAATCTTTATTTTCTATGAACTTAAGAAAATGTTTATGGGAAAATATGATTCTAATTTTATAATCCAATTTTCAAGGGTGTCTACATATATTTTACCTTTAAATATTAGGATATAAAAAGTTACTTATACTTTAAAAGGTGTGGATCCTTGGAAAGGTTGCCTTTCTGGAGATACAAGAGTGTTTCTTGGAATTTTCTAGGTATATGTGTGAATTAGGTCATCACTTTAGCCCTATCATTTCTTAGAGCCTCTTAAAGCATTACCTTTATTGGGTATAAGGAATTTATTCCTCTTTATATGTACATTTATAGTTTCATAATTATATCATTGAAATATTCACATGGATTTTTTTTCCAAGAAAAAAAATTGATAACCTAACCTCGTTCAATGGGACATGTAGAAGTAACTTGCTCTAATACTAATGAACTAGATTAAGAATTTAATCCTTGAGACAACACCCAACTACTAGGAATTATTGTGTTATAATAAAACCAAAATATTCTATACAAAATAGACACAAATTATCAATAATGATAAATAAATCTTTATTGAAAGATAATGAGAAAGTTTTTAAAAAGAAAGAGATCTTTGTGGAAGAGATATCAACTACCCAATCTGAATTACAATAGGGTAATCCATAGTGGGAAGTTGATATCTATTCCACTCAACATTCATCGGAACGTGAATAAGAGTTTTATTTAAATCTAAACAAAACTAAAAATATGTTTTCAACATACATAGGCATGCAAATAAGACAACTCCTAAGAATAAGAAATCTACTAGAAGAAGAATCACTAATAATAGCTAATTGGTTTAGCCACCTTCTTAAGGTCAATTTTTTTGGGTAATATCTAATTTTATATTATAATATATTTATGGAAAGATGGGCTCACTAAAAATATGTTCATATTATTAAGGCTTGGTGATGAGGTTCTTTGAACTTTGAAAAATGCTTCTAATACCTTCAAAATTTCTATTTATGTTGTGCCAAAAAATTTCATAAAATTAAACTTTATGAAAATTAATCATTACTCTTATCTAGCTGCCATGAGTTACTATCAAGATTATATATTAATTAAAAAGAGTATCTTTATAATGATCCCTACTAACTTGATTTAATAAAATCGAAAAGTTAACTGAAAAAAGAAAGAAATAAAAAGAGTGATTATGTTTGGGTGTTGACCTTTAAATGTTCTTGAGTTTCATAACTATTGGGCTATGAAAAATTATATTATTTTATGCAAATTTACTTAATAAGTTAACTAAGGCTTAGGTTGAACCAACTCAAGGTGTATTAAATGTTTTGGATTAATGCTTGAATAAATTAAGGCATTGCTTAAATTGGATTCAAAGTTATGATGCAATTTTATTGATTTGCATTATTGATATGTTCCATTAGTATTTGAATTATGAATTTTATGCTTAATTTTTTTTTCCTTATTAAATGTTTAATAGTTTCTTGAACATGTTGATGAAATGTGGGTATATTGGTTAAGAGGTTTGGTTGTGTCCATCTCAATCTAGGTTCAAATCTCACTAGGAATGTTACGCTAGTTGTGATCATTGGTGATGTTTGTGACAGTTGTATGTGACTTGTAGGGAGATTTGGGCCTCATGTTTGTGTCTCAAACTCGTTCATTAGATCTAATCAAAAGTTGGCCCGTTTACCCTAATAAAATAATAAATAGTTTCTTGAACATAAAAAAAACATAAGGGAAACATTATTAAAGGTCCTTGTTTGAATCATGGGTTCAAAATTTTGAATGGGAAAACTAGAAACATTAGTGCTAGATTGGTTGATAACCTTCTTAGTAACTTGGAAATATATAACCCTTACCTTGTCTCTAAGTGTTAAGCCATAAAATATTGAAATTTTAGGAACTCTAGAAGAAGATCTTAGCTCAGTTTTAGGTGCATTACATCATCATCTCTAGAGGTTCAGATGTGTAATATTATCATGTTTACATATCTTTTCTCTAATTTGAAATATAAGCTTACAAATTAATCTCAAAGTGAAGCAAAACATAGAAGCTTAAAAATGGCACCATAGTATTTATTTAGTATTAATTTAATGCAGAGATCTAAAATGGTAGTGTGGTATTTATTCAATATCAATTTAATATAGATACCTAAAAATGGCATCATGTTATTTATTCAATATCAATTTATATGATTTAGAATACTTGTTCATTTGTGGGTAATTTGGTTTAAATTGGGCAATATGGACCTTATTGTTGACTTCCATCTCACTAAAATCCTCCACACTTGTGCATCCCATATATTATCTTTATCTTATCATATCACTATAAAAAAGTGTTAGAGTCCATTAACACCGAAGGTTCATGAAAGGAAGTCATTAGAACATTTATCATGTTTTGAACTAGCATTCTATTGTAGAGCACTTTTGACTCACAAAATAAGGATAATTTATATTATATAAATAATATTATAAATTTATTTCCTTTATATAATTTATTGTTTTTGACATATTTTTTCACTTTAAAATCTCATAAATCAATGACATCTCATTGAACACATGGCCTTAAAAATTACTTTATTTTCCAAGGCCTTTGATTTATGGATTAAAGCCTTATCCCTTTTACATAAGGTTAGATATTTAAATCCCCTTGGAAAATATCTCATATCCTTTGTTTTCAGCAAAAAATCTCAAAACTATGGGATAAATACAAAGTCTTTTATTTGATTTGTCAGATATGACATATCTTGTTGTTGGGCCCTAAAAATAGACCAAGTGACATGAGGGGGTTGAGCCCTACTCCAACTCCCATGTATTAGATTATGAGGAGTTTTTCTTAGCATTTTTTATAATGTTTTATCCCACTTTAGTGGGGATAACAATCAAAAATTGTTTAAGATATAAACTCCATCCCTTGTAACTTGGTCATAAAACCATGTATTATGTGGAACTTGTCTTGAAATCCATATCACATGATGGAGTACTATGAATGTAATGTTGAAGGTTATGATTGGTTCACATTTTAGGTTGTATAGGTCTAGTCAGTTGATGATGTCAGTACCATGTTATTTTTTTTTTTCCTATTTATTGCCACCTTCAATACGCCATAACTTTCATATACAATATCTATTTGAACATGTTCAAATTACGTAAAAAATCTCTTGATGAACTCTATACTATGCTATCAATTTTAGAAAGCTTACAAACTATCTAAATGTTTCAAATGTGGGGATCCTCCTGGATCATACACAGTCAAGATAAAACCCTTGTACTTCCATTTTCTCTATACATTTTATTTATATTTATCTAATAAAAAATAGTAATTAATTATACATGTTCTTTAGAGGCTTAAATTAAATGTCATCATTTATTTATGTTGCAGTAACGCTCAAGTAATTATTTAAAAAAAAAATCCTCATATGTGTATTAAATGGAGGAAATTTTACTAATAATACACACATAAAGCATCCATGAAAAAATTAAAGTTTTAATATAATGTATATAATTTATATATTTATTTACTCTTCGGTTTTCATATAATTATGCATTTATCACACTTTTATTTACATATCTAAACCATATATTCGTTGCATATAAAAAAGTATTTAAATAGTATATACATTTGAAATAGAATTATTTGAAAATTATTGAGAGAAATTAATCTCGAGGTGTTTATCTTAAATTTGTTACATATGATATTGATCAATAATTTTATTGATTTTAAAAAACACATTAATTGGTGATGGATGGCCTCAATCTGGTTGCACTATCATGTTGGTTTAGAAAAATATTTTTTCTAGGGAAAAAGGGCTCCACTCCACTATATGCTCAAGATATAATGATTTTTTGATTGATATAATGATTTTCCGATTAACTTCTCCAGTAAGTTAAAAAACTTCCATATGACAATCAATTAAACTTCAAATTTAAAGTCGACCATTAATTGTTAACATCTCACAAACATTACAATCCACCACCCATTATCATTGTATAATGCCTATCAACATATTAAAAATGATTCTTCACCAATTTGAAATTGGGCTTTGACCCAAAAAACTACTTCACTAATAATCACCTCATTAATTAATGGTGTGTTGTCTGGTGGCCAAGTTTTTGTTGATTGTTTGCTGACTTTTGATTGAAGGTTGATGTTGTGCAACATTTTTAGAGGCTATTTTCTATCCCTATTTGTATGTGACTAATACTTTCTAAATGACTTTATATTGAATATTTATTGAAATTAATTATTATTTTAGTCATCTATTTGTCAAAAATATATTATAAATTTATTTAGATCCACATTTTATTATTATATCTATAAGATTCTACGGACCTTTCAAAACCCACATATTTATCATTACTTTAAAAAAATATTCTATAAATTTATATTTTTTTAATAAATATTATTAATTTTTTTTTGGAAATTAAATTTAATTGAAAACAATGCAGACCCTAATCAATTGTTATACCAATCCAAATAAATGCTATACCATTCATCCACTGCTTCAATGTGAAAGTGTTTTTTCCTATTATAATATATATCTTACCTATTTAAAAAAATAGGTAGTGGATAGAAGAAAAAGTGGAATAAGAGAGTGCCACTTTTAACATTTTGTGCATTGACTTCGATCAACTATAGATATAATATGGAAGTGACATTTTAAAAATATGTGAATAATGAAGTCGGAGTGGGACTCTATGTACCTAAAGTTGGTGACAAATATTAGTGAGGAGACAAAATGATAAGGGAATATAAATGTTAAATATTAGTGACAGCAAAAAATCATCGTTTAGTTTGTTGTTTTTGAAGTACATCAATTTTTTTATGCCCACCAAAAAAGTCATCGGTATATTTGTTCCCCCCATTCACGTATATCTCGTTATATGAGCGATATATTAAGAAGGTTTTTGGTTATTATATTTGAAAGAAAAAATATAGAAAAAATAATATTTTCTATTAAAAAAATTATAGTATGTTTTTTGTTTTTAGTGTTTAATAGTTTGTTTTGTTGTCATGGATGTAATTAAAATCTCCATCTTATTAAAATATTTGGATAGGTTTCAGAATTGTGTTAACTATTATAAAACAAATATTTATAATAAAAGCATAAATAAATCTATAAAAGTTTAAAAATAAGATAACATAGATTTATTTAAGTAGTATAGCTACCTCTTTAGATTAAGAGAATTAGCATAAATCTTTCAGTATAACAATAACTCCTATCTACAATATACCTCACCCACTAATTTTATATGTTCTTAAATAGATAAAAGAAGAGGTCAGGATAAGGGTTTTGAAGATTAGTTACAAATAGAATAATATAAAGATATTATTGGTAAGAGTCAATTAAGTATTTATTTAATTGATACTTTTTTTAAATATTGGATTGTGGATAAGTATGCACTAATTAGTGTCTACCCACAAATTACAAATAAATATTACAAGTGCATTTTAAAACTATCCAATAGTATATGAGTAATTAAATATACTAACATCCCCTTTAAGATATACTTCAATGAAGGAAAGGATGGAGGAATCACTAAACTCTCCCTCTTTGACAACACTTTCCTTCACCCCCAAAAGTTGTCTAAGCTAAAAAAGAATTGAACCTTAAGTAAGGGTTTTTGTGAATATGTCTGTAACTTAATCATTTATTCGGTAAAACTTAAGATCAACGACCTTGTCTTGTATCAATTACCAAATATAATGCATGTGGATCTCAATGTGTTGTGTGTGTTGGTACTCCACTTGGTTGTAAGAAATGTGGATAACACTCTGATTATCACACTAAAATAGTGTGGGTTGGGTTGATGAAAATAAAAAATCTAAAACCAAACACCGATTTTAAATTGACTCATTGTTGACATCGACAGTTCCACTATACTCAGCTTTTGTAGTAGACAAAGCAATAGTAGTCTACTTTTTTCAAGACCATGTTAGGGGACGTACCCAAAAATGATAGATGTATCATACAGTTGACTTGCAATTGTTTGGATCTCCTACCCATTCATTGTCTATTTAGCCTATAATTATTGTGTTTTCATTAGAAGTGTAACTAAAAATTGAGGTTTATCCTTTTGAATTGTACTCAATCTCATAGTAACACCATAAAGATACCTTAGAATGCTTTTTATAGCTTGTCAATGACTTTCATGGGAATCTTGATAGTAATGTGATACGAAGTTCACAACAAATGAAAGATCAGGACAAGTACGAGTCAAGAATAGAAGACTTCTCACCAATTTCCTATAGAGTGTACCATCAATCTAAGGAGAACACTTGGTGAAAAGCTTGACTCCAGATTGATAAGGAGTCAGTTTAGATTTACAATCTTTCATGTTGAAGCAGTTGAGTATGTCTTGACATTCTTGTATTGATTAACAAAAATACCTTTCTCAAATTATGAAATTTGAAGACCAAGAAAAAATGCAAGCCCAAATCAGTCATCTCATACTTCAGTATTCAATATTTTATATCATGAATTTGTTTGGTGGAACTCCATGTGATGATTAAGTTGTCAACATAGAGGACCAAAATCAGGGGTTACCCATCTACTTTCTTAGTGTAGATTTTGGGGTCGGAGGGACTTCATGTAAACCTAAAATTGATTAAGAAACATGAGAATCCTATTTTAAATCATATAAGGACTTTTCAAATTTGTACACAAAGGTGCAGTTCTCACTACTTACGAAATCATGAGGTTGCGACATGTAGATTTCTTCTTACAAGTATCCATGCAAGAAGGCTCTTTTGACGTCTATCTAATAGAATTATCATCCATATGTTTCATCCAAGGAGAGTATTACCCTGATGGAATTCATCTTAGCAATTGGAGTGTAGGTTTCATGGTAATTAACACCTTCAACTTATGAAAAATATTTATTTTACAAGTCGGGATTTGTATATGTCAATAGACCTATATGTTGCATAAATTTAGTCTTTGTATATGTCAATAGACACATATTTTGCATACTTAATGTAGTACACCCACTTGCTTCTCATTAGTTTTCTTCTTTTTGGAAGTGGAACCAAGTCCCCAGTGTTATTCTTCTTTGGAGAGAAAAGTTCTTCTACCATAGCTACTTGCCATTCAAGATGCTTAGATGTTTGATGATAAGTCTATGGATCCTGTGTCACTACCAATTGTGCCAAATGTGAAACACAATATGGATGTTGTGACCTCATCCTCTATGTATCTCTTGGATCCCCTAACAATGCATTAGCCTCATTACAAATTATATAGATGAATTTTGGTAGAGTCTATGTTGGTTTTACAGTCACATTTTGACACTAGCAGTGGAGGTGTTGGTTGTCTCCCATATGGCTCATCATCTGAATTGTAGTAACTCTCACAATGTTGAATTTTCTTATTATTCATAATAGATCACATAAGTTGTGTCCAACTCAATAAGAAGTAATGACAGAGGAGGATGAGGATATGTTGGTGTGAAAGCCTCAGATTTTTCATCAAATAATGCATCACATTGGTAAATCAATTTAGTGGTTCCTAGAACAACAAGATCATATGCATTCACATATTCATAGTAGCCAACAAAGATACAAATACAACCCTTCTTTTCCATTATTTTGTGCTTTTCATCTAGAATGTGAACCCATGTATTACATCAAAAACTATGAAATTATCTATCTAATACGGTGGAGATAATTCTTTGGAATGTACAATGCAATTGGCCATTTATTTTAGTTTTTGGTTTTTGTGCTCAACTACATTGCTTAATTGATGGGTATAGGGTACAATATATTGAAGTTGAATGCCTGCTTGTTCATAAAAGCTAATCATCTAATTTTTGACAAATTCTCCTCCATTATTAGGTCTGAGATGCTGAATTTTTCTCTTTGAAAGGTTTTCAACAAGGGCCTTGAAAATTTTAAATGTTTTAAAGACTTCACTTTTATTTTTCAAAAATTAAACTTAAGTTATATGAAAAAAATCATTAGTGATTGTAAGCATGTATTTTTGTTTTTGAAAATAAACATTGAGAAAAGACATGAGATCATTGTGAACCAATTGTAATCTGTCACTTGCCCTCAAGGATTTTTATTTTGGAAATGGATCCTTGTGTTGTTTTTCAAGTGCAAAACTTGTACAAACTCCATCTTTTAAAAATAATTGTGGCAAACTAGTAACCATATTATGCTTATTGAGGTTCTGCAATGAGTGATAGTTGAGGTGACCAAAACACTCATGCCAAAATTTACTCAAGTCATTAGTATGTCAAATCATGAATTGTGAAGGTTGAGTAAACACAATTTTTTTCAAATTTATACAATCACGCTTAATGATCAACCTTGTTAGTGCCTACAACAACAGAAAGGTCTTTGATATTTCTAATGACAATATCGATAGGTGTAAACTCAATAATTCTGCACTCACCTAAATGTATGATCTAATATATGGATAAGAGATTTACAGACAAGTATAAAACATGAATAACTTTGATAATATTCCATTATCCATCTTAACTATATATTCACCCTCAACAACTAAAGGATTAGAGTTGCCCACAGAAATTTTAGTTTGCAGCATTGGTCAATACTTTCAAACAGTGAGCCATCATGTGTCATTTGGTGAGAGGATCTTGAATCTAGAATACATTCAAACACAAGTGATCTTGTTGTTTTATAAAGTGTTACTCCTATCTTGGTATGAGGGAGTTGTATTTTTTCATCTCTACTTTTAAGTATAAAATTTTATTAAAACATTGATGCTCAACATGACCTAGTTTCTCACACCAATTATAACACTCTTTTTCGATGTTTGCATTTACTTTTTATTTAATTTTGTCTTGATCTAATGAAGGATTTTTTTGAGTCAATTAATTGCTATTAATCTTAGTCTTTGCTTTACATTTATTTTTGGATGGGACCTTACCTTTTTCACAGTTGGGTTTTGACATCACATTAGTATCATTGACCACTAATGTTTGTTGCTTAATACCTTCAGGTTGAATTTTCCCAATAAAGATTAATTTTTCTTATTTCCTCAAAAATTGTCTATAGAACTTGTCAAAATTATGTGCCACATATGCATATCCCATAGACACTTTATGTGTGTAGTAGTTTGAAACAAAATTGAGTAAGGATGACACAATTTAGACAAAATGCTCATAATAAGTTTTTCATTAGTCTTGGTTTCACTAGTCTCAACAAGCACAAGCTCATTTTCCAATTGGTATGCCCTCATCTTACTATGCTTTCAAAAATTTCTTCCAAGGTAGTCCAAATTTTGTAAGGTTCCATGATGCCTAAAAATGAAACTTCAATTCAAGGGACATTAATTGACCAAGAATGCCTCTCATTTCATCAAAATGGTTTTTTTCAATTTTTCCATTTGATAAGGTTAAAAGGCATAGGCTATTCATATATTTCAATGTGGCAAAGGATCTTGATAAGGATCACATCATTAATGTATATTTTATGGTTAAAGTAGTTGAAAATTGAAAGGTATCTTTTTTTCTGTCATTGTTAGCACAAAAACTTGAGTGCCAATTTTTATTTTTGTATTCAATTTTTTTTTCTAAAAAGGTGTTTCAAAAAATACATGTTAAAATGATCGTGTGGAAAAGAATATAAAAATGGTGTAGTTAGCCTATGGGAAATTTATTTTTTGAAAAAGTGTTTCTGGGATTGTAAGTGAAAAAATATATATGAATTTCTTTTCCAAAAAAGTGAAATACTTGCTAAAATGATCATCTCAACGAGAAAATCGTAATGTTGAAGTTACCTTATGGGACATAATTATAAAAAACATAGAAACATTACTTTTCAAACTTTACACATGGATCCAATCTTGTTAGAAACTAGTTTTCTACCAAAAACACCCTCTTGCTTTGCCTTTTTAGTGTACTTTTCTAAAACTGTTCTCTTTATACTTTTTAAGAACATAAATAATCATGTACTTTAATAAAACAAAAATCCCTTTGTACTTTAAAAAAAAATAAAACCCTAAATAAAGATACCAAAACTAAATATGAATAGGGGATACTAAAAATAAGTTTGAATAGGGAATAATGTGATTAGAGATGAACAAAGAATACTAAAATAGTGCAAATATACCATATGTAACTATTTTTTTTTAAAAACAATAAGTTTATGTTTGTTTGATATGTAGGCTCTATAATATATTAATCCATAGTTGTGAATAGAGAATAGGCCCAAAGGGCACTGAATACAAAGATTTTCACCATCTTGTAAATGCATTATCATGTCTTTGAGTTACATAGGGATTAACTTCCTTGGATTAATCATTTATCAGTGTACCCCAAAATTAAATGGATGTGAGGCTTCTTATTGGAAAAAAACTTCATAGGACTTCCTATATATTGTGAAGTATATTGAATTAAAATTTGTATACATTTTTGTTTTAGGGCTTGAGTATTGGGGCAGTACCCCTCATAACACTGATCAAATAAAATTGATAATTGTTTTGCCCATAATGATAATTCCTATGAGTTTTGAAACTTGTTGTTGCTTACACAATATGCCCTAATTACTCATTGATAAATCATGGTACTCATTTTTTTGTCCTTTGAAATTTGGTTATGCTTTCACAAGTTGTTTTTTAGGTGTTTTGGGTGTGTATTTGTGTTTCCATTTGTTACCACTAGGCACTTTTCAAGCATATTTTCATACCATTAAATGAAATCCATTTATCATAAAATTTTCCATGATAGTGGCTAAATGTGATAATAATGTAAGGGTGAAGAAAATACCAAAAAATTAACTCCCCAAGTAAGAAATATGGATCAATGAAAAATTATTTATGTGTTGATCTATGTGTCTTCCTAGTTACCAAATCTAATCATAAAACACTTTTTGAAGGGCATTTCATATTGTCAAATCATATCCATTTCACATTAAATTTTACAAGATGATATAAAAATATGGGATTAATTTTAAGATTAAAAAAGTCATAAACATTTCCATCCCATGTGCCAAATTATTATAAATCACAACTAACTTTTCCACTAATTTGTCATTTTTTGCATCTTTTCAGTTGTTGAAACTAGCCAGTGCACATGTTTTAGATTTGTTTTATCAAATTTAAATCCCATTATTGTTTCTTAATAAATTTCATGGTGACATTAAAATGCCATTAAAGTGAAATGGTGAAGAAAGTGCACATAAATTCCATCCAACATGTGAAATTCACAACATTAAACTTGAGTTTTGCATTGTATTTTACTTAGTCATTTTCTACATCTTTCTTGTTGCCAATCTAGCCAATGTGAACATTTCAAACATAATTTCCTATGGTCAAACCATAATAAATTATGATAAAATATTTCATGAACATATTAATATGTGGGAATAATTCAATAGTGAATAAATTCATATGAAATTTATTTCCAATTGACAAACTTGCAACCATCAAAATTGGCTTATGCACTCATTTTTTGCATCTTTCCAGTTGTCAAATCTAAGAAGTGTGCACATTTTTGACCTATTTTCAGACATTCAAATTAAGTAAAAATATTATAAAATATTTCATGAAGATATCTATGTGTTAATATAATGCAATGGCGAAGACAGTGCACATATATTATTTGCCACATGAAAACTTAGCAGTAATAAAAATTGCCTTATGCGTTGATTTCTACATTTTTAGTTGTCAAATCTATCTAGTGAAAACTCTTCAAACCTAATTTTGCTTGACTAAATCACATATTTTTATCTTAAATTTTTTTATGGTAATATCCAAATATAAAGAGAATACAATGGTAAAAGAATTTGTACAAAATCATTTCTCATGCACAAAGTGCATAGCCATAAAAACTGACATATGCACTGATTTTTGTGTCTTCACAATGAGCAAATCTAAACAATGCATACTCTTCAAACCTAATTTCTCACACTTAGATAAGATATAATCATATTTAACACTTTCATCATGATATTAAAGTGTGGAAAGAGCTTAAGGGTGAATAAAGTCACTTAAAATTATTTCTTTAAATGTGGATTGCATAGGAACGAAAAATGGATTTTATGTTGAATTTTACTATCATTTTTTGTGTTTCCATTTTTCAAATACAGCCTATGTGCACTTTTCAAACCTATAGCCACATAATCAAATGAGGTTAAAATTGCTTGATTTTTTTTATGGTAATACCCTAATGATATGAGAATATAATGAATTGTGTTTCATAGTTATCAACTTTACCAATGAAAAGATATAACAGTGCAAAGTGATCCTTCTGTAAAGATTCATCACTTAGCCAACTTTTGACCCAAAAACACGTAAATGGTAGTTCCTAGGGATTAACTTGATATATTAAAAAAAATCCTTTCAAGATTATCTTTAAGACATTTTTATAAATATAAGATACGATGGGTATTTCTCATGTTTTATCTTGTTAATTTCTCTTTAAGTATTTTTTGAATATGTTGATCTGGTTGCTCATGACTGCATAGTGGTTTTAAGCCATATCTTTTGATCCATAACTCCTTGTTTGATATCATTTATTGTGTCTGAAAGTTGGTTTCACCATATTTACGATGGTGTTATTTTTAATAGGAAAAATGTAACGTGAAAAACCTATCAACTTTTTAATCACAGGGTCTGTCACGTCTAAATGCTTCATGTTTATAATTTTTTTGGCACCTTTCTCCTTTGATAAATAAATAATATGTTATTATTTGATATTTTAGCATGATTTGGACAAGAGGAAGAAATGTTACAATGTAATAAGAGTCCCCAATAACCAATCATCTACAAAAGTGGGCTAATCATAAATGTTTTATCATATAGCACCTATGGGAAGTGTGTTTTGTCATTTAGTGATTTTGAAAAGTGAATTTAATTGTTGAATCTGAGCCCTGCTGGGTAGATCACATCAAACATTTTAAATCACTTTTAGAGTGATAATTTCATTTGGTCAATGGACTGAAATCTATTTAAAGGCCACCCATAGACTTAGAAAGTGCTAGTTCATTAGAGTTAGAGGCTAGGGTAGAGGACCAGACATCATTTTTTCTACAATTTCCTATTTTATTAATTTTTTTGTAAGCAATGTTTTTCTAAAGCATTTTTCTATATTTCAACTGAGAAGGGTGGACCCTAAACATTGTTTTAGAAGAATATCTTTAAATTTAAATGTTATGAAGACTATTTTTCATTACTTGCACATACATATGGTGGTTTTGATCTTTTTTCTTCATATCTAACTTGTCCATAGACTATATCATCATCTTTGTTTATGGTTACGTGTATATTTTATAGGTAGGAGATTGATTCTATGGGTTGCATCTAATTAAATGAATAACTTCTATGTTATTTGTAAAATAGGCTTACATTTTTCTCTTCCCTAATATTTTACCCTTTTTTATGAATCTTTTAGAGTAGGTAAAGTAGATCTAAAGGTTATAATTTGTGTTTACATGTTTCATTTTAATTGTAGAATATTTTCATTTTTGTTTTTGAATTTTTGAATATATGTATGTAGTGAATAAATGTATTAGATCAATTATTTTCACAGGGCAAATCCATTTGATGACTTTCTAGGTAACAAACCCACAAGACCAATATTCTCATCGTTTATCTCAAGTTTATCCCAAACATGCCCCTTGTATTGAATAATTTACAATGACTGAGTGAGATCTAGTCTACCATGACCTTGTAGATATAAACCTTGGAGAAGACTAAAAATACCTTCCTTTTAGGAGAGATTGGGTGAGTCCTTACCCATCCTAAAGTTGGTATGTGTCAAATTAACCATCAACACAACTGCCGCAACATAGCTATAACCTAAGGTATTTTTATGAAATAACATTGCGTCAACCCTTAGTACCCAAATACATTCACCAATTTTTGATCAACTAAAATGCCATAAGGGTGAGGTGAGATTTTAATATTTGTTATTTGTAGTAAGCCCCAAAATTTGGGCTTGAAACTTAAAATATAAAAAACAAATTATAGATCTAAAAATTGAACATAATGCTGAATGTGAAAAAAATGGAAAGTTGTAGATCCAATCTTTAAATCTACATAAAGAGTGAGGTGAAGCTCATAAATCTCTGATACCATATTAAAATATCTAGGTAGGGTCCATAATCACGTTATCTACCATAAAATAAACACCCAGAACACATACACAAATAAGTATATGAAAGCTAAAAAAAAGATAACACAAATTTTGCTAAGTATCATAACTACCTCTCTATATAAAGAGCACTAACCTAAATTTGTCAGTAAAATAGTAACTGTTATCCATAATGTGCCTCGCCCACTAGCCCTCTATGTTCTTATATAGATAAGAGAGGAGGCTAGAGTTAGTATTAGGGCTTTGGAGAGTGGTTGAAAATATAATAAGACATATATTATTATTATTATTATTATTATTATTATTATTATTATTATTATTATTATTATTATTCAATTAAATATTCACTTAATTGATAATATTCTCTAATAATATGTTGTGTATAAGTATACACTAATTAATACTTACCCACAAATTAAAAATGAATATTACAAATGTATATTAAAATAATAAAATAGTATAAGAATAATTAAATACACTAACATATCTATCTATCATCCTTCAAGTATATTTTATAATCCACCTATGTATTTATATAATTGTTAAATTCAAATTAGGACCCTATTGGCACACATGCCAACATACAATGGATTTGAAAACTGAAAAACATGAGACCATATGACTTAGATGCACCCGCACATACCCAAAGAACTAAATGACCCAAACTTGTAATATTATTTTTATATGGGTAGGAAAACTATTAAAAAAGGGACCATATGACATAAATGCACCTAAGTGGACCCAAAAAACAAAATTCCTTAAAATCGTACAATTACAGTTTTGGACCCCAAAATCTTAACTACATAAGTTTAGGAAAAAAATAAAAACAATAATAAAACATGATGAAGAGAGAAATATATGATAAGAGATAATAATAGTGATCATAAAATAAGAAAATATACCAATAAAATCCTAATTTAAAACAATAATAAACAATAGCAAGTATTCTTAAATAGTATAATTTTATAATAAATAACTAATAGAAAATGCCTAATTGTCATAAACATATTTTCACTATTTACTTTAAATGGAGTACCAATTTTTCCCCTTTTATATGAAAAGGTCAGGACGAGGGTCAATTCATGTTTAATTTTTCCCCTTTTATATGATCTCCCTAATTATAGGAAATAACTTTCCTATAAATTTGTAATATTTCGTATATGAGTTTAATATGTAGAAATATATTATGAAATAAATATTTTATGTTCGACTCCATTGTCTCTATATATGCTTCAAGGTTTATATATTATTTTGTGAAGACTCTCATTAAACCCATTATCTGGTATCAAAGTAGGTTTCTGTAATGGGAGCTTGGGAGATTAATCATTTTGTAAGGGGAAATCATTTAGTCCTACACCCCTGAGAATATAGTTCTTTATAAAGAAAATATTTTTTTGTAGATAAGTCATAGTTTTCTATTAGATTGTGTGTATTTATTTTCATTTACATAGGAGAGAAAGGCTTGGTCCATTCATTGTTCATTACACAGACTTGGTGTGATTTGATCTTCGTTGTCTGCCATTGCTTTTGCCATCTTATGTGCATCTGATTCTATGAAAAGTAGTAAACATGAACAAGATTGAATTTGATCTGTGCATTCAATGTATTCATGAATCCATATCAGTGTATTCACCATAGGCTGATGCATTCTAGTTTTCAATCTTGTCACGATTTGGAAGATTGGTCTATACAAACTCATTTATTTTGCTATCTAATTCTATTATGATCGTCATACAGATCCACACTGCTTCTTCTCTTTGGATTGAATACTTCAAATAATATATATAACAATCATATGTAGTTGTATCTAAGACTTATTAAGTGTTATGGAATCATAAGAAAAAATTCTCTCACCGCCAATTATAATGTAAAATTTACATTACATATCAATTCTGCTACGCGTATCAAATCTGTAATTATAAATGTGTATACAAGCACCGGTTCAATAGCTCAATAGTTCATCCACCTTGCTGATTTGCCACAACATCAACAGTTCACATCATCACCAACATTGACATGTTTCCAATGGTCTTGTGTTTTATCCTTATTCGCCTTAACTCTATGCAAATTGACATTAAGCTGAAAAAATCAAAAGAACAATTGTGAGAAAATTTATACATTCTCTGTTCATTTGGTTTGGTCTCATGTGAATAGGTTTATTTATAAAATTTAGTTGTTTTAAAAATTTATTTCATAAAGTTATTTTAATAATGATTCGAGCTTTTATTAAGCTTTATTTTGTGTTTTTCTAAACTTGTTTTTGTAGAAGTTTTGTATTTTGGGTCTTTAGAGAATATTGTGAGTATTTTATAATCTTTGTATTAAGTCAAATAAGTGGTTTATCTCCACATTTCTTATTATGTAGTCCTAGGTTTGTATTTAATGTTTTTTTTAATTAAAATCAATATTTAATTATTTTTCCTATTAGGTTTAAAATTGTGTTGTGTCATTATTTTTAAAGTCTAAAGTCTAGTATGTCAATGAAAGTCAAAAATATAAATTTTAGTGTTTTTAGTTTTTTGTGTATAAGGAGTCATTATTGTCATCATTTATGTCAAAATCAAAAATTCAAAACATCATTCATTAATTATGTCTAGTCTAATGTTGAAAGTCAAGTGTGTTCAAGTCGATAAAAGTATCGTCATTTGTAAAAGTCTTTTATGTCAGTCAATCATCAAAGCTAAATTTTTTATTGTAATGGATGTATTATTGCTTGTACAAGATATACAAACTATGGGGGGGGGACTTATCCTCAACAAAATAATGTATCTGAGCTTCATGACATCATCAGTTGAGTAAGTAGGAACGTACTAGAAATTGGAAGATATTGGAGAATGGAGGCTTTCTACGCTTCTCATTAGCCACTAATGAAGGGGTGATATATATATATATATATATATATATATATATATATATATTTCTTCTAAACACTGTTTTTATGTAGTGCACTATGTGAGAAAATAAGAAATACACCTCTTATTTGTCACACAAACAAATTATATATATATATATATATATATATATATATATATATATATATATATATATATATATATAGAATTTGTTTGTGTGACAAATAAGAGGTGTATTTCTTAGTTTCTCACATAGTGCACTACATAAAAAAGGTGTTTAGAAGAAACAAGAATGTGGCAACAGTTAGGAGAGTAGTTACTGCAAAGGTCCCATGATTTCCTTACTTATGGAGATGATCAGCCACTGACACATCTACCACGGTCACATGAAATAAATGCAAGATGTGTTCCTTCGCATAAAAGTGGTCATGTGTAGTAAGATTGAGATATTAGTATATAAACCTAAGAGTATGTGGTGGCATACAATTTTATTCATGCCAGTTCTTAGAGGCAGGAGTAAAAGTTGAACAGATGGTTCTTGTTGTGGTTCCCACATTATTTAGGTTGATGTGTTCCCTTAGTGATTGGTTGATGGCAAATGTTCCTCTTTGAATTTCCCACACTGATTCAATTGATGCCTCTTTATAGTGAATGGTTGATAAAAATTTTATGTGTTCATTCATTACTTTCATTAAGTCTTATGAAACACAAATTACCATGTAAGGCGTAAGGGGGGGAATGTTATAGAATAATTAGCCCTCGTAGTAATTTGTATGTCATAATATGAATAATTACAAGAGTAATAATTTATTGTTATGGATAGTTAGTTTGTTAGATATATTTGGTCAGTAATTAGTAATGTAATATTGTTACAACAATATTATGATTATAGGTTAATTGTTGTTTAATATATAGTCAGTTGTTATATTTTTACTCATATAGAGATTGAGATATCTGGGTGAGAAATTGGTGGAGTTATGATCTTCCTAATTATATAAAATGCCTTTCCTATAAATTTGTAATATCTTATATGAGTTTAATATGCAGAAAAATATATTATGAAAGAAATATTTTGTGTTTGTCTCCATTGTCTCTATGTATGCTTCAAAGTTTCTATATGATTTTGACAAGACTCTGATTAACCCCATTAAATACATGATTAGGAATCATGTGGCTTGGCCCAACAATTTATTTTTCAACCACGTGTTGCAAATCCATCGAGAATGCAAACAAAAAATTTAGAAGGCCCTAGAATCACAACTGTATAATTATGGGGGAAACCCTAAAACAATAAGAAAACAAGATGGAAGGGGGAGAAAGAGAAGTGAAGTTAAAATAATGGGGGAACACAAAAAAATGATAAAAGAGAAAAACATGCAAATAAAAAATAATTTGGATCAATTATCAAACACACAAGTACCCTAGAATAATATAATTTTGAAACAAATAACTAATTAAATACATCTAATAGTCATAAACATATTTTATTTATTTATTTAAAATGGAATACCAAAATTATTTTTGTTTTCTATGAAAAGGTTAGAATGGGGGTCAATTCATGTCTGATTTCCAAACTAACACCTTTTCTCCCATCACATTTTAATGTCATTCACAAACACAAAAAAGACCCTTTGTGTAGTGATCATTAACAATGTTAAGCTAATAATCTAAGTAAAACCACTTTTTTAAATATATTCTCTAAAAGATATTCCATGCATGATTATGAATGATGTGGTTTGGCTCAACTGTTGATTATGAAACCATGCATGGTAGATCCACTAAGGGTATAAATGAAAGTTTTATAAGGGATTTCTAATATAGAACACCTTTGATGAAATATATTCAGCCTCATGGGTTAAATTTGATGGTTTCAATCTTTTTCCTTTTATCTCGTATAGTCTTAAAAAAATTATTTTATTTTATGATTAATAAGTTTAAATACATTCATATTTTTTTTGAATTCATCCTTTTAGATTCATCTTTTTTGCACCAAAGCCCAAAAAATTATAACATATAAAAAAATAGCACTTACAATCCATAAGGAGACAAACACAAACAAAATTCTTCATGTTGGATGGCCCCCATATGCATCCACATGTTGGGCATATTGTTTTTTCATACATATTTCTTATTGAAGTTTATTTATGTTAGTCTAGATACCCAATTTTGATTTAAAAACCCCTTTTTCATTGCATATTTTTATGTGATTTAACATACTTATTCATTGGTCTACATTTGGCTCTTGTCAAACACTCCATATTGGACCCTTCTATAGCCTTATTTAATCTAAGTTTTCTCATAAACACTTCATATCTCTCTATTTTTTGCATCGAGATCCATTCATTCATCCTCTAGTAAGCTTGATCTTTATTTTAAGTTTTTTATGTTACTTGAGCACATTCATCAGTAGCACGAATCTGGTCACTTCAATTTTATGGGTCCTTTCATCCCAAGTTGATTTCCCATGCCTTGATTATCAGTTCTCACTAATTTTCATGGTCAACCTATGTAAAATTTGTTCTTATGGAGAATATATATACATATGTACCATAAAACATTTATAATCTAGTGTTCATTGACCTATATCCTTCATTTAAAATTGAGTTGTTGATTGAGTATATCCATTGCAATTTTTTAGGGAATTTACACATTGATCAATTTTAACCCTCATCATCAAGTCTAGTCTTGTGCCAACACATCTTGTACTAAAATAAGGTCAAAGTGAATCATATAATTACATTTGATTACCTAGGAGAGGAGGTGAAGCCCTTTATCTCATTTATTTTGGGATCGTGCATGAAGCACTATAATTACACCAAGCCAAAATTCTAAGTGTGTGGGATATGTATTTACAATCCTTCATGAGGGTGCCTAGGCTAACTAACACTGCACATGTTCTATTCTTGTGTCATTGTGGAAAATTAGGGATAAGTCAAGGAAGAAGCTATTAAATCAAATCTATATGTCATCGGATTATAGACAACTAATTTTAACATTTTTATGGTTAAATTATAATATTTTTATAATTGTTTTGTGCATATGGATCATCTGTTTGAATTGGAGTCTTATTGGCACTTCTTTGTGTTTGATTTCCCTCATTCTTCTTTGTGTGGTCCCCTTTTGTTCCCTTTCTTATATTTTCATCTTTTCTTTATTTTTGTTTAAATTAGAGGCCTCATGTTTCCTTTTTTTAATCATCTTCTATCATTTTCCTTCTTCGGATGGATTTGGCTATTCATCTATAAGCACAAAATGTGTCCTACATGAATTTGGTAGACTGTTAAATTTGTCCTTTGTGTTTTTATGGGATATTCTTCCATTTTTCACTTCAAGTCAATGTTTGGTCCCATGATTTTTGATTCATTCATTTTTTTTATCATCTTGAATGCAAATAGGTTCTTAATTTAAACTTGAGACATCTATATATACAAAAATTATGAAGTCATTTCAATAACAGAGAATCAAGTGATTTAGAAAAAGAAATTCAAATAAATGCATGTTATTCATTTCTATATTTATGTTGAAGGACTTTATAACAAGGTTTTAGTTGCATCTTATACCAAAATAAGGATTATACAAATGTCATGTAGTTGCATTGCATTTTGGGAGAGAAGGTGAATCTCTAACTCTTATAATTCCATTTACAATACACTATAACTATGTTGGCTATAATTATATGCATGAGGGACATGTTGTTGCAACTCCTCAATGAGGTTTCTTGAGCTAAGTAAACCTTTATTTTATCTAATCCTCTTGTAAATGGTTATGAAAAACTAGGATAGGGACAAAGAAGAAGATAAATCAGATAATTTTTCCCAATAAAATAGTGAAGTAAACATACATACATGCTCAAAATTTGATAATGCATAGGCCTAGAAATATGTAAGACTTAAAAAGTAGTACAAGATGAATTTTGTAATAGAAAACATGTTTGGTGCTTCAATAGGTACTAATTTAGTGGTTTGCCAAATTCATCTAGGGTATATTTTATGGTTACATATGAATTGTTGAATCTATCTATTATGAGTGTGACATACAAACCTCAAATATACCTACGAAAAAACTTATAGGTCAATATTCTAGTCTCATAATCTAAATATTATGTTTAGGTGTGTCAAATTCTATTCTCCTTTGTTATTTCATTTTTATTTCTTACATGTGTTTATTGTTTTCTCTGTTAGTTCTTATTTAAAGCACATTTTATAGGTTTGATTACTATCTGTATTGATATATGTTAGATCTATCCTATTCCCATTGTTACCTTAGTGTTTTCATTCTAATCAATCATAATCCACATTTAGATAAAATATTTTGGGAACCTCCTTGTTATTCAAACACTTACATATTCTAGGGATTTTCCCCTAGGGTTTTGAGTTCTTATTTCACATTCTAGTAAATTGGTCAAACCCTAGCTTTCCCCTCACCATTTTATACTTTGGATTTCTATCCAATTTTTATAAATTGGTGGATACACCTTATTTATTTCAACATATACACCATTCAAGGTTTCCTAAGGTTTGATCCTCTATTTTATGTTTGATTTGGCTCTGATTTATTTATTTATTTTAGGGTTTCATATAAACCCTCTCCTTTCTTGTGCCTTATTACTAGCCTTGTATTATCTTGAATCATGATGAATATATTTAGCCTCGGTTTGATTTCCATTAGTGGATCATACTTATGCTAGTGTTTATTATCTTATCTCATGGGTAGATCATATTTACATGTTATATTAATTTTTGAAAAGTCATAGGGGTCTTCAGTATTTACATGTTCATAGGCTAGCCAATATGGTTGTTGTACAATTGCTTATCATTGTTTCCTATTTTTTCCTAGCATTTATCATTGAATACTAACATATGGATTGATAATGATACATTTTTTTTCAATGCTTTATGTGATGATACCCTAGAACTTGATAGATTTTATTTCCCTCCTCTTAGTTATGGCCCTTCTATGGTTGATTGTATGATGATTTTCTATGAGGTAGATGTTATAACAACTAAAGAGGTGGTACACACAATGCCACACTCTCTCCTTTTGGTTCTCAAAGTGGGGTAAACAAAAACATGCACATTTAATCCTCTAATCTCCCCCTCCTCCTTATAGTATTTATATTCAAGCACCCAAGCCTTATGATCTTGTGGAAAAACTTCAAAATACTCTAGCCAATATTTCTATAATATAATTGCCTATGTAATCCATGATTTTCAAAGACATATTATGTGATTTATTGCATGATGATACTTTTCCAAGCAACACCAAACTGACATATTTTGCTTCTACTACCAAAACATTAAAAAATAGTGAACACTTCATCTACTTTGATTTATAAGATTTACTCTCTAAAGACATTATTGATCAACTCCTTCCCTTATACATTTAAGTCAAAATCAATCGATCACAAATCAAGAGGGTTTTTTTAGACTGGTTCATAATCAAACATATGTAATTATTCCTTACTTAGTGCACTTGGTATTGATCATAATTATCTTACACATTCATATATGGTCATTAAAGGATTTGATAGTCAACCACAAATTTCCATAGGAACAATTGTATTGAACATAATTTTTGGGCCTAAAACTCTACCTACTAAATTTCAAGTAATGTTTAATGAAATTATCTACAATATTTCACTTTGTAGGCCATGATTCATGCTATGAATGATTTCCATTCTACTTTACATAGATGTTGATTTTTTTTACATGGATACATTTACACTTCTCCTATGAATAATTTTCCCTTACTATATTTTAGAGTTATAGAACCTAAAAAATTTATTATTCCTCACCTCAGCATACCTCATCCAAATATCATAATGCTTCAAAAATCTATTCCTGAAAAATGGATGCATACACATGATACAAACGAAACTAGTAAGATCAATGATTATACTCATGTTCAGGATAATAATCAAGATGATGAATACAAACCTGATAGCATATATTAACTTATCAAATATTATTTTGACACCATGTGTTCTATGAAAATATAGAGATGACATGCATATAATTCAAAATAAATTAAATTGTACTAACTAGATTATCTCTACAATAACCAACTATCTTGATCAGGATACAAAGATATTAGTCAAATCTAACTATATCAACACAAATTTATATCATAATGATAAATTTTAAACCAACTCATAAGCACATAACTACCTTGGCATGGATGATAATGTAGATAAATCTTCCTAGCCATCTCCTATAGATCTAAAAATTACCCTAGATGCCAAAACCACTGTTTTGAGATAGATTCACATAGAATGTGACACAAAATGTAATAGATGAATTTATTTAGAGGTAGAAATTAAATATTATGGTCCTTTACCTAATTTACCTACTAATAAATCTATTTTATAACTCTTTCATAGAAGATAACCTCAAATTCCTTGCTAGTTTCATAAACTTAGACATTTTGAGCAAACTCCTCAACATTTTCATAAATTTTTGGCTAGTGGTAGCCCCAAATATCATTTTTATAACTTACCTTATGCACATTTTAACTTCTAATATGTAAATTTAATGTTCATTAAGGAATTTAGGATAATTATCATTGGAACATTTGATTACTATCAACTTGTCCTTATTTTTTTCTTATATCACTCTTGAAGAAATGGATAACCTTAGTTCAATCCTAGAGAAATCAAGAAATCCTTAATTTTATCATACAAGGACATGATTGGTATTGACCATATCATCATTTTACAAAATATAATTACATATCTTGATGTGGCTTTCATTTTATAAAAGTAATAAAAGTTCCCTCTAGAGGTCTCTAAGCTTTGTCACCAAGAAATCATTAAGCTCCTTGATTCTATATTTGTTAAAATAGTATTTTTTTTATAAATGGGTTTCTAATATAGTTCTCATTCATAATAAAGACACAATGGTCATTATCATATGTATTAAATTTCGTAATCTCAACTTAGCATTTCCTAATTAAATTTTACACTACCTTTTATTGATGCCACTGTTGATTCAAAAACCAACTATGAGATGTTTTACTCATGGATGATTTTTTGTGGTATAACTAGATTCACATTTACCCTAAATATCAATATAAGACTACCTTTACTACCAATTGGGACATATATTGATACGTTTAGATGTTTTTTTTTCCTTAAAATGGTGGGGAAAACTGTCAATGTGCTATGACACGCATCTTTCATGGTCTTATAAAAAAAACCAAAACCTATGTGGATGATATTCTAGTCAAATACAAGTTTTATTAATATCATCTTCATGACCTAACCATCATAATTGAGCATCAATCAAATATAATTTTAAGCTTAATCCAAAAAAGTGTGTTTTCAATGACACATTCGATAAGCTTTTAAGATTTTTTGTTTCTATATTAAGGATTGATGTAGATATTTCCAATACCAAAGATATTATGGTCATGCCTAGATAAATATCTATCACTCACATCTGCACCTATCAGGAAGCTTGGGGCAATTTGGAGATTCATTCTTGAATTGGCATATTGAACTCATTTGATAAGCTCCCTTCTTAAGAAAGGTGTCACTATTGAATGGACATATTCTTGTCAAAATGCTTTTGATAACATGAATAAATATTTAGTCTAACCTCCTATTATATTACCTCTATCAAATTATTTCCATCTCATCTTTACACATCTTCTACCCCCATATAAATTGGGGTAATGTTTGTACAACAAGATAAATCCAACAAGGGATATACCATTTAGTACATTAATAATGATTTGATTGATTAATATAATAGATACACTAAGATTTAACATGATTGTATCACTATATATTTTACCATTTAAAATCTTTGGAATTACATGCTTTATCAAATGATGTATGCCATTGTCCATTTAGATCCCCTCATTAATTTCTTCTTTGTGGCATTTTTACCTAGTGATAAAATTGGCAAATGGATGACTCTCTTGATGGAATTTGACCTTAAGATAATTACTCAAAAAATATTCAAGGGACAAGTGATTTCTAATCAACTTGTTTTTCATACCTTCCTACCCTATGACATTTTCAAGATACTCTTCCTAATGAAGACATCACTTCATTGAAGGTGTCAACTGATTTTTAACCTTTAAAGACTATTTTCAAAATTTCATAAAGAATCTCAAGGACCAATCACTTTAAGATCTTTAAACTCAAGTATCCAAACCAAAATAAACCAAGAAAACCAAAAATGAATAACAACATGAAGTTATAATTGAATAGCATGAGAACACTTGAATACTGCACTTTGATGGAGCCAAGTTCTTGCAATGAGATTTGGGAAGAATGTGTCATTTTTTATCCTTTTGAAAATATAATTCCTTTATCATTTCAATTTAAATTCAATTTAACCAATAACATGGCTGAATATGAAGCTCTTATAGCTAGTATGAAAGCAACTATCAACCTTGATATCTCTTATTTACATACTTTATGTGATCCTAAACTTTTATGTTGCCAAATTAGTTGGGCCTACCAATGAAAACGTGATAACCTTAAATCATATCATCACTTTGATATAAATCTTATGAAATAATTTGCATTTTTCACTATTGAGGCAATCTCAAGAGAACACAATGCCATCATTGATTCTCTTACCTAATCAACTTTCCTTTTTCACCCACATAAAGTGTTACATGATGAGCAATTTCTCATTGTCATTAAAAAAAACTACTGTATTTTAACACCTAATTATTATTCCTTAATTTTTCAAATCAATATTGACACCATGCAACAAATCCCTTGATATAAAAACATCATCCAATTTCTAAAAAAATGGACTTATCCTCTCAAGGCCGGCATTCTAGAAAAAACTAAAATTTAAAAGTAATCCTTTAAATTTATCCTTAAAATAACATATTTTACTATTGTAAATTTGAAGGAACATATTCATTACTAAAGATGAGGTATCCCCTCTTATTGATCAAGCACATAGGGGCATCTATGGAGGTTAATGTAGTGGACATGCTACATCCCACAAATGCCTACACATGGGTTATCAATGGCCAACACTTGAAAAAGACACCATCACATTTACTAATAAGTGTAATTCTTTTCATTCACATGATGAGATAATACATTGCCCTCTATTTTATATCAAAACACTTGAATCTCCTTGGCCATTTTATATATGGGGATTAGATCTTAGTAGAAAATTGCCTTGATCACAAGATGGACATGTTTTTATTATCACTTTCACTGAGTACTTTACCAACTTAATAGAATTTATTCCCCTTGATAATGTTATTGGTGTTACCACTTCCAAGTTTATCCTAAACCAAACCATTTTTAATTTTGTAAGTCCACACACCATCATATTTGAAAATGGTGGGAATTTCAAGAACAAGGACATGAAATAAATTTTCTCAAAGTTTAAAATTAAACACAAATTTTCCATTCCTTATCATCCTCATTGCAATGATCAACCTGAAGCAACCAGAAGGATACTTAAAAATATTTTTCCAAATACTATTAGAGATTACCACATTGATTTTCAATTCAAACTCTATCTTGTGCTTTGGTATTACCACACTAGTATCCATACTACCACTTGGGCAACTCTATTTTCTCTAGTCTATGGTTCTAAAATCATCTTGCCACTATAAGTAGAGTTAACTTAATTATGAATTTATCTTCATGGTATTATCCCTAAGGAATCGCTTCATGAAGGCCACCTTCACACCTTATATCTCCTTGATGATACATGCATGAATTATCTTTAGCATAGTCAATAATACAAGACTGTCATCACTAAGTAACACAACAAAAAATTCAAAGTTATAAAAATTATTGTTGGAGATTTAGTGTTGAAATTAGATTATACCCATGAAAAATAGGGTGACTACACCCAAAAATTATGGGTTCCTTACCTTATCAATGACATCCTTGGACCTAACATTTATAGATTGTAAACCAATGAAGGACACATTTTCAAAGAGATGAACAATGCTCATTTTTTGAAAAAGTATTATGATTTACATATATGTTATTTATATTTTTATTTTTTCCAAGCTTTTAATTTTCTACACATAGCTCATTCTTGTTTATAGTTTTTTTTAGGTGAACATTTATTATAGTGTTTTATCTAAATTTGTGTGTTACAAATTAGCTTCATTCATGTACAACTCTAGGTTTTATTATCATCTACCTTACCATCACCTATGGCATCCCTTGTCCATATCCTACACCCTTGATTTTTACATTTTAACACCCCTCATTTTTGTGCCTCCTGGATTTTAGTTTGTGAGTTTCATGGTAAGTCCTTAGGGAATAAAACTAGGCTCTTCTCACAAGTATCAATCCTAATGTATATTAATTCCATTCTAAACATTACCTAGTTGATTTCTTATAAATATAATGATATTGTCAAGAGTGGTGTTTTATATCTTAGAGTCAGTTATATTCTCTTTTGGAAAATGGTTATAGTATATATACCTATTTCTCATCCATACTTTACCCTATCTTATGATGAAAGTCTCAAACCTTTATGTCATTGTATCGTCTCCCTTTATAAATGTTTTGCAACTAGGGTAACCCAATCATTCTCATGTTCATTTCTATTTTCCCTATTTTACACCTCCTTTGGGCACACCAAGGTCAGTTTCAATATTGATTTTTTTTGTAAGGTGTAAGTATATAAGCATCTTGGTTTTTAGGTTATCCTATTTAGTAACTAGGTGTAATCTTTCTTGTGTTAGTCATATTTAGCATCCATGATTGGTTATTCCAAATTCATATGGGGGAGGAAAATATAAGAAGCTATAAAACTTAAAAACTGATATGTCAAAGTAAAAGAAAAAGAAAAAGAAAAAGGATATTTCAAAAGGAAAAATATCTTTCAAAATTCAAAATCACATCAAAAGACATAGTCATAACATTTGGCATGTTCCCCTATCTTATTTAAAGGTCAAACTCCATAGTTTGATACATAATAGATTTGAGATCCATTAGAGTGTAGTAGGATAGTACACTAGGGTAAGATTCTTTACATATATATCATTAGTGACACATAATTTCTCATGCAAATGTCTAATCCTCATAGTGGCTGATGGCTTCATTGAGGACCTGAGGAGAAGGGAAAATGTTATGGGAAGGTAGGACTCTTTTACATTTTCATGCATATGGCCTTCGTGGGATGATCTTTATAATTTACTAGTTAGCCCAAGCTCATGTTTGGCAATGAGGCCTAGAATTTTCCCTCATCTTGTTTCTTAGTCTTTCCTTAAACACCTCCCTATGTTTCTATTCACACTGCTTTGGCATACATTATGTTGACATATGCACATTGTTTTGATTAAAAGTAATTATATTTATATGGATTAGTATGATTAAATGGCTTGAATGTTTATGGTTTTAATCGTGATGAATGGATAATCTAGAATATACATTTTGATAGCTATTTTATACCTAAAACTATGATGAAGAAAAGATCCATTTAATTTTCTGATAGCCTATAGCTATTGGTTGTGTACCCTTAGTAATTTTGTAATATTATTATAAATAATATTGATAATCCAAGGAGTAATTTTATTAGAGATTTTATCTTGCAGTGGTAGATAGATAGTCTCCATATGATGTTGAAGATTCATCTTGGAATGTGAAATAAATAGTCACATATTTGGATATAAATATTGTATTATCTCATTCATTCATTAGTGCAATAACTTTCGTCTGCATCAAATTCTCATTTTTTATTTGTTAGTCATTCCTAGCTTGACATTGGTATCAAATCACAAGATTCATTTATTATTTTCTTTTGCCATTTTTCTTCCATGCTATAATTTCATTATCAGACAATTAAATACATTCAAAATCATTTTTTTGTGGTTAATAACTACACTTTAGTTGTGCAAAAGAATTTAACTGATAAAAAATCAATGTTGGCTACTAAAGGAGGCATTTTGGCATCTTATATTGTTATGGCTATGTGTTTGGACTATGTGCCTTATTCAAGGAGGAATTTTATCTTCATTTTATGTTGTTTTCAACTTGTCATAGATCTAAGTTGGCCTTGGATGACTACACATTTATTTTCATCAACTAAATTGATTGTTATGTGATGCTTTAGGTCTACACTTTACTTCCTTTTGACTAAATTTCATTGATATAGGATGCATTTTGATTCATTATGGTAGTATTTAATAGTCTTTATTTTCAAATTACTTTGTATTTGGTTGTATTTCTCTGACAGGATTACATCTCATTCATTTGACTGATCAAATTGGAGTGGTGTTTGGACTAAAATTAACATCATTTTTTAATATTTTTAACATCTTGGATAATGTTTCAGGTTCTTCTTTACTCAAATATTGTGCCACAATCTTCTATCGCATATGTTTAACATTAAAAATACTTTTTGGATGCATTAAGGCATCACACATGATGTTAGGTTGTAGAGCTAAAAGCTTCACTAATGCAAATAGGTGAGGAGGTTGCAGAGAGTTTTGTTGTTGTCACAGTCGCTGGCATCGTTCAGGCGAACCGACATCAGTAGGGTACAGATAAAAGGCAACCGACGTTGATCAAAAGTTGGCCGATGTCAGCACCCCCAGGTAGACAGGGACCAACGTCAGTCACGTGTGTGGTTTGAGCTACGAGTGTTATAGGCAGTTAGTTAACGAACCAAGTGTTTGCATGTCAAGAGCCAAATTTAGACTAGAACCTGTGGATCTAATTATTGTAATTAGATGTCTAATTATTGTTTGCATGAGATCTATTTAAGAGACTCATTGGTTGTATTGTAAAAGTGTGCTAGAGAGTAAGAGAGCAAAAATATAAGCTCCTTCAGAGAGAAGAGAGCATGGTGTGTTCTTCCTAGTGCCACAGTACCAAGTGTGGGTGCTGGATTGGAGAATCAGTAGGGTTCTTCATGTATGTATGATCTTGGTCATCAAGTGAGAATGGCTACTTTAGGAGATCTACATGGGTAAGTAAGATCATTGATCTGTAGATGTATGTGTGTGCAAGGTCTAAGGTTCACAGGTGTGTAGAACCAGATTGATTTGCAGATGTGCAAGATCAGATAGGACATCAACACAACAGGGAGCAGGATCAGGCAGGATCTACTTGGAGTACAGTGTGTACTCAGAAAGAGAGCAAAGAGGAAGGCAAGGAAGATCCTTCCATAAGTAAGATCATATTGAGTTGTAGGTTGTTGCAGGTTCAGGGGAGATCTACTTGAAGTACGTTTGTGTACTTGTGGAGTGCGTGGAGCACTTGTGGAGTGCGTGGAACACAGGTATACTGGCAGTAGTGGATACTGGCTGGTTGGAGGTGAACACCAACTCTGTGTTTGAGTTGTGTGTTGGGACCTAGGAGAGAGAGATTTGAGGGAAGATTTACTGTTTGTGCCCTAGAGGTGTGGGAGCCCTAGAGGTGTGTAAGGAAGAAGAACTGTGGCAGCCTTCTTTGTTGTATTTCCTTCTGGAAGAGTTTTAATACAAGTTGTGTATTGTCTCTCATATTTTGTGTTGTTTCTGAATTCTAGTTACTTGTGTATTCTGGTTAATTTCTGCATGTTAAGTTGCTTGGTAATCAATTGTGTGCTTCTGTTATTTCCCAACACATGAATCCATATCCACATGGGACGATGAGGTAGATTCTATAAATCAATTTAATTTCTTTTATGTTTTTTTGAAATAAAAACATAATCTTTGAATGGAGAATATTCCCAAAAGGGAATAATAATTATTTTTTTCTTTTTGACTTATTCAATAAAAAATTCAATTTAAATCCAAAAAACATTTTCCACTTTCAAAATTAAGCAAAATTTGAAAAACAAATCAAATTATGCAAACAAAAATAAAATCATAGTGTTTAGTATCAATAGTACCTCTCATTTGTGTTTACAATTAATGGCATTATGATCAAAATACTACACTTATAGCATAATATAACAGTGACAATGACATTTATGGCATCACCCCTATGAATCACTAGTGATAAATAAGGAAATTTTCATTTTCTCATTCCCTTAATTATCCATTTATGACTATCACTAGATATAAATATAAAAATAGAGCAAGAATACTTAAGAGTATATTGGGTTATCATTCCCACATATAATGACCTATTTCTATTCAATTTTCATAGATAGAGAAATTTATTTTCATGTACTACCTAGGTACCATGTACCATTTTCATTTCACATGCTTTAATGTGTATTTCACATACTATCAAGTAAAAACCTAGATTTTTCCACGTATTGGTAGGTATATAGGAAGGACAAACATATAGAGGGGTTTGGTATATTGGACAAGTGGAATATTTTTAGAGTGATAAGGAACCATCTGATCTCCCTATATAATAAATATGCATTCAATCAAACATATTGTTGTGACATACTTAACCAGGAAATATACTTGTCTATAATGGTTAAGATAGGTGTAGAACACACTTATTTTTAATGACTTGTGGTTCAAAATTGTTGATAGGTATGAATAACCCACTAAACCTAAAGTTAAACAAAAGAGATATCATATAGAAGCAAAATAATTGAAAAACATTGGCCCTTGTGAGGTCCTAAGTGGATGCATAGGTTTTTTACCATGTACAAGGGGTGAAACACTTCTTGAGAATCATTTCACATATTTAAGTATTTGTATGATTATCACTCAAAATTCGATTTCATACAGTTGTAGTTGAAACTACTCAATATTGAGTTGAAAAATGGTGATATCATGAGTTTGGATTCTAAAATATGTGTAATCAACTATAATGATGTATATATTAGATAAATTGATGTGTATATGACCAACTTTATAGAGACTCTTCTTCATACATATTCAACTTAATTTGAGTATTTGTAAAAAATAAATCTATTGAAGACTCTCACATTTGATCAACTGGTTGAAAAGATGGCTAAATGAGAAAAAAACCTTTAGAAGAAAAATATATTATATTATAAAAAGATTTTACTATACTAATAAAAATGGAAATTATTACAAGAATGTATAAAATGATATAGTTAAAGGTAAAAACAAAGGGTGAGACAAAAAATCCATCAAACATAATATTCAACATCAAAAAAAGAAAAATGACAAACAACACTTGTTTTACAAGTGTTGCAAAAGGAAAGGGATTCATGAGGGGCATGAATTCTAAACATCATGGGACAAAATTGAAGCCTACAAAAAAGAAAAAGTGGAAAAGGAAAAGAAAATAAACTCAGAATCTAACTTAGCACAATTTTACTATGAATGCGTGTTTTTCATCTCTAATGAAGTAAATAATGCCTTAGAGAATTCAACTTGGGATAATGCTTGGGATATTGACATTAGTGGCATGTAACATATGAATTTTAAAAGGGACTTATTTGAGGATTTTCATAAATAATTTGGTACTCCATTATTATTTATAGATAAAACAAGTTTGTGACCTCAAGGCAAAGATTCAAGTTACCACTACTTCAAGACTTCATTCTCTAAAATGTATTATAACTTTCTCAATGCACAATAATTTGTCTCTTGTGTTAATTCAAAAACAAGACCACTCTATTTCATTGGATGGTGGAGAGGTGAAATTCATAAGGAAATATGACAACACATTTGTTTTAACTAGATATGAGGAAGTAAAATTGCTAAAACTTAGGGGCGAGCTCTCAGTGCTAGGAAATTTCACTCTTCTCATTAAAGAAGGAATGTCAACAATTATTCTATAGCATGATATATTTGGGCACATACACTATGATACCATTCATACTATGTATAAAAATGGTGTTGTATGTTTACTAACATTGCCCAAAAACATTGAAAAGTGTGAATCCTATATTTTGTCCCATCACAATAGGGAACCATTTCAAAAGTTAGAATGGAAAGTTGTAATTGGTTCACTTTAATCTATGTTCTATGCCAATTATTTCCATAAGTGGTCATAATTAATTCATTTTGTTTATTTTTCACTATAGAAAAATGACTTGGGCATATGTTCTAAATAAAAAATCACAAGCCTTCAAAAGTTTTTAAAAGTTTTGAACAATGCTTGAAAATGAATCCCAATCATGCATTGCTAAAAATGAACCATTGTTTAAAAAAACTAGTTATGAATTCACATAAATGTGTTTGAAACCTATGTTTATTAGAATATAATAAACAATCATCTTATAGTCCCTTACACTCCTTAATAGAATGGATTACTTGACCAGATGAACAAAATTGTGATGAACATGGTTTAGGCAATGTTATACTTCAAAGGGATAAATCTATATTTTTTGGTAGAGGCAACTCAAACAACATTATACCTCTGTAAGAGGTCACCATCAACAACCCTATAAATTAAGGCTCTATATGAAGTCTAGTTTGGTCATCTCTCTTTAGTGTGACATCTTCATATCCTTATGCTACATATTAAATACCAAGGAGAAAATGAATAAATTATCACATGAGTCATAAGTGCATGCCTTTGGGATACTTGGAGTCTTCAAAATCATACAGGCTATTTGATGATAACAATAAGAAATTTCTCATCTCAAGAGATGTTATCTTTTATGAAAATAAAAGATACAACAAGAATTATTCTATTGCTAAATTTACTTAATAAATATGTGAAATTTAATGTTTTCAAGGAGGTTGATATGGAGGTTCTAAATAGTGAAGGGTGAAATTTTGATTGGGAAATAGTTGAATCTCTATTAACTCCTCAAAATGACACTCCCATATAGAATAAGGTGAAACTTAATTATAGGATGGTCTGATGTCATAAAATTAAGGATCTTCAAATAAATAAAATAAGGCACAAGTGATTCCATAATCCACATAGAAAAAGATACCAAAATGGGTCTAACAAACATTGAAAGATGTCATACCTAATGACATTAGAAAAATAGGCTCTAGAAGTGCATAAAAAGCCACACAAAAATCATATAAGTTCATATATTATATTTAATATAAGATATAAAAACATGCCTTGGAAGATCATTCAAAAGAAGAATTCAACATTGCTTTTGACTTAGAACCCACTTCATTCAAACAAGATAAAAATCTTAATGCTAGAGAAATGCAATGAAAAGTGAGTATGATGCATTGGTGAAAAATGGAACTTGGTAATTGGTTGATCCTCCAATCGGATGTAAACCTATTTGCATCAAGTGGGTTTTATAAAATAAGAACAAATTTGATGGCTCACTTGACAAGCACAAATCAAGGATTTTCACAAATGGATTTTCTCAAAAATAAGGAATTGACTACAATGAAACCTTATCACTAACAATAAATGGATTACCATTTTAAAAGTGTTGGATTTGGAAGATCTAAATGGATATAAATATCACCAAATTCATGTGAAAATTTCATTTTAAATGGTAATCTCAAAGACATAGTGTGCATTACTCAGCTGGAAAGTTTTATAATAGACAACAAAGAGCACAAGTGTGAAAACTAGAGAAAAAAATTGGATGGTTTGAAATAATCCACAAAATCAAGGTAAAAAAAACTCCCTAAGCACCTCCTAAACACAAAATTCAAATTTTTGAGTTTTAATATGCAACTCTTTTTGTCAAAATAGTTCTATTTCTAGTGGTATTTGTGGATGATCTAGTCATCACAGGAAATAATGATACACTAGTAAATTCAAGTCAGATTTGATGAAAGGCTTTGAAATGATAGATATAGGTTGCCTTAATTATTATTTGGGTATTGAAGTGATTCAAAAATCAAATTATATATTCATGACTCAACATAAATACATTGGTGAAATTCTTAGCTAAATTTGAATGACATATTGTAAGCCTCTCAGTATGTACATGGACCAATATATGAAATTCATATTAGAAGACACCATAAATTTAGGAGATGCTATTAAATATAGAAAACTTATTAGAATTTTTATCTATGTGACCAAAATGAGACCAAATATTTATTTCATTGTTGGTGATCTTTCTCAATTCATGCAAAAACCTAGAGAAAGTCACTAGGTAGTAGCAAAAATAGTCCTTCAATATCTCAAGGGAACACTACATTTTGGGATCAAATATTTTAGGGTAGGAGACTTCAAACTAGTCAGATATTTAGATTCTAATTATGCTTTTGATTTAAAATATGGAAATTATATTTCAGGTTTTCTAATGAATTTGAGAACAATAATTTTCAATTTGAAATAAAAGAAAGTACTAGTACCGACAATATATTTACTAGAATCATAATATATGGTAGCTTTAGAGGAAACTAGAGAACTTTTTTGGCTTAGAAGGGTTATTTTATATTTGTATGAACAACAAGTTCCATAAAAATCTCTAATAATTGACAACACAACTATAATTCAAATGGTAAAGAACCTAATCTTTCATGACAAATGAAGCACATCAACATCAAATTTCATGTGATTAAAAATTATGTGAAAGATATCTGTCTAAAATTACTACATTTTTCTATTGTAAAGTAACCAACAGATATATTGACAAAAGTTTTTGGAAGAGAATTTTTTTTTAAAGTTCATAGGAATGTTTGGTCTTGCAATAAACCATATATATTAATGGAGGGGTGTAATATTATTTTAAATAATATTGATAATCTTAGGAGTAATTATAGGAGAGCTTTGTATCATAGTGGTAGATAGATTATCTCCATAGGAAGTTGAAGAGTATTCTTAGAATATGAAATGAATAGTCACATTTATGGCTATAAATATTGTACTCTCTCATTCAATATTTAGTGAAATAACTTTGGTTTGCCCTAGATTATCACTTTTTATTTTGCATCCATTCCTAGTCTAATAAATTGGTTATGCACCCATAACAACTGAGTGAGCTACCCATAGAAACTAGGTGAACTACCCAATCAACTAGGATCCACCTGTAGCAACTGGGTTCTACCCATAACATTTAAGTGCCACCTATAGCAATTGGATGCTACACAAAGAAAATGGATGCCACTCATAGCAAAAACTATACATACACTTTTGAAGGCTTTACAGTTAGATAACAATTTTGATAAATTAACTCCCATGGTTTGAGGATTTCGATTTAGATTATTCCTCCTTCATTGGACCATCCATCTTAAATGGTTGCAATAAATTAATATTTCCTTTTCCCATAATCTATTATTTTCTAGTTGTTAGTTAAACATTATTGTAATATCTTATATTCTTTTTGCTATTTTAGCATAATTTTTTATGACTAATATGTTGGAACCCAAATCTACACCAAGTAATTTATGCCTTGTTCAATTTCAAAATATTTAGGAGGTTTTAAATTTGTTGTGTTTTGATATCTCTACTTAGGGTATTTTGTTGATCTATCGAGTTTCATGAGAGACTTGTGAGCCTATGTTCTACTAATGATTTAATGTTTATTCTATGGTTTTAAATAAAAAGTTTATGGCGAAGGGGTTCTCTGTGAAAAGATAGAAATGTATCCAAATCTCTTTTCTCCTGATGAGAGAACATTAAAGGTCATAAATCCTTTGCTTGATGGACCAATCCCATGCCATCACAAAGTTTATGATCAATAGTTTGTGGGAACTCACCCAAAATGATCTGATGGAGCGAGGATGTTGTTGAAATGTCAAAAGGCCAAAGAAGAACTATGAAGATGACAAGTTTCATCATCTCAAGGACTAAGATAGAGATCAATGACCCATGAGCCCTCCCCAAAGGTTATCAAGGTCAAATCTCAAAATCCCCCCAAAGATACCATGTGGCTGAAGGAAAAAAGTTCTAGGGCTCGAGATGAAATTATTATGTTACATCTTTAACGTGTTTTGGTGACTGAGGTGAGGAATTGCTCAATGAGATGAATGAGATACATGTGGTTATCTTAGGGGACTTCTAAGACTTTATCTCATGAAAATTCCCAAGTCAAACTCATAAAATTTACAAGGTAATGAATTATTAATTTCCTTTTACAAGTAATGAGTGCATTTTCAGGGATTGGAAGGATATTGTGCCCTTCCTCTTATCAAGAAGGATGGTGAAAGGTGAAAAGTTGGCTAAGATTCTGAGCTAGCATCTAAGTTAGACATGTGGTAGGTCCTTAGGTTTTTTCAATATCTGGACCCTTTTTGAAAATTGCCTCACTTACCTTTTGGTGGGCAAGGTGAAAAAGGTCCTCGAACGCTTGAACACCCAGATTTGTAAAGAAAAGTAATGATACATGGCAAGTCCTTGGGGTTTTTCAAGCTTCAGGCCCTTTTTGAAAATTACCTCACTTATCTTTTGGTGGGTAAGGTGTAGAAAGTCCTTGAAGACCCAAAAATCACCATAATGAAATGTTTGCTTATATACCTTTTGGTGGGTAAGGTGTAGAAAGTCCTTGAAGACCCAAAAAACACCATAATGAAAAGTTTGCTTATATTGATCCACATGTTACAAGGAAGATTTCCTGGCATAAAGGAAACATTTGCACCTTCTACTTCCTCTTTCAAAAGAAGCTTAAATGATTAAAGGGGGTAGTTGGTAATTAGCCATTATGTTTCAAAGAATTAATGGTAACCCTAATTTGAAATATAAAGGATTATAACTAAGGAATTTTCCTTCATTCATGTTTACCTTTTGCATTCATAGCTGCTATTTGCATCTTTAATCTATTTATTTTCCCTAGCTACGTGAAAATAAAAAGTACTTTGTTAAGCAAGTGATTATGGTCAATTCTTCAAAGATTTTTAACTTCAATTATGTATAGACATCTAGATTATCAATAAGTGTTCTTCTAACTCCTTATATTGTGTCCTTTGATAATGGTTGAAGGTATTTCAAGGGTGATTAGAGTGAATAATTTATTCAAGTTTAAAGTATTGCAATAGAGAGATAGGAAACAATGGTGTCTTCTAGAACATCTATGAAAAGCAATGCCATTTATATTCTTGATGAAATCAAGAATATAAATGTTCAAGGGTTAGAATTTGTAGCTTTATTAAATGCCTTGAAAAAACCAAACCCCCTACCAATAATCTCAAATATTGGCATGAGTTATATCACCCCTGTGACATTATTTCCCTTGGTTGCCCCATACCTAGAACTCGTAATTATGTGTGATAGAGTGTATCAACTAGATACAGGGACTATTATCAATGAAAGTTAATAAATTTTCTTGTCTTTCATTCCTTTGGCCCTCAACACCATGCTTGGGAATCCTCCCCAGATTGAAAGTATCACACTTTCCCTAGAGGAGTGCCAAGAGTATGCAGACAAGAATGACAAAATGATATAAGACATTGTCAACTCCTATTGGCTGGTTAAGAAAAATAAAAATGTGTCTAATTTAAGAGTCTAAAATTAGTATAATTGAAGGAATTCCCTTAGTACATGATCACCATGACAACCAGAGTTTATGGGATGCCCACCATAGAGAAGTTTGAGCCTTGGATGTTTATAATTTTAATCTGTGTGTTGGAGTAGCAAAAGAAGTTGGATTAGGCCACTATCTTAAGTGACAACCTACATAGGTAGATGATGTATCTTTAGGTATAAATCCACTCAGAGGAGAAGTTCAAAGGTACATTTTACATGTCTTCCTACCTAATTTATAACCTAGTGCTTAATAGGACATTCCACTGGCTCATAAGGAATCTAAATGGACTGAGGATATACGAGACTTTTCTAGAAATAAATATAGATGGCTTTAGATAAAACTTTTGCAAAGTTTATAATTGTTTCTTCAATACTATGATGAGTTTATTCTATCCTTTGAGAAGCCTCAATAGGATGTATTATGAGGCTAGAGAAATAATTGATAAGTATGACACCTCATATATTCAATTCAGAACGTTCACTTATATCAAAATAAGTGGCTACTCGAGGTCTCCATACAAATTGCCAAGATACTGAGATGATCAACTAACAATGATGGAATTGAGCTAGCAAATAGTGCCCCCACATGAAATTATAATGGCAAAGAAGGTAAACAATCCCTTCAAATTTTTGGTTGAAATTGGACTTTACTCATGTCCTTCTATTACCAAGGCCAAGGGATTGGAGTAAGAGATGGGCCAATATGTGATTGATAAGATGACACCTAGACTAAACTACAATATCAGATGGAGGATGAACATAGTAACTGATGTGATTCTACATCAATCACATTATGAGGACATTTGGTCTGATTTCACTATTGAGGAAGATGTCAGAAAGCTAGATTATATAAGGCTAATAGTGTAAGAAGTCATCGCTTATAAGATTACCCCCATCTCTAAGGACATGGATGATGATAATAAGACACTATCTAAAATTTATAACATATCCAATATTGACACCCATGCCATCTCATAGGTGGACTTCATTACTGGGGAAAATGATTCCATACCATGGAGGGCCATAGAAATCATGAGAAGAACCTTCAGATGGTTGAAGGAACATGGGGTTGATCTTAGTGCCTATGATAGCCCTACCCTTTGGTAACTTAGACAAGTTTAGGAGTTGAACGGTTTCCTCCTAGTTTACACGTGTTCCCTTAGCTCTACCAAAAGTGGTGAAGGGCAAAGGAAAAATCAAGGTTGGTGATGTTGACTTCACCAAACCAATTGATGTGGAGTTTGCATCTGCATCACAGTCCAAGGTGGGGCTATCTTTCTTAAAGCTAATAATTTTGGCTGAGAATTAGGATAAGATCACCACTAGGGAGGTTATATTATCCAATGCCACCCTAATATCCATTGCATCAGAGGAAGCCCCAATGGTACTAGCCATCCTAGTAACTATCCCAATAGTCAGTCTAGTTGTTATTCTACTTGCTTCTCCCATCACTCCACCAACACAATAGCCAATAGTTTTCCCTCCTTTAGTGACTTACTCAAGGAATAGAGGAGGTGAAGAAGAGGTAGAGTAGCCTAAGCAAAAAAGAGTCAAGAGGGCTCTGTAACCTATAGTTGGGAGTCTTAAGAAAAGGAAGGAAGTTGTATTCAAGGACCTACCTTCTAAGGAAATTCCCTTCAAAATGAAAGAGGATAAATCCTCATATTCTCAAAGGTTGAGAGATATGAGTAAATAAGAAGACTTAGATGAAGATAGGCCCATTTTTGGGGTGATAAATAAATAATAAGCATTCACTCCTTCACAAGTGAAAACTAGGTAGAGAACTCTGAGGGAAAGACCCCAAAGCCCAATAAAGGTCCCAATGGTTAGTTTATTTGTATAAAATGGTCCTTTAAGAGTGGAAGTTAAGGTTAATGAGGAATAAAATCTAGCCTCAAGTGATCCTCTTTCTTTTAAAGATGTTGTGTAAGTTGGGGTTGAGGCAACCACTCAAGTTCAAGCCCCTCAGGAAAAAGAAACACTCTCATCATATATATAAACATTTATTGAAAATGTCATCACCCTCTAGAATACTCAAGTCACCACTAATTCTAAAGTGGTGGTTGAACAAAAATTCCCATAAGCAACTCCAAAAGTATCACCAGTTGGCTCTTCCCCTCCAAAGGTGTCAAGTTTAGCACTAGAGAAGAACGTAAGTATAGAAGAAGGTAAGTTCGAAATAAGGAAGCCACCATAGCTTCATCTCTACCTAAGGCTCAAGAGATTAGAAAAGATGAAATGGTTGTTAAACCTTCTAGTCAGTCAGTAGCACAAGGGATCTTCATTGAGAAATTGCTTAAAGAGTCTCACTAATTTAGGCTAGAATTTGAAGTTTTGGAGTAAATAGAGCCACACCTTGAGGGAGGACCTAGAGTAAACAAAGAAGGTGGCAAGGAGTTGGAGAGAAATGAAGAAATTGAATAGTTTGTGTTGAGTCCACAACCCATTCCTGTGGTACTTCCTACACTAGGTACTCTTATGACACCATCTTACACTATCTCAAGGCCTACATCAATGTCCACTACATCAATGGGATTTTAGTTAGACCAGACCCCTTCTCTGGGTTGAGGAATAGGTCAAAGAAAATAAAGACATCATGAGAAAAATTGGGGAGATTGATATGGTAAATATCACTTAGGTGTATAAGGCCAAACCCCCCCAAGAATGCCAAGACATAATCCAGGACCATATTCACTACTACAAGAGATAGAAATGTGGAGATAGACATTCCCACACAAGGTGATTTAAATAAATATGCTCCCTTTGAGAGTTACATTATTTATAGCTACAATCTAGGCGAGTCATCAAGGAATGAGCTAAATCAAAACTCACATGTTTTGGTGAACATGGTGGCTCACCAAATGGACAAGGACAAAGCCACCATGGAGGAGTTAAAGGCACAAAATTAGTCTATGATCCAATACTTGAAAAATATACTGAGTGAGCCTAAGGTAGCAACTCTAAATTTCAATATTGCTCTAGAGCATCCTCTCTTCTCATTAGAGTCATTTCACTTCGATCAAATTGATGACTTAAAATCCAAGGGAAGGGAAACAAAATAATAGAAAGAGGATTTGTGCACTAGGGCTGAAGAAATAGTCCACTCACTATTGAAATGCTTGAATAATATAGTAGATAATAAGAGGGAGTGTGATTACCAAATGTTTATCTATGATGTGGATGTTAAGAATTGGGAAGAAGTCTAATGGAAAATAGATGAGATTTGTAAATGGGCACAGATAATTTGTTAGTTGAGAAGATCATTACTCTAAATGATTATAAGATGCCTAGAGAATGTCAATTGGCAATCAAGTATTGATTAGCAATGCTCAAAGATGGCATATTCAATTTGAAAGGAGAAGAGCAATCCCTCAAAACTGTAATAAGAGAAATAGATGTTGCACTTTGGAAGATGGCAAGCCTTGATGGTGTAAGTGATTTGGATGAAGATAAAATATGCATAACTCTAAAAAGCCTCATTGATGCACCATAAGAGTCCTTTGATGTTTAAAAAATAAAGCAGTTGGTGTCACTTGAGATGTCTTGTGACCAGCTTAAGGAGTTCATCAAATGAAAACAAACCATGCTTTAGAAGATTTACACCTAGTTTGATTAATATCAAGTAAAATTCAAATATCAAGTAGGCCTAGACTGAGGGAATATCAACCCTATGTTGGAAGGATACACAAGGTATAGTAACAAGTTGGTGAAATATTCTAACATCCATATCAACTCCAGAGCATAACTAGATATTTTAGTTTTTTTGAGATGGCACCACTTATTTATTCTCTTCCCTCTCTTATTTTTGCTTGTTTTTCACTAGGAAACCATTGGACTTGGCCTATTAGTGGCACATCCATTTCATTTAGTTTTTGTATAATCATGAGGATAGGAAAGGGACATTTTTATCTATTATGCAAGAGGACAAAGGTTTTTTTTGTCCCTTGTGAGATCTTTGTCCATGTAGATAACTAGAAATATTTTATTAAGGTGGAGGATCAATATTTCCATTATCACAGGAGCATGAGCATATCCATGGAATCATGTTTGTTACAAGGTCTAACAGACTCTAGGCCTGTGAAATTATTTTCTAGTTGGAGCATCTTTAAGAATATGCTAGGATTAGCTCAATTGTATAAGTAAAGGAGATTTGTCCCTTTATAGAAGTTAATTAAAATTTTGAGTCAAGAGATATATCCTCTAAGATTTCTCTTTGTGTAATATTTATGGTTCCAAATTGATTTCTACTATCAAATCATTGACAAGTTTTGAGAGCATTATGTATGTCTCCCTTGTCATATAATTGTCCTGCATAGTGTTATATTGTATTTCATTCTGAACACATTGTATTTAGTTTCCATTCAATTAATTAATGAAATACATTGTGGTTTCCATTATCTTCATATTGTTGAAGTGCAGTGCTCTATTTTACGTGCGTAGTAGAGTTATCTGGTGTATTCATAATTATGGTAGTCATTCAGAGATTATATCTAGTTTTAAAAATCCTTTCTACTCTGATATTTGGGAATAGGGTGTTGATAGCCTTTTTAGGGGTAGTCCTGGGCTCACAAATTTAGTTAGAAGGGGTTCTTGAAGGATATCATTTGTGCATGATTTCATTTCATCTATTTCTAATCTACAATGCATTTATTGGTAATGATGATCTAGCAATTTAGTGAATTCCTTTTAGCTCATTTGTTAACCCTCCACTTTTTTTCTATTAATTAATAAATCTTGTCTTACCCTACATATAATGTGCCCCTTTCATATCTAAAGTGTTATTTGCTTGCAAACGCATAAACATTATATTCCTAGCCTGTGTCTATATTTTGTGCATTAAAGATCAACATTGAAATATCTTATTCATCCCCTCTATTATTGAATATTATTTAAAATGAAAGTTAAAATCAAATTTATATCTATCTTTAGTAGCTTATGTCTGACTTAGAATAATTTCTCATCTTGTGTGACAACCCTTCCTAGGTGGAGTGAGTAGGCTTGGTTGTGTTCTAGTCAGATTTGTATTCCCTTGTGCCCATAATCTCCATGGAGTTTGAATTTTAGAATCTCTCCATGTGATCAAGCTACCTGATAGGTCCTCTCACCTTGGTTTAGGTAGAGATACAACTAGTAGGGAGCTAACCATACCCTCTGTAGGTGCCTCTCAATCATTTTCTCCATTTGGTCCATTCTTGATGTCAAACCTTTCCTTAAATACAATGACATTTTAACATGTTTTCTATCTTTGCTTGCCATTTATCTCAAGTGTGTAAGGTTGAGTGAAAGAGGTGTAAAAATGGGAACCAACATATTTTTAGTGCCATTATTGGGGATTAAATTGAAGTCCTGGTCACTTGTGTTGATAGAGACTCTTATAGAGGGTCTTGAGTATTTCACCTTGTTAAGTTCTTTGTTGTTACTACATTGAACTGACTATCTTTCATGCATCAACATCACCAATAATTTTTTTGTTCCATCACTTTTCTAGGGATGTTCACCCTTGTACTGTAATAATTTTTACAATTTTCTTGGAATTATCTTCAATATTTGAGAGTTTTCATTTTATCAGTTGTTATTAGTAGTTTTGTTTGTTTTGATCTAGAAGTTTTTATTTATAGTGGCAAATCCGTTACATTAAACATCTAAATATCAATTCCTATTATATGTACTCTTCTCTATCTTGAATATTTCTATTTTAAATCTAAAAATTTGGAGGGTATTAGGTCTTCCTTTCAGAAAGATCCATCTGAAGAGCTTGTCCCTGAGTTAAAAGGTCCATATAGAAGGAGACAAGTGTGGAAGCCTGTTGTAGGCCAAAATTTAGTAAATCAAGTAATACTTGAATAGTTTTTCCCCCATTTTATTTACACCCTTTCTCAAATATACCTCTAGTTGAAAGATATCAGAGCACTTTAGAGAAATTTGAGCTCCCTACAAGTCAAGCTCCTTCTCCATGGAGAAGTCTTTCTCCTCTTGAAAGGCTATTAAGGCATTATTATATTTCTCCTCCTTCAAGTCCTCCTCATAGTATTCATTCATATTTATCCCCTAGTTCATCTTCATCTTTAGATTTAGATATAGGAGACCATGATCTAAAGAGGAGGAGGTTTAATGTAAGTAATGATAATGAATACATGGATCAAGGTCTGGGTAATAGGTGCATACCATCTGTGATCCCAAGATTTAGACCTATCAACTTTAATGGTATGCCTAGTTTCCATAATAAACTTCCCATTAAAGTTAGAAATATATTGCCTAAATTTCAAGGGAACAATGTCATGTATGGGGAATAACATTTAAAAGCTTTCTTAAATGTTATTAAAGACTATGAAATTGATCTATAAGATGTGTGTATAAATTTATTTGTGAACACACTAGAAGAAGAGGCCCAAGAGTGGTTTAAATCCCTCCCTTATGGATCCATAAACACATGGGAATCCATGAATTCATTTAAGATTTAGTTTCATGATAACATTGATCCCATATTCTTACTTGTCAAATTTGAAAACCTTAAGAAAAATCTTAATGAGTGTGTTTAGGATTTTAATTCTAGATTCAGTAAGGTATTGAGAAGGATGAAAAAGGACATAAGGCCCAATGGTGTTACCTTTTTGATCAAATACTATGACACATTTGACAAAAAGGTATCTTATTATCTTAGAGATAAAGGTCCCACAAATTTGAGGATGGCCTTTAATTTATCTATCCAAATAGAGAATAATATCAAAGCTATGGGTAAGTCTTTGAAGAAGAACATCAAACTGGTGAATCTTGAAAAGATTAAAGCCTCCCAGAAGAATGTAGATCTAGAGGAAACTATGAAAACTATGGCTACTATTGTGAAAGAAATCTCCTACAAGTTGGGCAAAGCAAAAATGGGGTTATCTTGGGGTTCTTCTAACCATGATGATAGGAGGGATCACAAGAGAGAGGAAAGAAATCATCCCAAGGCTAGGTTCAGGGTCGGCCAACTTTCCAAGTTAGGAATAATGATAAAGGAAGGGGCTTACAAGGGATGACAAGCATGAAAGAAACCAAAACTAGGGAAGTGAAAGGGAAGTACCAGATCCTTTAGTTGTAAAGGTCAATACAATTGACTTTAATATCAACTGGTATGACAAGTGCTTCCTTCCTCATCCTCCATGTAATATAGTTGATAGTGATGGTCAAGGTGAAGAAGGTTTTGAATCTGCATCTGATGAATATGTCATTTACATTATTGAATTCCAAGAAATGGAAAGCTACACCTTCCAAGAGGAAGTTGTGATTGCTTCAACTATTCTTAATTGTGAAGACATTCCAACCTATGAATATTTCACTTTCCAAATTAGTGAACCAGATGTGATGGTTGCCTCTCCATCTACAATGCTGATGAGTGCTACTACTATTCATTCCTTCTAGAGACCATTTGAAAAGGTAAGGGTCCCAACCCCATAATTCATCTGTAAGATAAATATGATGCATGAATATGAATTACCTATTCATGATTTTGAGTTTTTGAGATCAATGATGAAATAAAAATATGGAGATTCAGCTCCATTGATTGAGGACCAATAATTGATGATCCACATAGTAATTACCCAAGAGAAGGATTATAATTTGAGAAGTAAAGATAGAAATGCTCCTCCAAAGGATAAAGACTCTGCTAACCCTAAAGCAAAAACAAAAGAGAAAGAGACCAAAGGGAGTAAGGAGGTCCCAAATTCCACCAAGCCTAGTTCTGTGCCTTACAATGCTAAGTTAAAAGGTACCTAGGCCAAGAATAAAACTCCATTGTTATCCAATACTCCTACTCCTTTCCCCCTGACTCTTGAGGGATGTATCCCAAATGAAAGTGTCACTAGTCTACTTGCTAATACTCCTTTGCCTAAATATAATATATAGGACATGACCCATTTAATAAGTCAAATGAAGGTCAAAGCACCCTTTGTGGAATTGATCAGAATTCGAGAACATAAGAAAAGAGATTTTGAATATTTGGAATTAACTAATAAAATTACTACTAATTAGATTATTGAATTTGAGCCTTCTCCCACTTCCCTTGTGGAAAGTGAGAATACCTCAAAATCTCCTAAACATCACTTGGAGTATTTGAGAACAATATTGGTATAGATTTAGATGGATGCTGACCCATTCTATACCACCCTAATGATTAATGGTTTAATTACCCATAATTGCATGTTTAACTTTAGTGTATTTGTAACATTATACCACTTTCTATACTGAATGAACTCTGTATAAGAATAATTACAACATATGGATGATGCCTCACCATGGATTTTAGATAATTACCTATTGTTGGAGTGGTTAAAGGACTAGTGGTGCAGCTCACATAATACCCTAGTAAGCTTTTGAGTATGGATATTGTTATTGTATACTATCTGCCAAAATGGGGTATGTTGTTGTCTAGAAAATGGGCTACTAATATTAAAGGTAGTGTTTAGATGGATATATCCTACATCACTATACCTCTAGATGGGAAGATGGTTCACCTAAATTGAGAGCCACAAATGTTTCATGTCTTGGAAGGTCCTAAATATCAGTTGAATTAAGTGTTATATGTGGACACTGATATTGGGAATTTTGTGGGGAGTGTTCAGTATAAGGAATTACTTCCTAAAATTGGTATTATGGATGAAGACTCCATATAAACTATGCATTTTGATAGAGCATGTTCAAACATTAGAAATAGAGTAGGGGTTGTCTTCTATGCCCCTATTGTCCAAGCTTAAAAATCCTCCTTCTAATTGTCCTTTGAGTGCACAAATAATATTATAGAGTATGAAGTACTCCTGACTAGCCTCTGGATCACCCATGAATATGGACTCATAAAGTTATTGGTCAAGGGTGATTTAGAATTAGTGGTGAAGCAAGTTTGAGCTATTTACACCATGAAACATAAGAGACTAAAGTAGTATTAAAACATTGTATGGGATTGTTTGGAATGGTTTGATGCTTTCAACATTGAATATCATGCCCAATATTCTAATTTGGTGGCAGATATAATTGCAAAGAGGGATACAAAGTATAAAGTTGAAAATAGAAATCCCTCATGTGAGTATGAGGTAGAGGTGCTGGTAAGGCCTTTTGTCCCAGACAACATTAGTCATTGGCAAGTCTTTAATGATGATAATCAAATAAAAAGTTTTTTGTGTTGTATAGATGATTTTGAAGGAACCATTTTAGATATGGACTCCATGGTGCATGTATGTGATGGAAAATAAATATTGTATGAAAAGTAAGTTATCTAGTTGAAGACTAATACTATCCCTAGTAGATTGGTTAGTCTTGAAGCATCTTTTGATGGAGATGATAGAATTAAATATAGAGATATTTTTATATCAAAGGATGTAACTAAGATTAACATTGGGACTGAGGACAATCCAAATAAAATTTGGTTCGACACTCACCAGAGCAAAAAAGAGAAGGAAACTTTTAATTAAAGTACTAAGACTATTTATCATGGTCATATTTAGAGCTAAAAGCCTATAGGGAGGACTTGTTCCAACATGTCATCCCCCTTGAGCCTGGTACAAAACCATTCTACCAAAAATAGTGGCCTATTAATCCCATCTTATCCACCAAGATGCAAGAGGAACTAAAAAAATTAAGGGATGGTGGGATCATTCAACCCATCAAATATTCATCATGGGTGGCCAATATAGTCCTTAGAAGAAATAAAAATGGAGACATATGGCTCTATGTTGATTTCTAGAATTTAAACAAGGATTCACTAAAGGATAACTATCCATTGCATAATATGGACAACATGTTTCAAGATGTTACTAGTTCTGAGTTGCTATCAACTTTGGATAGCTTTTTTAGATATAGCCAAGTAGTAGTGAAGGAGTCTGAAAGGTCTCAGACTACTTTCACTACAACATGGGGCACTTATGTGTATGTCTAAATGCCTTTTGGATTAATGAATGTAGATACCACCTTCCAGAGAGAAATAGATGTAGCCTTCACCAGGTTATTCAAGAAGTTCATTATGGTCTATAAGGATAACATTATAGTATAATCTAGGAAAATGGATGACCACTTAGGGTACTTGGATAAGATGCTTATCAGATGTAGGGAGTTTAGAATCTCCCTCAATCTTAAGAAGTGCCACTTTGGAGTAAAAAAGGAAAACTACTTGGGAACATTATGTCTAAATAAGGTGTGATGATAGATCCTGAAAGGGTAGAGCCCATTGACAAGGTACCCATACCATATACCAAGAAAGGTATTAACTTTTTTAGGAGGTTTGTTTCCAATTTTTTAGAGATTACTCTACCCATTAATTTAATGTTAAAAAAGGATCAAAATATAAAATGGGAGGAAAAAGCTACCTAATCATTCTAGGACATCAAGGTAGCTTTGAAAACTACCCTAGTGCTTGCCAATCTTGACTATAGAAAAGACTTCTAGATATTTTTATTTGCATCCAAACATACTACTACTGCAATCTTGCTACAAAAAAATGATGAAGGTCATGAGCAGCCAATTGCCTTTTTTAAAAAGGCATTATAGGGATCTAAGCTAAACTATACCATAATGGAAATAAGGCTTTACTCTCTTAAAGGTTGTCAAATAGTCTAGATACTACATTCTAAGTTCAAATATCATGGCCTATGTTCCTCACACTATGGTAAATGACATATTAACTCAAAATGAGACCACCAACAAAAGATTTTGATGGGTCAATAAAATTCAAGAATAGGATTTGGCGATACAAACTAATAAGTTAGTCAGAGGCATGGGTCTCACCAAACTAATGATTGAATCCAACTTCCAGGCTATAGAGGTGAATAATGTAGAAAGGGTTATTGATAGCCCTAAATTCAAGTACAACCAATCTCCATGGTGCAAAGATATAGTCTATTATTTGAAGAATCTGAATTTTCCTCTCCACTTAGACAAAAATCAAAAGAGGACCTTGAAGTTAATATCCTAGAAGTATCTTCTATTACAATATGATCTTGTTTGGAATAACCTAGATGGTGTCCTCTTAAGCTGCTTAGTGAAACATGATATTTTTGAATTAGTTTTAGAGTTACATAGTGATGTGTGTGGTGGTTACTTTTCTCCCAAAGTCATTGCACATAAGATTATGAGGGTTAGTTATTGGTGGTCCAATCTACTCAAAGATGTTGTTACTATGATAAGGAGATGTGGAGAGTGTTAGCGATTCTCTAGGAGAATGAAAGCATCCATATAACTTCCCCTGTAACTAGTTTCTATTGAAGGACCTTTCAGGTAGTGGGGAATGGACTTCATGGGTGAAATATTATATTATTCAAGTGTTGGTGACAAATGGATCTTAGTGTCCACTGATTGCTTCATAAAATGGTTTGAAGTAATTCCTACCAAAAAATCAACCCACCGATAGTCATTGATTTCCTTTTAAATAATGTGATTTGTCAATTTGGAGTGATAATTAAAATTATCTATGATAATTCCATGTGATTTAGATAAAAAAATTATTTGCATTCTATGAATATTATGGGATTGATATAGCATATGCCTCCAATCACAATCCACAAGGAAACATGCAGGCTGAGTCTAGTAACAAGAATTTATTAAAGATCAGTAGAAAGATTATGGATGCCAACAAAAGGAACTAGGGTGAGCAATTGAATTTTGTTGTCTAGGATGATAGGTTGAATCCTAAAAGGTCTACTAGAAGAATCCCATTTAAACTTGTTTATGGAGTTCAATTTATTTTACCCCTTAATCTACAATTTCCAACTTACTAGTTTATGCAACAGATGATTGAAGATGAAGGAGAAGTAGACCACTATAAGGAAAGAATCAACTAGATTGCAGAGCTTAATGAATCTCATATACAAGATCATGAAAAGAATTTAAATTTCAAGGAAAGTCTCAAAAATATTTTTGATTAAAATTTCACCACAAGAGATTTTCATATTGGTGATTTGGTCATGCTCTAAAATAATAGACATGACGATAAGGGAAAACTTGGTAAATTTGATTCCATATGGATGGGTCCCTATGCCATTAATTATCAAATAGGGAACCATACATTTTATCTCAAATATATTGATGGAGAAATCTTAGAACTTCCAATTAATTGTAGACACCTCAACCACTTTTTGGATTAAGTCCATGCTAACCTATGTAAATATGTACATGTTGTATAGTCCCTTGCATTTTGTTGCACTATTTAGGGTTGTGTTTGTAAAACTTATGTTTCTTCCTTTTACTTCATTATTATCTTCAGATGTGTTATTATGATGTTGTTCACCCATGGTGTGTTTCCCTTGCCTTTGTTGCAAACTCTTTGACTCCATGGCCCAATGGATAGGCATCTAGTCTGGTGTTCTTTGTGTACCCACTGGGGATACATGTCCCCAAGTAAGAGCTGATGTTGGATCCAAAATATATAAATTAATTTGTTCCTTGTTCATCATCAAAATATTTGGGAGGTTATAAATTTATTATGTTTCGATATCTCTATTTAGGGTATTTTATTGATCTATCGAGTTTCATGAGAACTCTATGAACCTATATTATACTAATGCTTTAATGTTCATTCTATGGTTTTAAATAATAGGTTACATGGTGGGGAGATTAACTGTGAAAAGATATAAAAGTATCCAAGCCTCTTTGAATACATTGAATCCTTACCTTGTGCTTGAAGAAAAAAAGTCAAGTTTATAAGATCTAACAACTCTCACTTCATTATACCCATTTATCAGATGTCATGAGAGAATCCCAAAGGTCCTAAAGCCTTCACTCGATGAACCAATCCTATTCTATCACAAATATCATGATCAATGGTTTGTGGGCTCTCACTCAAAATGATCTAATGGAGCGAGGATGCCATTAAAATATCAAAAGGCCAAAGAAGTCCCATGAGGATGACAAACGTCATCATCTTGAGGACTCAGATACAGATCAACAACCCATGGGTCCTCCCCAAAGGCCATCAAGGTCAAAACCCAAAATACCCACAAATCCACAACATGGATAAAGGATAAAAGTTTTAGGGCCCTAGATCAAATTGTTGTGTTGCATATTCAACATGTTTTGGTGACAGAGGTGAGGAATTACCTGATGAGCTGAATACAAGACACGTGTTTATCTCAAGGGACTTATAAGACTTTATCCTATGAAAATTCCCAAGTCAAATTCATCAAATTTATAAGGTAATGACTTGTTCATTTCCTTTTAAAATTAATGAGTGCATTTTTGAGGATCGAAAGGATCTTTCACCCTTCCCCTTATCAAGAAATATGATGCAGAGGTGAAAAGTTGGTTGAGAGTCTAAGATAGCATCTAAGTTAGACACATGGTAGGTCCTTGGGGTTTTTAAAGCTCTAAGCCCTTTTTGAAAATTTCCTCCCTTACCTTTTATTGGACAAGGTGCAAAAGGTCCCCAAGGGCCTAGATTTGTAAATAAAAGTAATGACATGTGGTAGGTCCTTAGGGTTTTTCAAGTTCCAAGACCCTTTTGAAAATTGCCTCACATACCTTTTGGTGGGCAAGGTGTAGAAAGTCTTTAAAGGCATGGAAATCACTAGAATCAAACATTCTCTTATATGGATCTACATGTTGCAAGGAGTATTGCCTGACATAAAGGAAACATTTGCACCTTCTCCTTCCTCTTTTGAAAGAAGATTAAATGACTAAAGGGGGTAGTTGGTAATTAGATGATATGTTTAAAATCATTAATAAAAACCCTAATTTTAAATGCAAAGGATTATAACTAAGGTATTTTCCTTCATTCATGTTTACCTTTTGCATTTATAGATTTTATTTGCATCTTTGAGCTATCTGTATGCCTAACTATGTGTAGCATGAAAGTTATCTATCAAGCAAGTGATTATGGCAAATTATTCAAAGATTTTCATATTCAATTGTGTATAACCCTCTATATTATCAGTAAGTTTTCTTATAGATCCTTGTATTGTGTCCTTTCAGGAGGTTTAAAGGTATTTCTAGGGTGATTAAAGTGAATAATTTATTCAAGTTTAAAGTATTGCAATAGAGAGCTAGGAAATAATGGCATCTTCTATAACATCTATAAAAATCAATGTTATTTATGTTCTTGATGGAATCAAGGATACAAATGTTTAGGGGTTGGACTTTGTAGCTTTAATGAATGCCTTGCAGTAACCAATCCCTCTGCTAGTAATCTCAAATCTTGGAATAAGTTATATCACCCCTGTAATAGCATTTCCCTTAGCTACCCCATACCTAGAACTAGTAATTACATGTGCAAGAGTGTATCAACTAGATACTAGGACTATTATAGATATAATTTAATCAATTTTCTAATCCTTCACTCTTTTGTCCCTCAACACCATGCTTTGGATTCCTCCCCAACTTGAGAGTATCACACTTTCCCTAGAGGAGTGCCAGGAGTGTGTAGATAAGAATGACAAAATAATATAATACATTATCAATTTCTACTAGTTGGTTAAGAAAAGGCAAAAGGTGTTTAGAATGTTTAAGAGTATAAAACTTGAAAAATTCAAGGAATTTCTTTGGTACATGATTTCCATGATATCCAAATTTTATGGGATGCCCATTAAGCCTTGGATGTTTATAATTTTAATCTGTGTGTTGGAGTAGCAAAAGAAGTTGGATTGGGCCACCATCTTAAGTGAGAACCTACATAGGCATATGATGTAGATTTAGGTATCAATCCACTTAGAGGAGTCCATAGGTACATTCTACATGTCCTCCTACCTAATGTACAACTTGGTGCATAATAGGACATTCCACGGGCTCACAAAGAATCCCAATGGAATGATAATATATGAGACTTATCTATAAATAACTCTAGATGGATTTAGAAAAAACTTGTGTAAAGCTTATAATTATTTCTTCAATATTATGATGATTTTCTTCTATCCTCTGAGAAGCCTCAACAGGATGTCTAATGCTACCATAGAAACAATTGATAAGTATGGCACCTCATATATTCAATTCAGAATGTTCAATTATATAAGAATAAGTGGCTACTTGGGGTCTCCATAGAAACTATTGGGATACCTAAATGATCAACTAGCAGTGATGGAATTGAGATAGAAAATGGTGCCCCCATAAGAAAAGATAGCAGGAAAGAAGGTAAACAATACCTTCAAATTTATGGTTGAAATTGGACATTACTCATGTCCTATTACCAAGGCTAAGGGAATGGAGCAAGAGATGGGCCAATATGTGATTGAAAAGATGCCACCCAAGCTAAACTATGATATCAGATGGAGGCTAAACATAGAAACCAGTGTGATTTTACATCAATCAAATTATGAGGACATCAAGTATGATTGTACTACTGAGGAAGACCTTAGAAAGCTAGTTGTATAAGGCTAATAGTGTAAGAAGTCATCACTTATAATATTTCCCCCATCCAAATGACATGGATTATTATAAGAAGAAACTATCTATAGTTTATAATAATTCCAATATTGGAACCCATGCCATCTCATAGGTAGACTTCACTACTGGGTAAAATGATTCCATACCATAGAGGGCCATAGAGATCATGAGAAGAACCTTCAGATGGTTGAAGGAACATGGGGTTGATCTTAGTTCCTATGATACTCTTCCCCTTCAAGAATTTAGACAAGTTTGGGAGTTTAAGGGTTTCCTCCTAGTTTACAGTGGTGTTCCCTCGGCTCCACCACTAGTGGTGAAGGGTAAAAGAAAAATCAAGGTTGGTGATGCTGACCTCACCAAACCAATTGATGTGGAGTCTGTATCTACATCATAGTCTAAGGTAGGGTTATCTTTCTCTAATTTAATAATTTTGGGTAAGAATTGGAATAAAATCACCATTGAGGAGGTTACATTAGCAAGTGTCACCCCAATATCCATTACATCAAAGGGAGGACCAATGGTACTAGCCATCCTGATAGCCATCCTAGGAGTCGGTCTAGCTACTATTACACTTGCTTCACCCATGGCTCTACCAGCACAACATCCAATAGTTTTCCCTCCTCCAATGACTTACTCAAAGAAGATAGGAAGTGAAGAAGAGGCAGAGCAACCCAAGAAAAAAAGAGTCAAGAGGACTTTGTAGCCTCTAGTTGGGAGTCCTAAGAAGAGGAAGGGGGTTGTATTCAAGGACCTACCTTCTAAGGAAATTCCATTGAAAAGGAAAGATGATCAATCCTCATATGTTTAAAGGTTGATACATATGAGTGAAGAAGATGACTAAGATGAAGATAGGCCCATTGCTGAGGTGATGAAAAAACAACAAGCATTCACTCTTCCACAAGTGAAAATGGGGCAGAGAACTCTGAGGGAAAGACCCCAAACCCCATTAAAGGTCTCAATGGTTAGTTTATTTGTAGAAGAGGGTCCTTCAAGAGTGGAAGGTAAGGGTAATGAGGAATAAACTCTAGCCTTAATTAATCCTCTTTCTTTTTAAGATTTTGTGCAAGTTGGGGTTGAGGTGGCCACTCAAGTTTAGGCCCCTTAGGAAAAAGAAAATCTCTCATTAGATATAGAAACATTTTTTTAAAATGTCATCACCTAACCACCAAGCCAAGATAATCAAGGTGAAGTTTAGGGATAAAATAAAATTGATAAAGTTGAAGAAATGAATAAGTCTGATGAGAAAGCTAAGGTGGAACCAAAGCATAATATTCAAGTCACCATTAATCCTGAAGTGGTGGTTGAATAAAAAGGCCCACAAACAACTCCAGAAGTATCACCAATTGTTCCTTCCCCTCCAAAGTTGTAAAGTTCAACACTAAAAGAGAAGGCAAGTACAAAATAAGGTGGGGGACCAAACCTACAAATGAGTACCCCCACCCATATAGAGATACATAAAGAATTGGACCAATCCAATAAAGGTGATGAGGAGGGTACTTTAGGTAGTGTTGTTATAAGTGAAGTACATTGAAGTCTCCTTCCTTGCATCAAAGTTCATAATCCAATCTAGAATAAAGGTCTAGAGTCCATGATTGGTGGAGAGTTTCCTTAAGGCAACAAGGAAGACACAATAGCCTTATGTCTACCTGAGGCTTAGGTGAATAAAGAATGTGAATCAGTTGTCAAACCTTCAAGTCAATCAGTAGTACAAGGGAGCTCCATTAAGAAATTACTTAAGGAGTCTCACCTATTTAGGCTAGATTTTGAAGTTTTGTAGTAAATAGAGCCACACCTTGAGGGAGAACTTGAAGTGAAAAAATAATGTGGCAAGGACTTGGAGAGCGACAAATAAATTGAATAGTTTGTGTTGGGTCCACATCCCATTCCTATGGCAACTCCTACACCTGGTACTCTGATGACACCATCTTACACTATCTCAAGGCCTACATCAATATCCACTACATGAATGGGATTTTAAACTAGACCCCTTATTTGGGGTGAGGATTAGGTCAAATAAAATAATGACATCATGACAAAAATTAGGGAGATTGATGTGGTAAAGATCACTCAGGTGTATAAGTTCAAACCCCCTAAGAAGGCTAAGACACACTCCAGGACCACATTCAATGCTATAGGAGAAATAATATATGGAGATATCCATTCCCCCACAAGATGATTTAAATAAATATGCTCCCCTTGAGAGTTACACTATTTATAACTACAATCTAGGAGAGCCATAAAGGAATGAGATAAATCACATCTCACATGTTTTGGCAAACATGGTGGCTTATTTAATGGATAAGGAAAAAGCCACCATAGAGGAGTTAAAGGCACAAAATTATGCTATGATCTAGTAGTTACAAAATATATTGAGTGAACTTAAGGTAGTAACTCCAACTACCAATATTTCTCTATAACATCCTCTCTTCTCATTAGAGTCATTTGACTTTAGTCGAATTGATGACTTAAAATATAAATGAAGGGCAACAGAAAAATGGTAAGAGTTTTTGTGTACTAAGGTTGAAGAAATAGTCCACTCAGCATTGAAATACTTAAATAATATAGTGGATAATAAGAGGGAGTGTGATGCCTAAATGTTTATCTATGAGGCATACATTAAGAATTGGGAAGAAGTCCAATAGAAAATAGATGAGGTTTGTAAAATGGGCATAGATACTTTGATAGCTGAGAAGATCATTACTCCAAATGATCACAAGAAGCCCAAAGAATGTCAATTGGAAATCAAGCATCGATTAGTGAAGCTAAAAGATGGCATATTTTATTTGAAAGGAGAAGAGTGGTCCCTCAAGACTATAACAAGACAAATAGATATTATACTTAGGAAGATGGTAATCCTTGATGGTGTAAGTGATTTAGAGGAAGAGACAATATGCATAGCTCTGAAAAACCTCATTGATGCACCATAAAAGTCCTTTTATTTTTTCAAAATTAAGTAGTTGGTGTCACTTGAGAAGTCTTGTTACCAGCTTAAAGGGCTCATTGAATGAAAGTAAATCATGCTTCAAAAGATTACTACCTGGTTTGAAGAATATTGAGTAAAATTCAATTATCAAGTAGGCTCAAACTGAAGGAATCTAGACCTTATGCTGGAAAGATAAACATGGTATATGAACAATTTGGTAAAATATTACATCATCTATATTGACTCTGAAACATAACCAGATATCTTGGTTTTTATGAGCTAGCACAACTTCTTTCTTCTCTTCCCTCCCTTATTTTTTCTCATTTCCCACTGGGAAACCATTGTACTTGGCCCATTAGTGGCATGTCCCTTTTAGTTAGTTTTTATATAATCATGAGGATAAAAAGGGATGTTTTTGTCTATAGTGTAAGATGACAAAGGTTTTGTTTTGTCCCTTGTGAGATATTTCTCCACATAGATAACTAGAAATATTCTGTTGAGGTACAAGATTAATATTGCCATCATCATAGGAACACGAGTGTATCTATGGAATCATGTTTGTTACAAAGTCTAATAGACTCCAGGACCTAATTTTTTTTTCCATTTGGAGCATCTTTAGGAATATGCTAGGCTTAGCTCAATTGTATAAGTAAAGGGGGTATGTCCCTTTACAGAAGTCGATTAAAATTTTGAGTCAAGATCTATAACCTCAAAGAGTTCTCTCTGTGTAATATTTATGGTGCCTAATTGATGTCTATTATAAAATCATTGGCATGTTTTGAGAGCATTATATATGTCTCCTTTGTCATAGAATTGCCCTGCATAGTGTTAGGCTATATGTTATTTGAAACACATTGTATTCAGTTTCCATTCAATTGATTAATGAAATTTATTCATGATTTTCATTCTCTTCTTGTTATTGAAGTGTAGTGCTCTATTTTACATGATTAGTAGATTGGTTATTTGGTGTATTCATCATTATGGTAGTCATTTAAAGATTATATCTAGTCTATAAAATCCTTTCTGCTTTAAGATTTTGGAATAGGGTGTTGATAGCCTTTTTAAGGATAGTCCTAAGTTCACAGATTCAATTAGAAGGATTTTTTGAAGGATATCATTTGTGCATGATTTCATTTGATTTTTTTATGATCTATAATGCATTTATTGGTAAGGCTGATCTAGTAGTTTAGTGAATTACTTTGTGCTCATTTGTTAACCCTCCACTTTCTTTTTTATTAATTGATAAATCTTGTCCTACCCTATCCTACCCTGCATATAACATGCCACTTGCATATCTAAAGTGTTATTTGCCTATAGATGCATAAACACTGTATTCTTAGCATGTGTTTATGTTTTATGCATTAAATATCAACATTGAAATCTCTTATTTAACCCCTCTATTATTGAATATTCTTTAGAATGAAAGTTGAAATCACATTTATATCTGTCTTTAGTAGCTTAAGTCTAACTTAGAACAATTTCTCATCTCATGTGATAACCCTTCCTAGGTGGAGTGAGCAAGACTAGTTATGTTCTAGTCATATTTTTATTCCCTTGTGCTCATAATCCCCATGGATTTTGAATTGAAAAATCTCTCCATGTGAGTGAGATACACTGTAGGTCCTCTCACCTTGGTTTAGGTAGATCCAGAAGCAATAGAGAGCCAACCATGACCTTTTTAGATGCTTCTCAATCATTTTATCTATTTGGTTCACTCCTGATGTCAAACCCTTCCCTGACTATAATGACATTTTAGTGGGGTTTCCATCTTTGCTTGTAATTTCTCTCAAGTTTACAATACCGATTGAAAGAGGTGTACAACTGAGAACCAACATAATGTATCATGGGAATAGCCCTAGATTTATTTTTTAATATATAGATATTAGTAGATATAAATAAAGCATTACCTTCTCTATTTATGAGAGAAGATATAAGTTATTGTTAGTTAGTAAGTGAAGTTTAGTTTAGCTAGGAAATTAGATAAAAATATTATTTGAGTAAAGCTTGCAATTAGATTGTAATGTAACTGCATAAATTTAATATCATCTTAAATAATGAGGGGAGTTAATAATTTATCCAACTAAGATAGGACCCACTCACAAGAATTCAATGATCCGATCTCCATCTATTAGATAATTTGTTTTTGTTGTATGTGCATTCCATTCCATTTCATTCATGTAAGTGTGTGTATATTTCAATTTTGTTTGTGTATTTTAATTTCATGTGGTAAGCTTCCAAACATATATCATAATTTTATTTCCTACAATTTATATTCCTATAATTTACTTTTTGCAAGTGTGTTTCCCTTTAGCATGTGTTTATTAGCCTTCCTAGTATTCCACATAGTTTAGTGCTACATATATAATATAGACAAATCAAAAAATTATGTGTCCATAGGTTTAACATTAAATGAAGGATAATATATTTTATGTGTTAGGTGGTTATCTCTTGAGGAACATTATCATAGGTTTTAGGATAAATCCTCAAGATAACATATAATTGTGGATCATATCTTCTCTACACTTGCTAGGTCAAGTTATCCAAACCCTTGATGTTTGAAAATGCCCTTATTTTTCAAACTTCTTAGAGTTATTATTTTTGGTAAATAATGTGTTTTTACCTTGGTGGCACCCTATTTTTCCTCCCTTTCATTTCCCCCTTGATAGATTGCCTTGTTTCCAACATCTCTCCTATCTTATGTATCTCTTTTTCTCCAGATCTTTTATACATGTTAGCATTATGACGTGTTAGTGTTCAAAGGTTCCCCTTTGAACTTGACACATTTGAATAGAAGATACATCTTTGAGTTTTTATGAGGTGTTCTCTTGGTCATTATCATATTTTTCTAGGATTTCTATTAGTTAGGTTTGGGATGTTGAGCTTTTATTTTTCCTTTTTATGGGTCGTCCAGATCTAATCAGTCCCTCTATTTATAGCTATAAGAACTAGTTTATGACTTTTATACTTTGATTTATTTGGTACCATCATTTATTTGGGTCATTCAAACCTAATATAACACTCCCTTTATGGATATTTGGCCCTTTTTATCTCTTTTTTATGTATTCGAGACCTAATTTATCCCTTACCTAATGGATTGTTGGATTTCCTTCCTTTTTACAATCATTTATGAGATTTATACACATTTACATTTTTTAGATTCCCTTATGTACACTTGTATTGCTCTTATCTATTTTTAGATTTGTATCTTCAGAATTTCCAAATGCAATTTTGAGACCCTCCATGGTCAACACTAAGGTGTTTACATGCAATAATATTTCATAAAAGTTAAATCAAGGCATGAATGTGTTGCTTTCAATTCATTTATTTCACTAATCATCATTCATTTTATATCCATGATTTTAAATTTTGTGTTGATATGTTTATTCCCAAAGCACAATCCTACATTACATTATTGTGAAACATGATGAGATTTAGGTGGGGAATATGTATACACCTATAGTTTATAGTCATTGATAGTTTATTTTGTAATACTCATTGGCACATATTTCTCCCTGAGTGCACATCCTAAGGAGTGCATCGAGATCAAGGTTGGGTTGGCTCATGGTATTTTATGAGAGATTATTGTCATATGATTTCTTATTATACCTATTACACTCATTATTTTAATACCAATCATTTTAATCTCCTTTGGTGCTCTTTTCACCTCTTATACCTAGTTTACAAGTTTGTCCCTACTAACTTGATCAGGATTTAGTTAGTTGTGGTTTTCCCTTTGTATTTACAACTGTATCGGCCATGGATGATGTAATTGTTGACTAATTTTACCCCAAGTCAAATTAGGCCAACCCCCTATATAGTTTAAACTTGCCATAGGGTCTATTAGGTTAGAAAATGTGCACCATAGTTTTTAATGAGGTTGAACATATGTTTTATCTTTGTCATTTTTGTCTAAATGTGTCTTATGTCATCTAAGGTCACCTTTTGAGTCATTAAATGAACTTGTATAGTTTCCATAGGAATATGATGTCATGAAGAAATGTAACATCCCACATGTCAATAATAGTCAGATAAAATGTTGTGAAATTGAAAATTTTTAGGTTTAATGTCCATCCAAGAAGATCAAGTAGTTTTAAGTAATTTTAGGCAACTGTATGGCCTGTACAATAGTTATGACACCTGGGAGGTGTTGACTAATTTGACCCCTTGGTAAAATTAAGTGAATCTCCATGTAAGTAATAAATTAAATAAGACCTCCTAGGTTGAAACACATCTACCATGGTCATAAAATATATTTTGATATCAGTCATATTTATTTAAGTTATCCTTATGCCATATTAAGCCACCTTTTGGGTCACTTTAATGAAATTGTATAATTCATATGAAAGGAAATGTGTGTGGAACTAATATAAATTTTCCCATGTGTTAGGTGAGTGTCATTGGTCAATTATATAACTAAAAACTTGTAGGTTTGCATGTTGAAAACAAGAAGATAGTTGAAAAGGTGATAATTTATGAAGTTGTACAGACTATACAGTAGTTTGGCATGTGTGAGAAGATTTATAAAGTGACCCTTAGGCTCCCTAAAACTCATTCCATGTTTATATTATCTTGAAAACTCCAAAAATAGATAAAATTGGTTTACCTTCTCTATCACTCTTTTGTACAAGGTCAAACTAGTCAATCAATTTTTTGTTGATATAGATTAAAGGGGCATAATTGAGAAGAATGCATTTGATGGATTAAATTAGTCTTTGTGAGCTTCATTTACATGGAAAAAGATTCCAAATTAAAGGGTTATACTTCATGAACCATCCCTAAAAATGGTAGTGACTCCTTTTTGATTGTACATTCCTATCACCTACATGTTTCCTCATTTGCATGTATGTTCTGATGTTTTCATGTGTAGAAAGTAGTCTTACAGGGCATGATATTCATCCTCAAATGGTTTTAAAGGTTATTTTTCATGTGGGGATATGTATATTAAAGTATAAAATCTCATATTTTTAGACTGAACATTACATTTTCTCTACAAGGTGGTGTTTCCAAGTTGCAAAGTTTCCTTCCCTATCAGTGGTTTCAAATCAAGTATAATACACCTAAGTTGTCTTATTAAAGAAAGGAAGGTAATTTATCCATGAAGAGATGTCCATTGAGAAAATTTAAGGTTGATTGAGATAGGTCTCTCAAATCAATAACAAAGACTGGTCAAAGCTCTGATGTATATGGCTATCTACAGTCACCTGTAAGTTTTGTATAGATATTTGTAAGAATATTCAAGCCCAAAAAATAGGTTGTATGCACTTCATGACCTGAAAGATGTTTCTCAGGTCCTTAAATACTCATAGTGTTGAGCTTGAAATCCACTCATATCCTACAATCAATCAAAGTAATAAAATATATTAATGGGTTGAGTTACCTTAATCTCTCTAAAGAATGGACTTTTCTCTACAAGTGTCATTTGTTGGTGAAGGTATGTGAGGTTTGTGTGAGCCTAATGTGTCCCTCCTTGTATCCTAGAGCTAAATTCCATACCTTTACATGAGTGGATGATTTATAAGTTAAGGATATTTCTAATTTAATGGTATCAACTTATGTCAAGTTGTTACTGAGTATATTTAGTGATATACAGTGCTCTTCAGCCTAAATAAACTTGTAACATGAACACATACATATAATGAATTATTGGTAGGTGAGTGAGAACTTGGTTTTAAGACATAGGGGAATTCATCCAAGTATGTAATGTATTAGTGACCTTAAGATAATATATAGGTCTAAAATATAATGTTTAAATAAAAATGTGCACCTATAGGGATTCCACATTCCCTAAAATGTACACCTACAGTTTGAAATCTTACATTGCAGACTAGCCTAAGTAATAAGGATGTTATTTAGCTAATGAAAAGAGGAATTAAGGAAATTATTAAAATGAACTTAGAGGGATTAAAGTGAACTTATAAATAAATATCAAACATCAATATACACCTACAAGAATCCTTCCAACCCTTCCCTAATTATACTTATATGTTGACACAGTCTAACTGCATACTAACTCATGTTTAGGAGTATTGATTGGCAAGTTGATAGAGGTATATTTTAAAAAAACAAAGTAAAATTTAATATTAAAATGACATCACACTATCATGTGATTCTCATATGGAAATAAGTAAATCATAGTTTACTATATAGGGTTCTAACCTCACCTACAATCAACTGAACACTGCACACAGTTATATACCCAAGAACCAATCTATAGAGTTTGAGTGTTAAAGTGTGATATAATAACTAAAAAGATTTGGAACTTGGAAAATTGGGTACTCATTACCTTATTAAGGCCTCCACATCCTTATCTAAGTCATATGGATAGGGGAGATGCTCTCCATTCTATTAGAGAGCACTCCACAATCAATAAAGTCTATAGGACTAGTATGTGAGGGGAAACTAAATGATTGGAAGGGTATTATAATAATCTTAGGATGATGTTTAAGGTTTAAATAAATATTAATATGATAGAGAATACACCTATAGTTAACAAGAACCTTCAGGTGAGTTATATACTCAATCAGGCATAGTTAGGCCTCTTAGTCCTAGACTAGACCTAACACCTACATTGGTATAAACTCATCTAAATGACTTCATAGAAATATAAAAACCATTGGAAGATATTCAAAGGATAATTTAAGATAAACATGAGTAATTATTTTGCAAAGGGAATCACAAGAATGGGAAATTTAATCTGAAATTGCATCAGGGGTACTCAAATTCCATTGAAAAGATCTTGAGGCTAACTTCTTATGATTACACCTATACAGAGATTGTGTATGAGACCCCAAGGAGTTGGGAATATCTGAAGAGGGTTATTATCTTTCTTTTAGTTGTATTTTTTTGGAGTTTTAATGTCAATATTTTATGAATAATCCTTAACAGTCTAAGACTCTTGAAACCCTCTCAAAACCCTTTTTCAAACCTAATGGAGAATAAATGGTGGGATATGCATTATAAAAGGGGTTAACTAGTTAGGAAAGTGATTATAAATAGTTTTTGAATATTATAGGTTTCTCACCAACCAATTATTCTATATTGTCTCTTGTATGGACAACCCTAACTCAGGGGTTTCTATAAGATTTGAAGTGTTCTATAGGTGAAGAGGTGGATGGTTGAGTGATAATCATTGTAGGAGGTTTGTGGGGACTAGTTTCAACCCATAATATTCATCTCCCATTATTTTTATTCAATAAAATCTATCTGATAGGCATATCATTGTAGGCAATCCTAAACAAGACTGTGAGAATGAAATGACTGCCTAGTGTGGAAAGTGAGAAGTGTGATAATGAAGCTTTAGAGGTCTATTTGATAGATGAGAGGAAAAATATGTCTTAAAAAGGTGTCCTAACACCTATAAAACTTATTCCCTTGAGAAATTTAAGGTCAATTGGGTGGTAAGTGTGAAGACCAGTCTAGAAAGGCTAATGAAAGAGTACTAGTGAGTGACCACAAGTGTAAAAAAGAAAGCTATCAACTAGGGAGGCATATGTGGAATATTACCATCAAGATTCCATATTCTCATGATATTGGAAATGTGTCAAATAGTCCTATATCATTTTAAAATATTCTAATGAATCTCCCATCACCAAGGCAATTTATAACATGAAGATGAAGAGTTTATATGCCAGATTGAAGGAAGATGTCACACTTGTGATGGACACTTATCTAAAAGGACTTATTAACCTATTTTACACCTTATTCACTTGATTTTTAACTATTTTTTGTAGTTGGACACACATATTTATGACCCTTCCACTTATTTTCTTCTCTCTCCTTTCTAATGCTCTATAAATGCAAGCCATTTTGGCAATTACGTCTAGTACACACCTATTATGGTGAAGCCCTGTCAGTTTGATGCCTTATTTTGTCCTTTTACTAAGACATGAATTTTATTTTATCTCTAAAATCTTTTACCTAAGTGTGTTTAATTCATTTAATTGGAGGTTAAGTGATGAACATGCTCTCCTTGATTCTATGATGCCCTTGTATGCTTTGTGTGATGGATATCTCTTCTAACAGATCTTATAAAGTTGATATGTTTGTTGAATGTATCTTGAAGTGTGAGAGGGACTAGTAGTGTCTATTAATTGACCTTATTTTTACCCAAATTTATATGTGAATATCAATATACCTATTTAATAAATAATAATGTTATAAGGTCATAGAGTTGAGGTTAGTTTTGGTAGTATTCATTCTTAGTGTATATGCAAGTGTGTTTGTGGACTAATATTTCGGTGTATCACCTCAATAGTATAGGTTTACATTATGTTACCTTATTCCATTTTCACCCATAAGTGATTATCATAGTGTTAGTGTGTGATATTAAAAGATAAATTCATGGAGCTATCCATTTAACCTAGAGCTTTACCTCTATCATAGGCAACACACATCCCTAGAAGTAATTCCATGTTGTCCAAATACAGAAGAGGTTTAAACACCCTCTCCTAGGGTGAAATATTTTGATACAAAAGGAGGACTTAAAGACAGTCCCTTCAAATCCCCAAAATTTAGTTTTAGGCTTGAGAAGCTTCCACAAGTCTAAAACTTCCAAAAATTGACTTCTCTTTCTCATCATTCTCTTTAGTAGGTCTACAAGGTCAACCAGTCTTCAATTAGTATGAATAAAAGGAGAAGAATTAAATAAAGTTCATTTGGTGGTGGTATTATTACATTTGAGATTCCATTACATGGCCATAGTTGGAAGAGTGGTGGTTTTTTCTTCATGAACCATCACCAAGAATGTTAGTGACCCCAAATTGCTTACATAACCCCACCACCTCAATTTTTCTCATCTTTTGCATTGGTTTGTGTGAACCATTTGGTATATTTAGGTCAGTATAGAATTTAAATTATTTTCATGATCATCTCAATTGGTTTGGAATGTGTGAATGTAAAATTATTATCAAGACCTTTCTCCTTGTGTTAAGAGTGAGCACCATTGGTATGTAGAACATTATTCCATCAATTGCAGTGTTTTGTTCTTTTGTCAGTGGTTTCAAGATCAAAATGGAACCCCTATGTTTTTACCCTCAAATCATGGTTATTTTTTTCTCCATGGAAGTTTGTATTCAAAGAGTGTTATTGGTGGAGTGTTAGGACTAAGACACAAGCACCGTCAAGAAGTCTTCAAATAGTCACCTATAGGACTATGTGAGAATGTTCAAATAATGGTTGCTAAAGATGTGAACTTCATGTTGGAGCCTTAAAATATTAGAGGTTGGTTTGAAAGCCTAGAAACATTAAAATATAGTCAACTCCACACTCATACCCTTCATTGACACTCACAAAGTTGTAGGGTTAGAGAGGTTGATTGGTGGAGATATTACCTTAACTTCTCTAAAATGAGACTTTACTCAACATAGTGCTATATTTTGGTGAAGATATATGATGTATAGGTAGGCCTAATCTTTTATTTCTTATCTATTAGGCCTAGTAATAACACTTGAATACAAAGAGAATGTGGATGATCAAGAGAGAATGATGGTAAATAAACTTTTAAACCATCCAATCTTCAACTGAAGATATGCAGTGAAATATAGTGCAAATGGACCAAATAGACCTATAACTTGTAACACCTATGGTATTGATGATAACTAATGATGCACATTTATAAGGCATAAATGATCCCATTCAATTTGTGAGGTGACCTTAATAACTCCAATAGGAATAAAATGGATGGAAACATAGTGATCAAGTTAGGAATATACACCTATAGGAAATCTTTGATTTCTCGAAGTATGGATACCTACAGTTTAGACTTGAAGCATAGACTAGTCTAAGCCAATATAGGATGTACTTTGCTTGATGAAAATAAATTTGGATGAAATGGTATTAGTGACATAATATGGAACCAAAACATGGAAACATAATTCTCAAACATTAACACACACCTATAGGCATCCATTGATGCACCTAATGAACATCTACAATTTAGGCCATACACAGAATAATCCCATGTTAATGAAAATGTAGGTTTAGTTAATAGATTAATGCATAGGTTGAAGATTGTCACATGTATTTAAACCTCATATATATGTCATAATTATTCTATTTTATCCTCAAGGGCAAGGAGGAAATAAGGACATCTATAACTCAGAGTTTTAGACTCAACCCAAAAACCCTGCACACAGTAACTATTTAAAGAAACTAGTATTGAGAGTTTGAGACATTTTTAGGCTCTAAAGGTATTACCAATATTTTAAAAATTTTATAGAAGGTAATAATGACCTAAAAAACTCACCATGCCTTTAGTTCATCCAAACCAATAGGGTAAGTATCATCTATTTTGTCTCAGATAAAGGGTACTTTAGAACCATGTAGTCTGCAGGCCTAATGTGTGAATGGTAAAAAAAGATGAAATGAGAGATCCTTGGATGAATATGGTATGAGGTATACATTTTATTTTGATTCAAACATAGGTTAAAGAGTACCTAAAATCCTTATAAAAACTCATAGGTGGTCAAAGACTCAAGAAAGGTAGTCTAAGCATATTAGGCCTAAACTGAGCATGAACCCTAATGGATTCAAATTTAACTTAAAGAATCCTGTGAATTTTAAAAACTTTTTAATAACCTTAACTATTAATTGGGGAGTCTATAACATCCATCAGGTTGCAGATAAATAGATCAAATTGGCCATTCTAGCCTAAACCTCTCTCAAGGGTACCCAAAACACAATTAAGAGCCCAAGAGGCCATTTTATTTTGATCATACCTATATAGATGAGATACATGAGGCCTAAATAATATAGGTGTATTTTATGATGGAAATTAACTCAATATTTGTAGAATTGGTTCAGGGGTTGAACCTTGAACCTTTATGAATCATCGCTAAGAAATTAAGACACCTAAGACTCTCTTAAAACCTTTGTTTGAACCCAATGGAGAAAATATGAAAATATATGAATTTATAAGGATTAAAATTTCATTGAAAATGTTTTTAAACTTTTTTCACTCTCTCAAGATCCTCACCATCCATTTTTTTGTACCATCAATTGTACAAATAGGCCTAGTTCAATTTGTTTTGTAGGATTTGATGTCTTTCATAGGTGCATAAAGGAATGGGTAGATTAAATTCACTATGAAATGTGTCTAAAAACTTAATCTATATTTTCATATTAAAATACCACCTTGGTTATGCATAGAAACACCTCTACTAGACCATTCATTCTAGGTAGTTTTAACTAGCACAATGAGAAGACATAGTGATTATATGTGAGAAAGATGATAAGTGTTGTATTGAGATTCATTGAAGTCCATATGCTATAATATAAGGTAAAAATGTTTTGATGATCTGAATAACACCTTTTAAATTAACCTTATTTGATAAAATTTAAGTCAATTGAGTGATAAATTTGAAGCTAAGCCTATAAGGGCTTGTGAGTGGCTGCTAGAAAGTGAATAACAAATGTCCATGAGGATTTCATTAGTTGAAGAGTATCTAATGACTATAAAAATAGATTTTCCACCCTCCTAAGATATTTAATATTTTTTAAGGATTACTAATGTAGTTTAGATCAGTCAAGAGAACTCATCACTAAAGGGCAGTTTCAAAGAAGATTATGAAGAGTCTTTATGCCATCTTGAGGGAGAATGATGTATTTTTGATGGAAAATTTTCCATGATGCCTTAATAACATATTTTACACTTAATTACCTTTATTATTAACTAATTTAAAAGTCTTAACACTTGGCCTTGTGACTTTGATCTTCTATTTCTTCTCATATGTCTTATATATATAGGCCATTTTGGAATTTATATCTAATCCATGTCTGGTATGGTGAAGCCTTGCTAGTTTGAATACTGATGTTTTCCTTTAAATAAATATTTGAATTTATTTTTGATTATAAAATTCCTTGTTTAATTTTGATGATTAGTGAAATTTTTTAATGATAAGTGGTAATCACTTATCCTTGCATCCATCTTACTCTCTCATATTGTGTGTAAGTAATTCACTCTCTAATAGGTCACATGGAGTGTATTCAGTTTCCTTGTATGTATCTAAGTGTAAGGAGTTGAATTATTGTCTATTATTATGAATTTTTTCCATTCACCTTGAGAATTTTAGTACATATCACCTTCATGTTTGAAATACTTATGTTGGAGAAACCTAGAAGTTTGAAACCAACCTTGTGAATGATCTTTCATAGTGTAGGTCATGATAGTCTAATGGATATCAATTTGGTGTATCACATTAGTATAATAGGTTATTTCATGTTTATTTCTATCCATTTTCACCTAAGCAAACAATTAATGTATTTGATAATATATCAAAGACTAATATAGGGAGGTATCCCTTAAACCTAGAGGTTTACCTCTACTATAGGCAACCCACAGGCCTAGAGTTAATCTAATGTTTCAATCAACATAGAGAAGACTTGAAAAAAATTTATAGGGTAAAATATTGAGTGAAAATAATATTTATGTTTCCTATTTGTTTCCCTTTCCAACCATATTTTTCCCACTTGATATATTTATGTGCCCTTCTATACTATATCAACTCTGGCCAATGTTGTATTGTTTTCCATCTAGATCATTATACTATATCAATAAAAATATTAGATGAGTAAATTTTAGGATTTGGATACACATATATAGATCTCTAATAAATTATTTTTATAAAAAACACACACCAATCTACTTTACTTTCACATAAAAAACTACATATAGTACAAGAAGAGGAATTAGAGTATAAGAGCTTATACTTGTGGTAGTCTCTATTTGTGTAATGTCTTTGGAGTTATTGAGAAAGAAATTAAAATAGAGAGGTCCACCTAGTCTTTGGATTCCAAAACTAAGGATACTTAGGTCTTAATACTTATCTTTTGATTTTCCAACTATAACATCTCTCATAAAGTTCCATTTGAGCTAAGGAGGAGTTTGATGCACCAACAATTCAACCCATGGTAAATATGCCTATCTCTAAACTCTTTATATTATTTGGTTTATATGCATATAATAGAGTAATATGTTTTTATCTTCTTATCCATACTTAGATTAGCTTGTGTTATATTTTCATGCCATTATACTCATAATTAGATACCTTTTTGTTGCCACCTAATGACATTTATCTATCTTAGTTTCTCTTTTACACCTTGGATCTAGGTTGTATTTATTCATTAATTCCTTCCATAGGCTTCCTAATTCTATCCTTGATACCCCATTTACAAAAAACTCTTTCTTATAGCCTCCACCCCACTTTATGGTGAAACCAATTGTATGTGAGTTGGATATACTATGGTATTTTCCATTTTCTTATTTAGAGGATATTTATATTTTTTATCTTATTAACCATACATAAAATTTGGTGAACTTGACGTAAATCTTATCCCACAATTATATTGGATCATTTTTATATTTTTAATTCTTTTCCTAGCTTATCAGGTTTTCCATAATTTTCAATGATGTCCCCTCTCAATAGTTTTCTAGAGAGCCTCAACCCATTTAGATTATATATGGGAAACTCCTTTATCCCTCCCATATCCAAAATTGAAGGAAAATCCTCATGTTTCTATTTTAATAAATATAAAATTAAATCTATCCAATGTATCATGGTTTCAATTTATCATTATAGTACTCCTAAAAATGATAACTGACATATCAAATATCTTGAATCAAAATCTCTCTTTACCCCAAATAAATATGGAATCCGTAAGAACTTTAACAATCCTATTTTCATAGCTAGTGATTCCACCTATATTCCTTCTCTTAATAAAAATGATATTAATATCTCTCTTATAAATCCTCTTCTTATTAACAATATTAAAAATAATCCTACTCAAAATCCTATTATTAATAGTATACATGTCCTTGCTAAGGTTCTTGACCAAATGGCCATTATGCAAGCTACCAATACCAATTAAATGCTCCAAAGACAAAATATCCTTTTTCAAATTTAGAATTAAACCTGATTCAGTTTTTGGAATCAACCTATTTAACATTATTCACACCCCCCCCACTTACATATGTTAATGGAAATATCATTCCCCAACCTCCTATTCACAAAAAAAAGTTAAAAACTCTCCAAAATGAATCTCTATCTCCTTTTATTATTTTCATGGACATTGGAGGTGAATACCTAACCATAACATATGATGGGACTACCAATCCTACTCTTTACCTTATAGCATAATTTGTAAACCTTTACAAAAAATGGATTCAAACCAACACTTATGAAACTACCAAGTTTCTACTAAAAAATTTAGTTGGAGATGTGTTAGAATGGTATAATAAACTCCAAACCCTTTAAATTAGAGAACTATAAGACATTTTGAATGTTATAGTCAAATAATTTCAATATCATAACCTTTTCTAAAATAACCTTGTTAGTGCCAATAAATTACCCAAAGAATATGCCCATGACTTCAATAAGCGATGAAAGTCTTTGGCTCATAAATTGGAGAATTACATAAGTGATGAAAATATTTTAGAACTCTTAAATACCACTTTAAAAACCTTACTTCAATAAAAATTAGGGTCCTTATCACCTAAACCATTGTAATAAGCCTTTAATCAAACTAACAAAAATATTACCTTATGAAATGATTTGAACCTTCTAGAAACATTAGTAGGGAATCTTTCCAAACATCGAATAATATAATCAATACTAACACTTAATTGAATAAACCTCCCAACCTAAGCTGGGGGCATCTATATCAAACAATTTAAATAATTCAAATTTTTAAAACCCTCCCCACCCACCCTTGAGTCTTCAAGGTCTCAAGAAAATCAAATACACTCATGCTTCAAATTAGCACATTCTTATTCTAACTACTTTTCTTGATTTTAAATAAGTCTTAGGTTGGATATATTTTATGCAAAAAATTCAAATACTCTCTCTACATATTGACACATCACCAACCCTATCAACTATAAATTTCCTTGGAAATCCTTTGTTTTCATCTGATGCATGGGATTTTGGCGTATGGGTGTCATTGTCCATTTTAAAAGTATGCCCATGTTAACATTAAATTTAATATAATGGAAGGTTTTTATTAGTATGCTCAAGGGAAGATTTTATAAAAACATATCTTAGAATAACTTTACTCTTTCATAATTTGATGCATTATCAATGCCTTTTCCCCTAAGGTCCCAACTATGTAGAATCATTATGTTGTTTTCTTGCAAGACTTGTTTTCCCAGTTATGAAGTAATGTGCTAAGTGAGATCTCTACTTGATTTGTTGTTAGACTATGATTGGATTCATATATTCCATATTTGTCTATCTCTTTTGATGTATTAGTCATTGTATACTATTAAAATGGTTGACCTCCTTTTGTAGACACCTAATTTTGATATAAGATCCTTTTCCATTATGTCTTATTTATTTTTTTATCACATGTGGTCCACTTATGTATATTGGAATTTTTTTAGATTAGACTCTATTTATCCTTTTTAATCTTGATAGTCTCAATATCTTAAATTATTATCTTTTGGATCCCAGCTACCAAATTTAAATCATTTTGAGCATTTATTTTACTTGGGTCAAATTTTGTGACCCATTAAATCTATCACATATAGATTTTGCAGTCATATGAATACACCCCTACATTTTTGGGGGTCTTTATACCTTAGCCTGATTTCTAGTGCCTTTGATTTCACTTTTTGTAGTCTTCCATGGTCACCCATTACACATCTTTTCGTAGAGATCCATATATATACAAATTAATCCCTAGTCATTTACCAAGAATTTATGAAGAGGTGTCAAACAAGAAGTAGGAATTCTCCTCCATTCAAGTTTGTGCCACACATTGATCAAATCCATTTCTACACTTTACATGGAGCTTTTACATTGATTCAACATTATTTATGTTTGAGTTTATTTTGGATTATTCCTATATTATTAATTTTAGCAACAAAATCCTAAAATGCAAACAACTTCAAAGAAAAGGATAAAGAGATAATCAGATACTTACATAGGCATTTATTACCATCCTATTTTTCTCTTATGGTTCCTTTCCAAGTTTTCCAAATCGAATTTGAATGGAAAATGAGTGGATTGTTGGATTTAGCTTGATAATAGCTTCAATGACTGCTTGATGGCTTATGAATGCTTTTGACAAGGCTATGGGAATGCAAGAGTGATTACAAGTATGCTCTCAAGGCTTCCAAGTTTCAAGTTAGTTGGTCATGGGATCATGGCTTATTTATATAAGCCATGGGAGGGAAAATCAATGTCTCAAAGTTAATATTGACCTCATTGAGATCAATGGTTAGGGATTTCTCAAGGAATTTTTAATTCCTTGGAAACCTCTAGAATAGAGGATTTTAGAGGAGAAGGGTTAAATTAGAGGGGGTTCTATAATTCTACAGTTCTAGAATCTCCATTAGGGATTAGGGGTGTAGGAATAGTTAGTTTAGTAGGGTGGTAGATGGGTAGGTGAATAAAATGTATTTTTAAATTGGCAAGTGGGTTAATGAGTATGTTAGTAGGTAAGTAGGCTTAGTCAATGGGCTAATGAGGGTGAATAATTGGTTTCAAGGGTAGGATAAGGTTTGTGGGATGTAGGGAATTTTATATAAAAATTATGATATTAGATAATTGGCTAGGGAATGTGGTTATAGGTTAAATTAATGGAATTAGTAGAATTATCAGGGTGAGCAAATTTAGGTGCATATAGTTTCTATATCATCTTAAAGTCTTGTGCCAACATCTACTTGTTCTAAGAGGTGGTTTTAGTGAACATTAGTATAGTTGCATTGGATTTTATTAGGAAAATAAGATGGATCCTTTATCTCAACCACGTTTTTATCACATGCACAAGAGAAATACATGGCTTTGATTTTTTAAGTGTGTGGGATATGTAAGTGTAACTTCTCAAGAGGTTACCTGAGTTAGCTAATTTTACACACACCTATTTTATATCTAAATTTTAGATCTATATTAAGGATAAAAAGAGATATAATTCAACGTATTATTCTCATCAATTATACATGGTGACCGCATAACACTACTCATAATCTAATATTGCACTTTCCTAGAAAATTATAGAACCCAAAGAAAATTAGAGGAAAGATTTGATGCATAGGTACATATTTGGTGGAAACAAGTGATGTATATTTGATGGCCTTGGAAATTTGACCCTTAGGGATTCATCACAACACCTAATCTGACCTATTACAATCATAAATTTATATTTTCACATGGAGTAACATAATCACTTATAGAGTCCAGATTCATATTTATAAATCAAGAATAGAACTCGTGTGCCAAATTCCAACCTTGTTTGGCCTTTCAATTTTTTTAGTGTTTTAGTTATTTTCTTATTTAGTTTTTTGTATTTTTAGTGTATTATGGAATATATGATTATTTTGGTTTATTATTAATAAATATATCTCATTTATGCCCTAGTTTTAATTATTTGTGTATGTAAAAATTTCACTTAAACCAAAAATTAGGAAAACATTTTGGTGAGCCCCTCTATTCTTTGAACACTTATACCTTCCACGGTTTCCCCTAGGGTTTGATTTCTAATATTTCATTTTTAGATATGATTTTCATATATGTATCTTATTTACATGGATCAAACCTTACCTTACTATTTCCATTCACTTATTTATACTTTCATATTTCCATCCACTCTTCAAAAATTGGTGCACAACTTCATTCTTTGAATGCATACACATTCTAAGGTTTCTCCATGGGGTTTTTTTTACACTTAAAATCTGATTTTCAAATTTACATCTTGTTTGTGATTTTTACATTGGTCAATCATTATATTTAGATTCATTCATGTTTTTCATGATTATATCTTATGTTGATTATAAATTCTATATATAAACATCTTATTAGGGGAAGTGTTAGATCGAGTGGTGATACTTGTGATTTGATTCAACTTTCATTATTTACTACTTGTGCTTTGAAAATGTCAATTATTATTGAAATATCTCCTAGTATTGACAAAAATGTGAATGGTAAAAATAAATTTATTGTTGATGAGATGCCTTTATATAATCATTCTTCTTCCAATGATGAAAATGCTAAAGAAGATAATTAAAAATCTCCTATTTCTATAGATGAACTGAATCTTGAGGACATAGATGAAATTAATTTTAAAAAATAACTTGAGAAATTCCCTAAGGAACTTGATGCCATGATTTATTTAGTTATTAAGGCATAAAATAAATTAATTAGGGATAATTAACCTAAACCTAAGGCTACTCCCATAGATCCTTTAAATGTTTCTACTCCACCTATTGAAGGATCTATAAATAAATTAGGTGGTGAGGCTAGTGCTCTTAATCCTTGTATTTCTCCATCGAGTGTTATACCTCATGAGATTATTCCTATTAATCCTATATCACCTAATGCTTATATGATACCCTAAATTTTAATCCAATGAATTATGTGTCACCATGACTACTTTTTATGTTTCATATCTTGGTCTTGGACATAGTCACAATACCAATAATTCCTTTATTGCTACCAATGTTAATCCTATTAATGCACCCATACCTACATATTACATATAAATGACAATAATGCTTCAACTCATACACCTATTAGTGTATCTAAATATCTATTAATTCAACATCAGATTAAATTGATTGCAATTGAAACTTACGTAACTATCTCAAGCATCTCAAAATTATAATCATGTGGTTAAATCTTAAGACATATTACAAAACTCATTGGCTATTGAGGTTATTATTAACCCTTTGCATCCTAATTTTCTAGTTCCTAAATTTGACTTACAAAGTGGCAAGGGTAACCCCTTACATCAGTTACAACCTATTTTTCATATTTATTTTGTTTTGTTCAACTTGATTTACTTATGCCAAAGATTTTACCTATTACTCTAAATGGATATTCATTGGATAAGTTGTATTCCCTACTTAATAGGCCATGCATCTATTTAACAATTTATCTAATGTATTCTTAGCTCATTTTTATATACACAATAGTTAAAAGGTCACATTTTATCAAACTTCCTTACTCAAACAAGGACTTAAACGATAATTTTGAAGACTATGTTCTTAGATTCAAGACTATCCTTACAAATACGTCACATCAAACCCTTGATAGTGATATTAAAAGTATTTTCTTAAATATATATATATATATATATTCCACAATTTAAAGACAAAGTTATGTTCACAAGTTGGTAATATTTTTACAAACTTTTTCACATGCTCTATAACATTGAGATTAAAAATTTAAAGGCTAATATTCTAAATTATACATCTACTACCTCTACATATACTACCAACAAATATCAAGGAAAATTAAAATTAAAATCTAAGACTAGTGATGTGCCTACATTTTAAGCTAAGAATGAGGCTAAAATGGGAAACTTAGTTTAGAAACCTCCTATAAATTAGTCCTTCCACCTTATAGTAACATTCAAAATTTTATAAAATTACATGACACACCTCATAAAAAATTTCAATGCTTACTCAAAATCAATTTTATTATGCTACTTTGGCCACATCACTTAGATACTTCCCAAACTATGGATATATTATATGATGCCGACCAATATTGTGATTGCTAAAGTACTTCAAGAAATTCTACTAAGTGATGACTAAAAATACAACAAAAAAATTAAGATCTCATGGATAGTAACAATATTAAAATTTATGGATTTAATTATACATTGAATGATTTAGTTGTAATGCCTCATTAACACTTACAAATTTTTAATAATCCATTACCAAATCATGATACTAAGAAGCGGGAAAATGTTCATATGACATTATCTATACATCGATATACCATTTCATTTGAGCATGAGATTAATATAATTATCGATATGGTTATTGCCTCTCAAAATCAAGCATCATCTATCACATTCTATGACCATGAGATTCCACATGATGATTCAAACATTGGTCCCCTTTATATACATGGTTTTTTGGATTCACATCCTTATATCACACATGGAATTATGGTTGAAAATGGTTTAATCCAAAATCTAATTATAATGTCATTTATAGATATTTAATGCTAGACATTCAAAAAATTACATGGTACAACTATGATACATTGGATCTATGATAGTATTACACATACACATCTAGGTGGTATTACATTACTTGTTACAATTGGTCCCACAACCATATTGGTGTGGCTCTATGTAGTTTGGGATATTGGTTCTTATAATCAATTACTTGGATGTCCTTGGTTAAATCAAATGAGATTGATACCATTCACACCACATCAATGTCTTAAGTTTGTGAATAATGACAAAGTACACACTATTTTGGAAAGTATTTTGAGTTACTATCCCACCTTATAGCCAACATGAGATGTTATTTAAATCACCTAAAAATTAAATCATTTAACTATTTGTTACATATGATACTATTTCACCATCTACATTTATGGTTCCCATTACATTCTCTTATATAGATTTGACATCCCATGTCACGACTCCTTGAGTTAAAAATCCTATAATTAAAACTTAGAGACATACAATGTTTATTCATCCAAATCCCAAGATTTATATACAAACTCTTGTAATAGATGATATACAAGCACCTTTTTTGATTTCAATTTCACCATGACATATCCAAACTTATAGACATGCTTTTCAAGAGGTTATAGCAACATCTTGACCCCATTATACACACACATATCTTTGGGATAATGATTCAGGATATTACATGGTTGTGACTATCTTTATGATACTTACAATCATGCATTAGGATCCTTTATTCCAATATATGACATTATATATGAGATCATTAGTTATCCATGCTAGCCTATCTCTTGTGCTTCATCAATATATAATTATTGTACTATATTTTTTTTCATATTATTTTGTGCCTCATGCCTTTCATGTGTCTTATTCCACTAAGTTTATTTTATTCCTCCTCTTTATTATAGATTTCACATCTTGGAACTTGCCTTTTATTTGCATTAACATTTTTTTAACCAATTCATTTATGTTTCTTGTGATGTTACACTAACCCTTACCCTTGATCGTTAATCTAATTCTAAACACTTCCACATTTTTCCTAATGATTATAACATATATATTGAGACATTTCATCCTAGCATACATCTATTTCTTGAGGAAGTTTTAGGTTGTTTGGACTCCTCCTCTGCTTCTCTCTTATGGATTTTTCCCCCTTTAATTTTTTTCCATCCTTTTCTTGCTTAATTATGTCCCTTGGATTTTATTTTTCCTTGATTGAGCTACCTTGATTATTCTTGATTGTGCTCCTTAGATTTTTATTTGAATGGTATAACTACCTCATGTGTGAAAGATATTTTAAAAATACAAAACATTATAAAACATAAAAATAAAAATAAATGAATTTATCCATATATACATATCATGTTTATATACCTATGATAGAGGTTCTACATATACATGTTACATAAGTGTTTCTCATGATATTAATTGAATTGGTGAGATTCAAGATATATAGGTTTCATATGATCATGAAATTCCATATGGTATGCAGTTACTTTCATGCCCACACCCCAGGGGGAATTATCACATTGCTGGTAAGATTTAACTTACTTTGAAAGTTTTATTACCTAAGGAAAGTATGGTAAAGGTGTAGAAGAACATGAAAATGTTTTTTTTTCAAGTAATGGCAACACAATTCACATACCAAAAATTGATTCATTCTTATTCTTATCCTATTTTTATTTTTAGATTATTGTCTATGTTCAATACAAAAATTTCATAAATTTGATTTACTGGATTTTTTTTGGAGTAATCTCAAGTTTCCATGATATAGAAAAACATGTGTTTTTTTTGTATTCAATTTCTTCATCCAACCTTCCCTATATAAGTGCAAGTTCGTGTTTCAATTTATTATTTTATGATAATACACACATGCATTCACATTACATATGTACATCCAAGTTGGGTAGTTATGTAGACACCTAATTTTTGTACAAGACTATTATATATTGTGTCTTATCTTTATTTTATCACACTTGGCCCACTTGTGTATATTTGGCTAATTTTGAGCACATTTAAGCCCATACTAGACTCTATTTGGCCTTGTTTCATATTGATAATCTTAGAATATTTAGTTATAATCTTTTAGATCTAAATTACACACTTTTTTCATAGTTTTCCCTTCATTCTTAATATTTATTTTTATTGGATCAGATTCAGTGACCCGCCAAATGTCTTGAATAGATTTAGTAGTTTTTCAAACTCATCACCTAATTTTTTGTGGGTCCTTATACCTCATCATGATTTCATGCCTTTAATTTCATTTATTACATTATTCCATGTTTGAACATTACATGTCTTGTCATATATATCCCTATATACACAAATTAATTGCTAGTCATTTACCGACTATTGCAACAAGAGAAGGGAATATCTTCCATTCAAGTTTTAGCCACACATTGATTAAAAATATTTATAAATTTACCATGGATTTTTCACATTGAACAAACATTATTTAGACATCATCTTCAAGTCTTATGTCATTATCTACTTGTACTAAAATAGGGTTTTAGAGAATGTTCATGTAGTTGCATTGTATTTTCTGTTAAGCATGAGATACACTAAGAGGGGGGGTCAATCAGTATGCCATATATCTTATAAAAATTTTACTTAATCAAAATCCACTTAACCATACATTCAAGATATGAAATAAAACTAAAAATAATAACATGCACCACACAAGAGAGAGAGACACTAGATTTTTACATGGAAACCCAATGTGAGAAAAACCACAGACAATAATGTCAAGTATATGAATGAGTACCAAATCAAATTACAAAGTTCATAAGCACCAAATTACAAGAGCACTAACCCCTTTATTGGGCACCAACACAACAATGATTTGTGAGCAGCAACCCATAGGAGCACCAACCCCTTTTGTGTATAAAACACAATTATCTCTCAATGTTGCTTTCTCAACAAATGATAGAACTCTACTATATCTCTTTATATTCTCTCCTCTTTACTTATATAAAACAAATAAAAACCATGCACACTCTTTCATATTACAAATGGCTTCCTAAGCCTCCTTTTATATCGTTCCAAATGACCTTTGGCATTCACCCTTTATGACCGTTTAATCCACATGGAAAATGGTGCCAAATTTGCATGACCCTTCGAATCCTTTCATTTGAAAAGTCAGATGGTGACCCTTCATGAGAAAATGCATCATTTCCCATTTTGTCTTTATTTGGTGACTCTTCAAATTCCTCAAGGTGAATCTTCATGGAAAAATGTGTCCTTCCCTCTTTTGTCTTCACTTGGTGACTCTTTGAATTCTTCAAGGTGACCCTTCATGGTAAAATGTGTCCTTTCCCTCTTTTGTCTTTATCTCATGACTTTTTGACCTCTTCATGGGCCCTCTTTTGACTTTATGCAACCAAAAATATATTTGTTAATATTTAATTAATATCAACATACTTTAACCAAAATATGATCATTAAAAAACACCTTTAGACAATAAATGCTATGGGGCCTTTGTCACCTATAATGTTAGACCTTTGAAATTAATGACAATATTTACAATAATCTCCCCCTTTATCATTTATGGGAACCCAAACTAAAAATTCCACATCCTAAAACCTATACTGCACATGCCAACCTATACATACTACCAACAAAAAAAACATATAGTAACTCCCCCTTACTGTAGCATCCTATACATGTTCCTATACATGTTCCTTTACATTTCCCCCTTTGACATCAATGGCAAAGGTTCTATCCTAGAGCTAACACTTAGCTCCCCCTCAGCTTATGCTAAACCTTAATGACATGAGGTAAAAGAAATTACTCCAAAATTATCTCACAGATATTCAAATGTGTCCTTTGGTAGTGCCTTTGTGAAAATATCTACAATCTATTGTGTAGTACTGATAAATTCCAACTTAACCTATTGATGTACAACCTAATCTCTCAAGAAGTGATATTGGATAATAATATGTTTTGTTCTTGAGTGCATCACTGGATTCTTAGAAATATTAATAGCACTTATGTTGTCATAAAAATAAAGATAGGCTCATCATATTTTACCTTGATGTCTTTTAAAGTTTGCTTCATCCAAAGAAATTGAATACAACACAACACTACAATATATTTTTCTTTAGCTATAGAAAATGATACTGAGTTTTGCTTCTTACTTATCCAAGATACTAAGCTATCACTGAGGAACAAAGCTCCTCCACTTGTACTCTTTCTATCATCCAAACAACCTAACCAATCTAAATCTATATAAGCAACCAAAGTGAAATCTCTACTTGTGGGATACCACAATTTGTAATCCAATGTCCCCTTGACATATCTGAATATTATTTTCACCAACTAAACATGACTCTCCTTTGGGGATGCCTAATATCTTGCAACCATACCTAATGCATGCATGATGTCTAGCCTTAATGTTGTCAAATATAAAAGACTACCAATCATAGATCTATACAAAGATTGATATGTAACATGTGAATCTTCATCCTTACTCACCTTGTTCCCTATACCCATTAGTGTGCCAACTGGTGCACAATCCTCAAAACCATTTTTATAAACATCTCCTTGGTATATTTACTTTGAGATATGAAAATTCATTTATCTAATTGAAATATTTACAATCCTAAGAAAAATGACTATTCTCCAAGCATAGACATCTCAATTTCTTTTTGTATATTATCAAACAGATATTTTTTTAGTTTTTCATTGTTACCTCCAAATATTATGTCATCAATATGTACCATAGAAATCAATTGATGCTCCCCTTCTATTTTGATGTAGAGATTACTGTCAGCAAAACCTCTCTTGAAACCTTGATCCTGCAGGTACTTATTAAGTATTGCATACCAAGCTCTAGGAGATTGTTTAAATTCATATAGTGCTTTATTAAATCTACATACATGGTTACTATTATTTAAGAGAATAAATCCCTTAGGCTACTCAATGTAGACCTATTCTTCTAGATTCCTAATCAGAAAACCAGACTTGACATCCATTTGAAACACTTTGAAAATTTTAAACACTGCATATGCAAAAAACATTTTAATAGCCTCTAACCTTGCCACTAGTGCAAAGGTTTCTTCAAAATATATACCCTCAATCTAAGCATATCCTTTACATACTAACCTTAGTTTATTCCTAGTAACTTCAACTCTTCATTTAACTTATTTTGGTATACCCATTTTGTTCCTATCACATTTTGATCTTTTGGTCTTGGCATTGATTTCCAAGTATCATTATTTTATATTTGATTTAATTCTTCATCCATTTATTTAACCCAATGATCATCATGTATAGCTTTTGAAAAAGTTATAGGCTAAATTTTGGATAACAAATAAAAATTAACTTTCTCAGATTCACTTACCATCATCCTTATGCTACGAACTCCTTCATTTATGTTCTTGATGATGTCACTTTCATTATGATTTTTCTAGACATATTTGGATGGGGTCTTGGTGTCATTTTTCTCCTTCTTCTCATCTTCATCTGATTCTTCAAAATCTTCTTCTTCAATGATTTTAGGAGAGTCTATCGAATCACTAGCTCTTTATGCTACATCTTCATCTATCCTGACACTTGCACTTTCAACTATCTTCTTAGTTATTTTCTTATAACATTTATAAGCTTTACTTTTTCAATAATATCCAAGAAATATACCTTCATCTAATCTAGAATCAAACTTACCCAATTTTTCATCAGTTTTCTTTATGAAACATCTGCTACTGAAAACTCTAAAATAATCAATAGTAGTTGATTTATCTTTCCATAGCTCATAGGGAGTCTTGTCATTGCTAAATCTCAACAATTCTCTATTTTGGATATGCACTATTGTGCGTACTTCCTCTCTCCAATATTTATTAGTTATGTTGGATTCATTTAGCATTATCCTTGCCATCTCCTAAATTGTTCTATTTTTCCACTCAACTAATCCATTTTTCTATGAAGTTTTGGATGTTGAATAATGTTTCTTTATCCCATGGTTTTCACAATACTCAATAAACTTATCTAACATGAATTCTCCTCCTTGATCTGATCTCAAACACTTAGTCTTCAAACTAGTTTCATCCTAAAAAGCCTTGAATGCTTTGAAGTGGCTGAAATCTTTTGATTTTTTCTTCAAAAACATCACCCAAGTCATACATATAAAATCATCAATAATCAACATGAATTATTTATCACCTTGAGTACTTTGAGTTCTGGTAGGTCCACATAGATCAGTGTGAACAAGCTCTAACATCTGAGTGGTGGAGTATTATTTTATCTTGAACCATATTCTAACTTGATTCTCATACTGACATGGTTCACAAAGCATGTTGGAGGGCTTTGTGATCTTTGGAAAATCTCTAACTTCTTTCTTCTTGCTAATGTTGACAAGATTATCAAAATATATGTGTCTATTCTCCTATGCCACACCTAACTTCTTTCAACCTGAATCAAACATCTTTGACCTTTTCTATCGATAACATATATAAATTGTTGCTTGTCTTCTGAGCATTTATAATCCGCACATTTGAATCTTTTCTCCTAATTTCATAACCTTCTACATAAAACTTTAATGTGTGTCCCTAATCACATATTTAACTTACACTCAATAGATTATCCTAAAGACCTTCTACATATAGAACATTTTTAGTCTTAGTTCTACCGTTATCCAAATTTAATGTACCTTTTTCGGCTATTCTGGTAATGGTATTGTCTCTAAATTTCACAGTGCCACCATTGATATTATTTAGATTTATGAACTTTCTCTTGTCTCTTATCATGTGACTCGACCAACCACTATCAATAAACCATGGCTTTTTTTCATTTCTTACATGCAAAGTTGTCTGGACTAACATAGACTCTTTAGGTTGTTTATTCTACCATAAAGCTATCTAAACTTTCTTCTTGATGAATGAAGCCTTTAAACTTTGGTCCTTCTTGACTGACTCAAACACACTTCTACAATGCCAGGCTATGTGTCTAAAATTATTATACTTGTAACATATTATGGCCTCTTCATCAAAGCTTGATAGAGGAGCAAAAGAGTTTTGGCTTCTTCTTGACTCTGCATGAGTTTCCTTCTCCTTATTTTTGAAATTGTTAGATCTTTTCGAACAGTCTATTTTCTTATGACCATAACCATTATAATAAAAATAATAACCATGAAAATAGAACCTATTCTAATTTGTGTATCTTTGACTTGGTTGTCTTTTGTAGCTCTATTCCTTTTAGTCTTCCTCATTTGAGTTATCCTCTACTTCCCTTTTTATTTCCTCTTTTGTAAGGGCTTCAACATAGCTCTTTTTCTTTTCAAATCTGATACCTATTTTATCTGATATTGATTTTTGACTTTCTAATATCTTATTCAATATGTTAGTGTTATTCTCAAATTTTGAATCATTGATGGCTTTATCATTGACTGCTTTACTTGTTTTCTCGGTATCTTCTTTTAAAGAGGAAATTTAAATAACATACTTTTCACATTATTCACTTACTTTTTGTAATTGAGCTATTATATCTTCTTTAGTCTTTTTGGCTTCTTCAATGTGTGCTTGTAGATCTTTAATTATTTTTTTGGCTCCTTTTCATTTTTTTTCAATCTGGAGCTTCAATCTTCGATTCTTCTTGTCAAGAGATTTTAATTATTCTAATACACAAATGAGTTCTCCTTCTAGATTCAACTTAGCTTCATCATGTTCTTCTTCTTGATCATCTATACTTTTACTTGCAGAGGCATCTTCATGTATGGTCATGAATAAAATCTCTTCTTCATCTGAGTCACTAACTCCACTATCTTTAGCTGAGCTAAGATCTTTAGAATATAAACTTTTCTTCTCATATTCCTTATTGAATATGCATTTGAAGTTCTTATTATATGTAGGCTTTCCTACTTCATTGTCACCATTATTCTTATCTAGGCACTTAACTTCAAAATTTCCAATCTTACCACATTTAAAACATTTAAATGTTAACTTTCTTTGATATTTACTTGTTCCTTTTTTAGGTTTACAGATGAATAGATATCCATTATCATCTTCCTTATCGCTAGAGGTGTTACTTGATTCTTGAATCTTATTCTTGTCTTTCTTTGATGTCTTAAAAGTAGCTTCCCTCTTTGAGGGTTTCTCTTGTTTGGTCTGCATTTCATATGCCGTAAGAATACCATGTAGTTCATCCATATTTATCTTGGCTAGATCCTTCATCTCCTCAATTGCCAAAATGTTTGCATCATATCTCAATGGTAGAGATCTACTAACCTTTTGTACCACTGCTAACTCTTCCAACTTTTCTCCAAGACCTTGAATTTGATTAACTATTTGATCAACTTGCAAAAGATAACTTTCTATATTTTCTTCCTCTTTCATCTTCAAACTATCTTCTAAAATTCCAGAGCTTATCTTGTTAAACCTTTCTATCACCTTTGTAAATATTCTCAATCTTTACCCAAGTCTCATGAACAAATTTTCATTACATAACTTTAATAAATTCTAATTCACATAAACTACATAAAATAACATTTAAAGCTTTAGCATTATTTCCACTTATCTTCTTTTTTGTAGGAATAGTTACAAGTGTCTGTGGCTCTTCTTATTCCTCCATCACTGCTTTCCAAATTTTGATTCTAAGGGACATCAAGTAAGTCTTCATCCTTATACTCCAAAAGGCATAATTTTTCCCATCAAACAAATGTGCATTATTTGTATAAAAACCTTCATGTGACCAGCCATCGTGTTTTCCCCGATCTACCTTCAAGCTGTTAAACTCTTTCCAAAAGAACCTGCCTTGATACCAATTGTTAATCATAGGATATATTAAGGTGGGGGTGAATCAGTATATCATATATCTTATAAAACTTTTACTTAATCAAACTCCCCTTAACCATACATTCAATATATGCAATAAAATTGAAAACAATAACATGCACCACACAAGAGAGAGAGACACCAGATTTTTACATGTACACCTAATGTGGGAAAAAACATAAAAAACTATCTCAATTATATGAAAGATCACCAACTCAAAATATAAATTTCACAAGAACCAACTTGCAGGAGCACTACCCCTTTGCTGAGCACCAACACAATAATGATTTGTGAGCACCAACCCACAGGAGCATTAACCCCTTTTGTGCATAAAACACAACTATCTTTCAATGTTTCTTTCTCAAAAAATGATAGAACTCTACTATATCTCTTTCTATTCTCTCCAATTTTATTATATAAAACAATTACAAACCATGCACACTCTTTCATATTAAAAATGGCTTCCCAAGCCTCCTTTTATAGCTTTCCAAATGACCTTTGGCATTCGCCCTTTGTGACTCTTCAATCTAATAAAAAATGGTGCCAAACTTGCATGACCCTTTGAATCCTTTCATTTGAAAAGTCACATGGTAACCTTTCATGATCAAATGTGTCCTTTCCCCTTTTGTCTTTATTTGGTGACTCTTCAAATTCCTCAAGGTGACCCTTCATGGAAAAATTTACCCTTCCCTCTTTTGTCTTCACTTGGTGACTCTTTGAATTCCTCAAGGTGACCATTCATGGGAAAATGTGTCCTTTCCCTCTTTTTTCTTTATCTCGTGACTCTTTGACTTCTTTATGGGCTCTCTTTTGAATTTATGCAACCAAAAATATATTTGATAATATTTAATCAATATCAACATACTTTAGCCAAAATATGATCATTAAAAACACCTTTAGATAATAAATTCTATGGGGCCTTCGTCACCAATAACGTTAGAACTTTGACATCAATGACAATATTTCTAAAATTTTCCTAGGGAGAGAAGGTGGAGCATTTCTCTCAATTATACTTCGCTCACATGCACAAGAAAACTATATTAAATCTAATTCCAAGAAAGCATGATATGATGTTGTAAATCCTCGATAGGTTTTCTAAGTCATTTAATATTTCACTCACTTTTTTTACCGCTACTTTTAAGGCCTTGGTCAAAGAACAAAAGAGAGAGAATTCATCTCAATATACCCGTCAATTCTATACAAAAATCATATAACCCTATTTGGCATCTGACATTACAAACCTAAATAATCAATACCCTGATACATAACAGAGGATAAATTTGTCACCTAAGTACAAATTTGGTACCTAGGTACATATAGGGTGGCAATAGGTGGTGTAAATTTAATAACCTACTAAATCTAACCCATAAAAATTTGACATAATGTTGAATCTAACCTAGTATATTTAGAAAAGAAGATTTCACTCAGAGCAACATAGTCCCCTCTTGAGCCTCGATATAGATTAAAAAATTTATAACAAAATTCAAGTATGCTAGATTATAGTATTTTTTTCTTTTCATTATTCTTATTTGTTTCAATTATTTTCTTATTTCATTTGTTTTTGTTTTTAGTGCATTATGATATATATGATTATTATAATTTACTGTTAATTCATTGATCTCCATTGTACCCTAGTTGTAATTTTTTGTGCATGATATAATTATTCTTAAACCAAAAATAATGAAAACACATTTTAAATTCCTATTCATAACTCCTTAATTCATTTGAAACTCCATAGTTTGCATAAAATTAAGGTTCACAAAGAATTCTCTTTGCTCTTAGATCCTCTATGCTTCAATTCCTCATCACCTAAAATTTAAAAATGTGATGGATTATTGCATATTCATCTATCAATTAAAAATGGAGCACCACCACCCATCAGAGCCAACAAGACTTACCATTATGTACTTGGTTGTGTAGATAAGTCATGGCCAAGTTGCTGCTCAAAACGCTCTAACTATGTTTTTCATGTCAAAAAGGCATTGTGTAGGGTTTGGAGAGCCCTTCATTTGTAGGACTGCAACTGGAAATGTGCTAGTACCATGGTTTCACTCAATATAATGACTAGTACTTTCCACAATGGTGAAATTTTAGAAGGGATGTGCCTTTATATTTTGAATTTTTTTAAATAAGTGCTTATGAGTGTGAAGTGGGTGATGAGTAATAATGAGAAAAAAATGAATAACATGTTACATGTTTATTAATAAAAGATACATTTATTGTAAATGTTGTGGAAGAGGTATTAGATTCAATTTTGTTTCCTCTAATATTCTAATATTTACATATATATTATATTTAATTATTTCATAGTTATCGAATATAAATGAAGGGTTGATATGTAGGTCGTATAGTGAGCATTGATGTATTTCATTTTTGTTTTATTGAGTGTCATTCCTTGTGCTTTATATATGGTTAGAGCCCATGAAATTTTGATATGAATTTGGAAAAGATTACACCATGTAATAGGAGGAATTGAAAGATGGGTTCGATTGCAAATATCCCATGTAGGACCAAAGTATTTCTTGAAGGAAGTAACCACATACATGGTTAAGGTAGGTGGGTTTGAATCTGGGCTATAGATATTGTGAACTATTTATCTAATAGGTTACACCACTAATTTTTTTCCACCTACAAGGTGATCTCTACCTTATGGAAAACATGTTTCTAGGAATTCTCTATCTGATCCATGATTGTTGTACACCATATTTTACTCACCCATGCAACTGTAGTGGACGTGTATAAGAGAAAATATTAGGTTTAATTTTCTCCTCTGCAATATGTATTTTTTTAATATACCTTCATTTTTACATGTGTGTAACTATCAAAAAATTCTAGGAGGATATATTGGATTTGTGTTTAACTCATCATGGTATGAGTCCTTGGATGATACAACTGATGATAGAGTAGATGTTGTAACATACTACATGTGTTGATTTAAATTGATGGAAATAATCATGTGTGTATGAACATCAAAGAGTAGTTGTCGATGTTTTCATATACATATGATACCTTTTGCAATATGTACTTATATTTTTTAATTTTACCATCAATCTTACACTTCTATAACTATCAAAAAATTCGAGGAGCTTCTGGACTCATGTTTAACTCACCATGATATGAAACCTTAGGAAATACCCTTGCTGAGAAAGTGGTTATTGGAACATGCTACACATGTTGGTTTAAATTGATGGAAAAAATCATGTTTTTATGAACATCATATAATAGTTGTTAACATTGCATGAGGTTTTATTTGGACAAACTGTATCATCTAAGAATAAATAATTGATAATCAGGTTACATTTTTGATCTATTATTTGGTTATTTTTTGTGTAGGCTAGAACCATGGAAAGAAAGGAAAAAAATATGGTCATACATATTGTCCTCAATATTCATTCAATTTTTAATAGAAATATTCAAATTTCTTGTTCTTGAGATTAGGTTCTAATTGAATATAAGTAATTCCTAGAATCAGAATCTAGAAAAACGTAATAATTTTGAGTGGGAACTTGTAGAATCTACTCATGTTAGGTATAGTGCATTGAACGAGCTTAGAGTTTATTTGTACTTGAAAGACAAGTATCATTTGATATAGAGTGGAGATAGCCCACACAAAACATACACTAAGGAAGCCCATAGGTGGATCCTTCTGTTTGTTTGTCTGATGTTTTGACATAGAGTTTTAAACTTGAGATATGGTACTAAGCAAGGGATACATAGGTGACCATCGATAATCACAATATTTTAATGTAATAACCCCATTCAAGATGTAATATTGAAGCATCAAAATTATGGTGATAAAAGACCTGAGGTATGCAATAGAGGTAGTGACAATAAGCTGGAATTTATCATAGATAGATAGTTTTGAGTCTAATAAAATATTTTTTGAAAATAAATTTGGTCTTTCTTTGAACAGGTTATCATCTCAATTTATTATTAATTTTAACTATCTCATGAAACATGAAACACCTACACAAAGAATAGGCTCAATGAATGTGTTGCTACATAAAAAATGAATCATTGAGACGAGGTAATCCAACAATAGGGCAAGTTATGATTTGAAATTTTTTAAAGTACTTTGTGTTACAATACTTATTTAGTTTATGATAAGAGGCATTTTTCATTTAATAAGTTTTTTTTTAATAATTAGTTTTATAGTCATCTAATTGGGGCTTATATACTTAACATAGTTATATTTTTTGTCTATTTAGTTTCAAAAACTATCTAAAATAACACATGGTGTATTCTCTATGATTTTAAAGGAGTTTTTAGATGTATAACCCATGTTTTTAGAGTTATTAGATCTATGAAACTCATTTTAAGGAAGCCATTAGATCTATGATGTCTCCTCCCTGCACAGTGCATTGCCACATTGTATGAAGGAACACACAAGCTCAATTTCCACTATCACCTCCAAAAAAAATTAGACTATTGTTACTTAACACTTTGTGAAAAAATCTGAGATGGGGTTAGTAGTTGTGGGTTTCCAGTGTGATTTGATTTTCGATTAGACTCCCATAAAGCTTAATAAAAGCATGTTTAAACTTTTAGGGTTTTAATCTTGGTCCAAATGACTACCCAAATTTGGTAGAACTTGTGGTCATAGGTGCACTTTAAGCTTTCTTCCATTCACAAAATAAAGAGAAATAAGCACTATTGTTATGAATACAATTTTTGTTGTTAATGTTACTAGAATGGAAAAATCTTGGAATTATTTGTATCCATATCTATTAGAATATCATATCCTATATCAATTATAATATTTAATATATTGGCAACATGGATGAATGGAAGCTAAAAGATAGACTCTTGTACCTTAATGTCTTGTCCTCATATAACCAATAGTGTAATTCTAATTCGATTTGCACATCAGATGTGAAGCCATGTCACAATCAAATAAACTCTCATGATGTCTTTGTCTACCATTAAAAATAGAAAATGTCTAGTCAAAGATGTCACACCCTATAAGTTATACACCTCTTTCTTATGGGTGTAGGTAATGTAAATCCAAATTGTATGAAGGAACACACAAACTCATTTTATTATATGATATGGACCCTCTATTATATTATATTGAATATGATATAATATAGAGTACTTTATATCATGTAGTTTTAATCTCGTTTAAATTGGTAGTTGGTGATTTAGTGGAAGCTATAGATTGCATAACAAATGTGACATGCTACTAAAATTTTCATGTGTATTTCCCCTAACTTCTTCGATTCCATCCCATGAAATACCCTATCATTTCCCCTCAACATCACGATGCATCCTACCTATAATTTTTTTTCCTATTTTTACAATTTGTATAACCTTGCCCTTCCCCACCACTTTGCCAATACTCAAGCTTATCATGAAATAAATTGTGTCCTCACACAATGCATTGTTATGTTGTTTGAAGGAACAAACCTCATTTTCTAGCATCACCTCCATGGGATATATCATATTACATATATTTCAATCATGTATTGGGTCATATTTAATAATAAAAAATATTGTTATATCATATATATATTATTATATTATATTTAATGTATTATAATATTGTAATATGTAATAGATTATAATATATTACATTAGATACTATATTTTTAAAAAATATTTAATATTTAGTTTAATAATAAACTATCATTGTTAGCATTTTATGAGACACGTCAAAAAGTGCATATTACATCAAAGGGATGTAAATTTTTTTGGTAAAGTGGGGTTTTGTAAAGTAAAAGATTCTAAGTCAAAATTAGTATCTCATTCAAAACCCATGACCATTGACCTTGCTTACCTCTTGTGCATGATGTGGTATGCAACAATAATCTAATATTCCTGGTGGATTTCATGCAAATTTTGATGACATTTCACATATGTTAATGCAATTTATAACTTCCACTGAACTCAAAACTCATGATTGATGACCCCATCTAGTCTTTTATTCATGAAATGTTAAGAAATAATAATATTATATTGTGGTGGATGTGCCAATGGAAAATGATGTTGTGTATTTCTTCAAATGACATGGTAATGCATAGTGTAGAGATGAAACATTTTTCTTCACAATGAGCTTGAGCAATGGCAAAGTAGTGGGGAAGGACAAGGATATACAAAACATGAAAGTGGTGAAATATTTGAAGGTGAGTAGGGTGGTGATAGTGAGAGGCAATAACAGGGTATTTTAGGTGATAGACTTGAAAAAGCCCAGGAATATACATGTGAACACTTAAGTGACATGCCACATCCTTCAATGTAACCTATAGCTTCCACCAAACTAATTTAGTTACACAACACATGATTGAAACAAGTGTCATCTCAATGAAAACATGTGTTTGATATCGAATGGCTCCTTTAAAAATATAGAGAATTCACCATGTGTTAATTTAGATGAGTCTAAAACTAATTAAACATATATGTTTATTGTGTTAACCATATAAAACTAATAATCTAATTTATCTATGCAGGATGCCATATGCAAATAGACATGGATTCATATATTTATACATTTTTTCCATTCTCATTCTTAGTAACACTCATAACAACTATTTTATCTGTAATAATAGTGATATTTTATCTTTATTCAGTGCAAGGAGGAAAGGTAAAATTGTCTCTAGGATAACAAACACTCCCAATTTTGGATAGTCTGATGGACCTGATTTCAAATCCCCTCTAGTCTCTACATACTCTCTCCAATCACTATGGTAGTTTGATCTATCTATAATTAGGAACCACACTATCTGTTATAGCTTCCTTTGTGGAGGCTATGACTGCCATGTGCTAAAGAGTGTAAGTTACATTGGAAGGAAAGCATTATGTTTTTTGGTAAAGTAGGGTTTTGTAAAGAAAGTGTAAATCACCAATCATACATCACTAAAAACCCATCACCACTAATGTTGTCTCACCTTTTCTGCACGAAGTGTTAAAAAAAAAAAAATTATATTCATTTTAACAATTTTTCCAAAACATATTTTTACTGATTATTGCTCCCTTAAATTTATGTTTTTTGTTAGCTAAGATAAATGAGATGCTTATGGAGATAAACTCCAATTATGGCCACCTTTTCTTCCAAGGGTCCGAATATGGCATTCATGTATGTTCTTAAGCTTGATGGAATTGATCTAGGTGTAAATAAATTGGTATCATGGAAAAATGGAAGCTACAAGATAGACTCTAGGAACTAGTATCTTCACCCCACATTTGCATCATTACATCATTGATTTGAGTTTCACATTGAATGTGGGTCCCTATTGTAATTAAATCATATCTCATGAAGTCTTCATCCACCCTTGAAAATAGAAAACTATCAATCAATAATGCCACCACCATATAAGTTGTTCAACCCTTTGTAATGGTTGTAGATCATGTAAATCTAATAGTTGGCCTAAATATGGGATTGCTATACTATATGGGCCCTATAGGGTATGATATCACCTAAAATATCCTATCACTGGCCCTCACCATCACTACCAAACTCACTTTGATATCACCTAAAATACCATGTCAATGGCCTCATTGGCATCATGCATGAATGCAAGCTACAAGATAGACTCTTGGACGTCAATGCCTTGTCCCAACAGATCAACAATATTGCATTGTTGATTCGAGCTACACATGAGACATGGATCCTTATTGAAATCAAAGCAACTCTCATGACATCCTCAACCATGCTTGACAAAAGAAAACATCTGATCAAATATGTTGCCACCTTGCTTTGATATAACTAACACATATCATTTTGCACCATTATTACATTGGTGTGTCAATTTAAAATTGAATGTAACCATGTGTTTAGGTGTAAATTATATGAGATAATTGTTTTCATATGTCACTGTAAATAAATATTCTTGTCTTCCAAATGGTAACATGTTCATTGAAGCTAATATTATATTGTATTATTATATAATATATAATGTTATAATGTTATATGGGCCCCTTGGTGTATGATATCCCTTGAATTATATGGGTCTAAGTATGACATTTTTGTATGTTATTAAGCCTAATTTAATTGCTCTAGGTGTTAATATATTGGCAACATGGGTGAATGGAATCTATAAGATAGACTTTGGGATGTCAATGTCTTGTCCCAACATCAATGAAAATGTAGTGTTGATTTGAACCGCACATCAAATATGAAGTTGTATCACAATTCAATCATAAAAAAGGAGATAATATTTTATTTTCATAAAATGAGTGAATATAAATCGATATAACTACTAATCTCATATAATATTATAATCATGTATACTATATTATTATAATATTTTATAATATCATAGTTAAATAATTATATAATATATATTATAATATATTATTAGTAATGCCATATTTTATAAATATTATATACCTAATGATGATGATGATGATGATGATGATGATGATGACAATGACGATGATGCCGTTCATTAATCTTCCTCAAGACCCGAGATTATGAAACTCTGAACTATATATACTACTTTTATATATAATATAGATATTATTGTTATTATAATTTATTTATTTATTTTTTAATTAAGATATCATGTTATTCTCCTACTTTGTTATTATATATGATTATATTTATTATTTTTTATTATGATAATTAAATATAAATATTAATATTTTAATATACATTTACAATTATAATAAAATGATAATTTATATAATAATTTATAACATTATTAAATAATAAATATTCTAATATTATATAATATATTTGTAACTTATTATAAATATAATATCCTATTGGACATATTAAATATATTAATTACTTCTATAATATACTATAATAATATGATATTATAATAATATATTATATATTAATTAAGTTTTGACTACAAATATGACGTGTAAACCGATCTCATTCTCATCATCGACTATAAGGCCACGTTGATTTCCAGAGAAAGCTTGTTGCTAAGAATGTTTTAACACAGTCACCATCTCTGGATAATATATTGAAATTACCTTAGGAATGTTTTGCCTCAAAGGGTTCGTATAAGGGCAATAAAGGTTTTAACTATAGGAGTCTCGTAAGTGCAAATTCAATTTTGTAAGATGTTTCATAATTGTATCTGAATGTATAATTTAATAAAAATAAATAATGGTAGTTTTAATGAGTTCATTTATCCTTTAGGCCCTTAATCATGCTAGACAAATAGAGCAATTCATAGCTGATTTTTTAAATGAACATGCATCATTCTTATAAAATTAAAAAAATCAAAATCAAATAAAATCAAAAAATCAAAATCAAATAAAATCAAAAAATCAAAATCAAAATAAAAGGATTGCAATATGTATTATTAAGCTTAAGGATAATACGTTTATTCCATTCTTAGTTAATATCACAAAATAACTTTCATAAATATTATAACATAGTAAGCACTCTAAAAAATTCTTTTCAATATATACATTTTTTATTTACATAGTCGATTGGATGGTTATATAAGGCTATCTTTGTGTTAAAGATGAATAAGTTTCAGGATGTTGAACTAAACCTCGATTCCCCTAATTATTAAAAAAAACATATATTTTTTCCTTTTTTTCTTTCAACTAAAACATACATATTTTTAAGGCTACCAATAGTTAATAAAATATTTATAATTTAAAAACAATGAGGTGTAAGCTCAAATATCCAAGACCTCCAAATGTTTTTGTGTTAGAAAAATATTTAGCACTAATATAAATATGTTGTTTTCACAACAATGAAGAAGACAAAGTCCATATTCAATTATGAGGGAAGGTTCTATTTATTGAAAACAAAGAAAATAGAAACAAATATATTTACAATAGTTACATGTAAAATTTGATGTTGGGTTTTATTATTTTCCACCTTTAGTAAGAAAAAATGAAAAATAAAGAAGATGAACGGTCACACACGAACAAGCAAACACAGATATTGTCCCTTGTATGACAAGAAACAATTCATAAGTACTTTGACAATTAAAAAATAAAACATGTATTGCTTGAGAGTTGAGGGACACACAATAAAGTAAGAAATATGCACATCTACAAAGAGAAACTACAAGACACAAAGTTATGAAATTTCCTTTGTATTCATCAATGGAAAAATGAACACAAACATCCATTCTATTCAAAGGTTCAATCTCCTTCCTTTCAATAAAAAATAAAATAAGCATCAAATAACCCTTTTACAATAGTCATTCCTCTTATTTATATATTTAGGAGGCAATGGATGAATTTCACATTTTCATTGTTATCCTATTATAATTATGTATTTATATTTCATCTTTTTTTAAATAAAAACCTGTAATTTTAAAATATGAAAAAATAGATGAAAAATAAGTTAGAATAGAAATAAAATGTTCTCTAAGGGGATTTCACCAAGGATGGATTTGTACTTGACAGAGTTGGTTGTCAAAAGACCATTTGACTTGTAGCCTTTCCTTTACCTTAAAACACTTTGAATATTTGGAATCTTTTCATAGTTTCAACAATAGATTTCCCCTTGGGAATAATAGTGTTCTTGTAGTGAGTCAACCATCTATCTGTTATCGTCAACAACATATTGGGGGTTCTCTACAAAATCCACCAAATGGGAATTCAACTCACCAATGAAGTATTAAGGTTACTAAACTTATTCATAGATGAAACATTGAAATCTCCTCTTTGATTAATTTTATGAATTGCTCCTTTATCTTATTCATTGAGTGTAGTCTTGAACCATCTTTTCTTAAATCACAATGTGGGCTATCTACATTTGAATAGGCATTACACATATTTTCTCTTTCAATTTTTAATTTCCTTTTCAGATCTTCAATGTATTTATTCAACACTTCCATCTTTTGCATAATACTCTTGATCTAATCATACGAGAGATCATTTTCTCTCTCTTTAAATACTCCCTCTTTAACTAACAAGTCAACATATGTGGTTGTCATCTCCTCTATATCTCATTTTATGTTTTCTCACAAAGTGAGATTCCTTTTTATGACACTTGATTTGTTAATCAAATTTATTTTTATCTAACTCAATTTTATCATATAAATTTTCCATCTCTTCAATATATCTCAATCCATCCAAAATCAACTATTCTACCCAAGCCTCAAGAGTATTTCCATATTTGGTGTATTGGTTTATGGTTGAGATGGCATATTTAATGATTCAAGGCACTTGAGTTGGAACATATACTTGAGAAGTAAAAGATAATTTACATATTAAAAAAGTTTTTATATTTGATCTTTTAATTTCTACTATGTCAACTCATCTTGTTTGGATATTTTGATCATCCTTTGAGTAGTTTCCTAGATGTTGACTATGCCACACTCAAGATTGGCTAGACCCAATGGGATATGATTCATGGTGTAGTCTAACATGATCATCTCTTCCTCATTTTTCTCAATATTTGGCTCAACTATTTCTACAAATTAAACTCCAGATGCATCAAAAACCAAGTGGGAGTGGTTTTGGATTTCTTAGGTGGATGAGTAACTATAAGATTTTCCATCACATCAAATTCATAAAATTATATGTCCACCACTTTCTCCTTCCTTCCAAGTAGTGGATTCATCCACTAAAAAGATCTATTTGAGGTGGAATCTAATAAGAATATGGAAGAAGAGGTGATGATGACACATATGGTACATAACTTGAAACAACTCTTGTGACCACTGATTGATCAAATCCTTGACTAGAAACAATATATTGTTACATGGTATTATCATTCAATAAAGAAGTATCACCTCCTAGAGGAGAGGTTGATTGTGGCTACACTGGTATCTTGATTTTCAACTTATCACTACAAAAGAGCCCTTATTACATGTATTATTGGTATGATTGGATTGATTTTGATCCTCTTTATATCCATCACCTTTTTCAGTAGAAATTGAATGGAATACAATGTCAAAGATTCTAGTTCCAACTACCTTGGATGTCAAGACATGAGTTTTATTTGGTGGAGCCAAGGACCTAGATCTCCTTGAGCCATTAGCTCTTGTGAACTCTGCAAGCTTCTCATTGAACTAATTCATTGATGTATCTGTACATTATGTTTTTGAAGATTAAATAATATGCATATTAGTCCCTTGTTAGTCTAAATGAGAAAACATCGAGCATAAAAATATGCTAGGACTAAACATTCTTGCCTAAGAACTAGGAAGAACATAACACAGTAAGCAAGAACAAAAATTAGAGATAAAGAAAATATAAATTTATTACCTCCTTTATCAAATTTTATGCTTACTTGTTAGCATAAGGATGATTTGCTTGACTTATGAAGATTTGAGTCTTCCATCAATGCGCTTCCATGGTGGTATCATATGTCCAATAGTCACTTGTGGCTTGGTGTGAAGCTTAGCATAAATTGGGCATTATAACACTAATCTCAAAAGCTTCAAGAAGGTATTGTCTCAAAATAACCTTACACATAAAAGCCTCTTGGCATATGGTGTGGGCACTTGTATTTATAGATCAAAGAGCTAACTCTAACCCTGGGGAGGATAGGTTAAATTCTAGCTTGGGTTGAGTATAAATTAACCTAGGTTGAGTCAGTCTAACTCTGGGTTGGGTCAAAGCACTCATTAAATCTTAACACCTCAGTTCTAGATATTTGTAAGGCATAACACCTCACTTTATATATTTGTGAGGTTGTGTCTCATAAATTTGGAATATTTAGGAAATAATAAATCACTTTATTATCTCTTTTGACCTTTTGACTTCATACTTGGCTAAAATTTCCTTTTTTGGTCAATGAAATTCACTAATTTGATTTGAAATTTTTTATTAGGAAAGTTAATTAAGATATTTAATGTAATTAATCTTGCTTAGTGATTTTTGTCTTTTGGTGATTATTTTAAATGTTTTCAATTAATAGCTTGACAAGGCAAAAGTGTCAAATTACTAAGTCATAATTTGACTAGGGTTAAAATTGAACTAGGTTAGTGGTGCATACAAGGTAATATGCCAAATAATCTAGCCTCATCGCATTTTTGGGTAATTAAATCCCTTAAACAAATAAAATTGGGAAATTTAGTTAATTTATAGGATTAAAATGTGTCATTTTTTATAAATTAAATTGAATCCTAGGTTAGGCATGAAAGTGGACAAAACTAAGTGTTTAAACTATCCATTACTAGTTTGGTCTAAATCTACAAATCAATTAATTATTAAACAGACCAATTTATTAACAACAACAATAAAGCTATAAATATTTTAGTATAATAAAGATTAGGAAATCTAATTATATCATCTATTGTTCCTTCCAATACCCAAATAGTAGTGAAGGCTTTGATTTGATATAAACTCAATTAACCCTAATCTCACCTCTGCACTTCATAGTCATCAGCACAGTTTGCCCAATAGTCTTCCAAGTGAGATATATGTGCATAGGAGGTTAAAATTATTAGATGAGCCTTGGTATAACTTTTGATAATGAAGGAAATTCTAGTCATGTGATAATGCAATGTGAATTGAATAAGGAACTCTGAATATTTTGGGCATCAATTACATTTTTGTTGGTGTAGCGACCTAATGTGATTAGGGAAATGACACCAATAACGTACTTTTTTCCTTCACCACTTATGAAACTATGCAAGTTGTATATAAATTTCAATCAATATAATTTTATCACTCATTAAACTTGAGAGTCTAAGGGGGGAACCTTCAAATGCCCCTATTGTGATATATGTGAACTATTAGAGCTAGTTGAAGTAACTTCCATGATGAGTCACAATATTTTCTCCTTCATTAGAGATCTTATCTCCCCAATCCTCCTTAAAATCATATACAAATCTCATGCACCATTGACCCACCTGAAGTGATTATTGATTTCCTATAGGGTCAATTATGGATAGAACTCATGTACCTTAGTTTTGGGGCATGCATTGACAAATTAAGTGAGACCAGGGTAGATTATTTTCACTACTATAGAAAATACCAAATAAGAAATTATGTAAAATGTCATGGTGACATTTACATTGGTGAGTTATTGATGTATTGAATCACTACTGATGTTCCCCCACTCGATGAACTAATTTTCACTACAAATGATTTTCATATCTAAGAACATCTAAGGATGAAAATCCATTGTGATCATGTTCCCTACTAACCTATTGAGAAGAGAGGTCATGTCTGATAGTTCTTCTTTGAAATATAACATATAAAATTTCTTTGGGAGTTTCAACATGCCTCATCTCTTATACTTAAATCACCCATTATTTATGGGTGTGAGTTGTTTCTATGGTTTGTAATCCCATAAAAATTTCCAAACATTTATTTTTATCTTTACATAAGTATCTATTTGAGCTATCTTAAGAGTCTTATCCATAGAATTTCTATCAACCTTAGCCATCATAACATTGAATGAAAAAGGAGGGATGTCTGTTGTCTATGCTGGTGGCATTGGTTGCTAGAGCAATAACTATGCTGAAGCTATGGCTTTACTTTGGGGATTAAAGCTAGTTATATCCCTAGGAATTAGAAATTTGAATATTCAGGGAGATTCTAAGTTGGTCATAGATGCTGTTAATAAAGCATCTAACATTGGTATCGATCTAAAAGACATCATTACGAACATCCAGTTTCTTTTACAAAATTTTTTCGAAGTTGAGATTACCCACACCTATAGAGAAGGTAATAGGGTCATTGATGCTTGTGCCAACTTTGGTTAGCAATTCTTAGGATGGAGGGTATGGTGACAAGGGGCTCATATACCCCTAAACATTAGAGAGATCATTCAGAAGGAGATGACGGAGCACAAATGATGCACATTGATGAAGAAGATAGCTTTTGAAGGCGGTCCATGTGGAGAAGGCCATTACGGATCTTGGAAAATGATAACCTTAGTACTTCCTTGATTGTCATGATTAATCCCTTGTATCATGAGGTGGAGGTGCGAGAGTCACATCATGAAAACCAAGGGGGAATTATTTTTAAGCATGAGAGTAGACGTCACCGTGGTAGGCCATTTTGTAAAATGAGCCTCCACATCTAATTTCAGTGCAAATGGAACCGAGGGCTAGTTACTTGTTTGAAGCTCAAGGTGGTAATTGGGAATTTCATCAACTGGGTCTACATTACAGAATGGGGGGAGATCATATTCGTACTGAATCAGTCTCCTAATGCAAATTTAAGGACAACCCATTAGTCTGGCATTACTGTAAAGAAGGAGGTATTAGCCCATACTTGGAAAGGCTAAATGGTTATGACAAAAATTTGTCTGAGCAATTCGCAAGATCTTGGTTGAATAGGCGGGTCACTGTGGGGGGTATTACCTTTGAAATCTCTGAAAAGGTTATTTCAATGGCCATGGGAATGACCATGTAGGGTTTAAAGCTCCAAAGGAAAACCAAAATCATGGATTTGGCTAGTCACAAACTGTTTTTGGGTGAAGGAGAAGAACTCATCCCATATCAAGGAGGGTTCGAGCATGCCAAATTGCTAGAGCCATGGGATGGTGTCTGTTTCATTCTTATGAAATATTTCACTCTCGAGGGGTGATATACCAGGTTTTATAACTATCACCTTCCTTTGTTGAATCATTTTAGATGCAATGCTATTATCAGCTTTCCTTTCTACCTACTATCCTCATTGGAACACTCTATCCTGAGGGTGAGAGCCAAAATGGCCAAGAAGCTAGACTTAAAACCTATTCCCCTACACTAGGGGCTTATTTTTTATCTCTACAATTTCCACCATTCCCTTGAGCCAAACATGAATATTAGAGGTGTCAATGAAGACATTCCCTCAAACCCAATTTTTGGTGATGCAATTGATGAATCTTGGGTTTCCCCTACTCCTACCAAGACCAATGACTCCCCTCTCTCCACCCTTGTTATGACCCTTGCTAATAATCCAAGGTCCCTTGCGAGCAAAAAGGGAAGGAAGAGGAAGGTTGATGGAGAAAAAGGAAATTTTGAAGAGACTAAGGAAGGGACCCACAAAAATCTTGATGGGGCCATGGGGGGCCAACGTGGTAAACCCCATGGGCCCTCCAAACTTAGTAACAATGGTTTCCCTTCGAGAGTGCACAGGTCGGGGCAGATCGTTAGAAAACCAACCCCAAAGATAAGGTTGATTGAGTATTATGAAAGTGCTTCTGACGATGAAACCCAGGATGAAGAGTATGAAGAGCCATAAATTCAAGAAATTTTAGAGGACACTGGTGGGAAATAGGCTTCTCAGGTTTTTGAGGTAATTGAAGAGCAGGGTACCGGTTCTAGGGGAACTACTGATAATAAGGAAAAGATGCATGTAGAAGAAGTTGGTGAGGGTTCAGAGAATGAGAATGACTGGAAAATAAAAATTGGGGCCTTGAAGGACCGCATTCAAAATTTGGAAAAGGTCTTTGCCAAAGGCCTTTGAAATAACATTCCATTGAATATGACTATATTGGAAGCGGTGGGTAATCCAGGGAATGCTGACAATGTAGATAATGAGAATCTTAAGGATCTTGTTAATTTTATAGTTATGTAGTTTCACCCTTTCTAACTCTAGTATTTTTAGTGTTTTGTTTTTCTTCTAACTATGTTTCTCGGCTATGCTATTGGTTCGGAGCTGGCATCTTTTGTTTGCTAGCCTTCCTATCTTTTTTGACTGTATAGGGTTCGGCCCCTAGTTTGCCACCTTAATTAATCAAAAACATTTAATGTAGACTAGATTTATTTGGTATCTAGATTGAAGTGTTGTGCACATGCAAACACCAAATATGAACACTACATCGAGGTGGGAAAAATATCTAATTTAGGTGTACCACTCATTGATAGGAGGGTAGATATAATGGTAGGATATTTTGTATTGATTTTGTTTTAGAACCCTTCCAAGTCTACATGCTCTATTCTTGAATTACTAATATCTAGAATATCAGTCTCTAAGATAAACATGGGCTCATAACCCATGTATTAAAATTTATTTTGTATACTTTGGTAGTGTAAAAATTTGATTTAGGAAAGGGATAGAGATTTACACACACATTTGGCAGTATAAAATGCTTATGCAGTTGTGGAAAGTAGGTTGTAGTGGTCGTAAAAAAATATATTTCACCTTTAAAGTCTTCCTCGAGATGTCACAAGGGTTGGGAAAAACTCTAGAGTACCTAGGGTAATTCAATCTTCCATCATAGTGAAAATCACTTGAAACAAGCTCCAAATCCTCTAAAATATATAACATTGTGATGTAATCAAAGAGATGAAGATTTTGACTATATTTTGGTGAATTTTTGTCTACACATGAGAAAATGGTGGAAGGGCAGAGTTCTAGTGTCACATGGGTGCAAGAGTTGGAATTAATTATAGCATTAATAAATATTTTTTTATAAAATGGGTACACACTTGAGGATTTATAGAAAAATATGGCCATCAACTCTTACCACAAGCATGCCATGTGAAACTTCATGGTTAAGCCAAATTGGGGTTTGGCTTCATTCCCATGGCATTGGGATGACCCGATTACGTGGGTATAACATGTATGAAGTCATGTATATGCACTTTATATTTGATTTTACATCTGATGCATCGAGAAGGTTAGGCTTGCCTAGACTTCTGGGTGTGTAGGGCTCAAAAATCTTATATTTTTAATATTATAAAAATGGATAAGTATATAAATAAATTCTATTTGTAAACATGGAGTTTAAAATGTACACATCATGTTAGTTCCAAAAAGTGAAATTTTTTACCAGAATTATTTTTTGGGACAAGTGGATGTAGTTAGGGACATGGAATTGCAAGAGTACATAAGGTGAACTTCATATTTTCATGGTTCTAAGACTAATGCCTTATCCATTGGGATACAAAATCATATTTAAAATAAATTATTTAGTAAAGTAAATAAGAAATGTGATAGGAAAGGAAACACACAACATGAAAGGAAACACACAATAGGAAGGGAAACACACCAATAAAAAGGGGACCATATGAAAAGAATGGAAATAAACCAAAATCCAAAACACCTAGGGCCTCGACAGGGAAAAACCTACCTTCATTATTTATATTGTTTCAAATAATTCCCCCTATATGATAAGGGAAGGTTAGTTTCAACACATTAGTCAAAAATAATATGTGTTTTATCCATTGAAATGGTATATCTTGAAAGGTCCCATCCACAAGTAGTCAAAGTTTCCATGTATCCCTCTTGGTTATCTTATCTTGTCTCATAAGAGAACCAAATATAAAATATATAAATCCCATTGCATTGCCTTATGATCAAAAAATTATTTCACTTTATTTTGATGAGCTATGATCCTATCAACCACCATTACTCATTCTTCTTCTAACTTGGTCAAACACATGATTATTTTTTCTAAACGAATCCTTGAATTGATCATCTTCCATAGATTGGGCTATTTGAATGGATAGTACTTATAATTAAATGGGGATCATATCATCTATTCCATAGAATATCTAAGAGGATAAACTCCAATCACTTTCTTAGGGGTTATACGATCTACCCAAAGAGCATCATCTAGTTCCTTTGATTTTTTTCTAATAGCTTATGACCAATAGTCATGATATTATTATTTATCTATATTTCATGATCATTTCCTTGAGGGCAATAATCATAAGAGTGATCCAAGGAGATTCCATATCCATATAAAAACCAATGAGCTCAAATGAGGAAAACTTGGCAGCATTATTTGTTATTAACTTTTGAGGGACCCTAAATCTAACCAAAATATTTTCTTCAATGAAGTTACAGATAAATTTATAAGTTTTTGGATCTTATGGGGATTTATTATACCTATTTATTAAAACAATTTATATTTTTCTTATGTCATGTACTTGAATTAGGATTTAAGGTGAAAATGAAGTCTAGTCCCTATTGCTAAAAAGGTTTTTTAAACACTATAGGTCATAGAGGAAAAGATGCAAGCTTCAATTTTCATACAAAATGTTGATAGGATTCATAGTTTGAAACCCACTCTTTCATATCTCTAAACAATGTTAGATAATAATAATGCTCTCTTATAATTTTTTATGTAGTAACAAGAGTAGAGAAATAATTGCCACAATCTTGATCATGGAAGGCTTATAACAACATTTTTTTGGTTCCTTCTCGACATAGTTATAAAAGTTCCATTGATGAAATTTTTGAATAAGTTATTATCACAAATTATATAACTTTCTATTCTAAGCTTTATTTCCCTTTTCTATTAATCATTGAATTGAGTTGGACATTCTCCACTTGAAAAAAAGTAAGCAATGTTAAAACACCATTCATCAATTGAATCAATGATACTGCAAGTGGAAAATATTTGTTTCATTTTCATTGGGATTAATTTAATTGGTTTCTATATGAGAATCAACTCCTACTATCAACTATCAAATACCTTGTTATGTTACTATCCTGGTGCACTTGATGTTTGAATCCTAATCTTATAGCTTACAGATCCATCCTCCTCAATTGGTACCATGTTATTTTTGTGTCAAAATATACTTGATGATCAAATTAGGAATCATCACAACCATGTGAGAACTGAAGATGTAAAATTTTAAACGTTTTATGACCTTGACCACATGATATGCATGTCTCTCCCTGAGAGAGTACTTGAGTTCATGATCCTTCAATCTGTATCTCATGAAGGCAATCAGAGATTCAATGTTGTCCTCATTTTTATTCACTAAGATGGCTAACAATGTATACTCTTAATAATTAAAATATGAAATGAAATATTTCTTAAAATATGGGCATCCTAATATTAGGGAATTAGAAATAGCATTCTTTATTTCCCCAAAGGCATTCTTTCCCTCATTACTCTATTTGAAAGCACTATTTCCATGCATAATTTGAGAAAAATACTTGGTTAACTCAACAAAATTAGGCATAAACCTTCTTATAAAATTGACTTTACCAAATAAATGAATGTGTACCAAGTTTACTAGTAGGTAGATACCATTTTTTGAGACCGTTTTAGGGTCAATCTTGGTACCTTCCTTGGACACTATACACCCTAGGATTTTTACTTCTATGATTACAAAGATGGATTTATTTGGGTTCAATGAGATAATATGATATTTTTATTTCAAAAATGCCATCTTCAAATGATCATACTATTATTCTCTCTTTTTGGAGAATACAATGAGATCATCAAGATAGATCACTATAGTTTTATTCTTTATGTTGCTAAAATACAAATCCATATCTCTTTGAAAAGTGTCTCCGAATTTGATGAGTCTGAAGAGCATCCTTATATTATCAAACATAGCCCATGGAGTAGTGAATTCAATTTGATGTTGGTCTTCACATGCCACTATCACTTGATTGTACCTAGAGAAAACCATAAAAATTTGACATCATTTCAAATCCTATAATTGCTTATAAAATATAATCCATTATCAATAATAAATATTTGTCTTTGAGTGAATATTGATTTAGAATATAAAAATCAACACAAATTTTGACTTCTCTATTCTTCATTCTTATCGACACGATGCTTCCACCCATGTGGAGTGATAACTTATAAAGATGATCCTAACATCTAAAATTTTCTTAATTTCTTTAGATGATACCTACAATATTTGGGTTATAGTGTCTCAACTTATATGTAAAATAATTGATACCATGTGATGATTCCAATAAATGGCACTCATCCCATATATTATTAGTTTAGAGACACACTTCATTTTTCCATTATTATAAACCTCACCCATACATAATATTTCAAACTCCATCTATGTTGCATATATTTAATGTTGTGATATAAAGTCTCCAATTTCTAAATAAAGAAGTATGATTTAATGATTTTTTCATATGGTTCTACTAATGTTGAAATGTAGAATGCCTAAGATACCTTCATGTATAAAAGAGAAATAAAACACATTAAGGAAACAACAACATCTAGCAAGTTTATGTGTAGCCTGTAGCAAGTATGTGAGTAACATGTAACAATGGTGGTAACTAGCATTCTAGCCTATAACTACTGTAATAGTCATCTCCAACCCATAGCAGTAATTTTAGTGGTTTTATCTACCCCAGTGTATGGCTAGATCATTTATAGAACACCCACAACAATTGTTGGCCATGAATTTTTATTACTTCCACTTTGTTCAAAGTTGAATAACTATTTTATGAGCATATTTTATTATTTAATTCATACTCCACTATTTATGAGAGTTAAATATATTTCTCCAATATATTCCTAGATTAACTCTATTCATTATTTGAGGGAATTGAAGAATAACTATATGAGGGAGTAACTAGATATTCTTCTATTTTTAAGATCGACTATTTTATCTCTATTGTTGCAACTTTCCTAAGTACAGTTGAAGGTTGAAACTTTTTTTTTAAAAATTATAATTTTAGATTTATGGTCGTAACCACCTATATATTAAAAATATAAATAAAGTGATGCCCTCTCTATTTAATAGGAGGTGATGCACATTGTAAAGAGGTGAAAGTTAGAGTATAAGAATCAATAGTCATAATTAAGTGATTATAATCTTGTACGTTTTCCATAGCAAATTTGTGTGTAATCATTAATACAAATTTTTTGATTTGGAGTAATTTACCTGTAACAAGGAAGGGATTAAAGTGCAAATCCAATCGAGGTAAATCCCACTCGTGAAGAGTTGTGGTGAAGATCCCCATCCATTAGATTAATTTCCTTTATATTATGTGATTTCTTTCCTTCTTGTAATTTTATTAAAGTGTAAGTTATTTATCTTTATAAATTTAATTATGTATATGCAATTTACCTTTGATTTTTTATCTTTCAATTCCATGTGCATATTTTCAATTCTATGTGGAGAGATTCCAAACCTATATTACTATTTTAATTCCAACATTTACCTTCCTATAAATGTGTTATTTCCTTTAAATAAAATGAGATTTAATTTATTATTAAAAAAAATCCACAAGTACAATTCACTTCTTTGTGATTTACCTTTTGAAATCGCGTTTCCTATACACAACTATTTTCTTATATGCATAATTTAGACCCCTATTTTTTGAAAGTGAATAGTGTCACACATATCATGGTGACACCTTGCCAAAATACATGTCCTAAATTTAAAATTGGTGAAAGTAGAAGGATTGATAAACCAAGTGGTTTCCTTGACACATCGTTGATCGATGAGGTTGTATGTGAGTGTTGGCCACACTATGTCTGATATAATGGGTGATTTAATTTTGCTTGTTTTTTACATCATTTCTAGGGATAGGTGTCAATAATTAAGATATTAAGAGGGTTGGGTTAGATTTATCGCTTTACTAACTTAAGTTTTCTTTATTTCAAGCATTTTTTTTTTGTTTTCTTAGACTAAAATTTTATGCTTTCCTTGATTAGAGTTTCATGTTTTCCTAGACTAAATTTTCCTACTTTCTTAGATTAAAATTTATTGCTTTCCTAAACTAAAATTTCTTGCTTTCCTAGATTAAAATTTACCACTTTCAAATTAAAATTCATTTCCAATCAAAATTATAAATTACAAGTTGCATTAGGATTTCATTTCAAAAAATAAAAACCCATGAATTTATTTAATTATAGAAAATAAAAACTCAGGAAGTTCATACCATGTGATTTGTTTGTGTTATATAGTCTAAATTTGGAAAAAATATTTAATAAAAGATTAAATTCCCTATTTTATAGAATAAAATTTATTACTTTATAGTTGAATTTCAAATTATGTGAATAACTTAGTCAAAAATCAAAAAATTCCCCCAAAATAAACTAACCCTGTGTAAGCAAAGTTATGACTGAGAAAATATTTGAGGGAACACAAGTTATAAATGGTGATGCAATTTGGATAAATAATACAAAGTTAACTACTATATATCAAGATATTAAGTCCCTCAAACATATGATTAAGGAGCTATAAGAATAAAATAATGGGTTGCAATCCCTAGTTAGCACAATAAAAATGGAAGCATGACAAAAAAAGGAGAGAAATAATGCTCTTGTACCTATTTTTTATGTAGAAAGACTTGAATATGTTAAAGAGGGAGGACCATCTATACCTATGTATGTATAAATGATTTCACATGTTGATGAGTGAAAGTCACCTAAAGAAATTGCTCATTTATCAACCTCTACACATGTGACTATATAGATGTCTACATTTGTTAGTAAACAAGAGTAATCTACAGTCAATGTTGTATTAGTTGATGAACTTGTAACAATTTACCTTGCACCTACTGGTGAAAAATAATCATAATTTATTGCTCTTACCAAAACACCTAAGCCCATTAATCAATAAATGTTGCCTGCATCAATTTATTCTACATAACGGTTATACATGTTAACAAGGAATGGCTACCTTCACTAATTTAGTTTGCTAAAATGTTCATGCCTATTGATGAGGAATGGATGCCAACAATAACTCCTCTTGTGTAAATGTTTGTACATGTTAATGAGGAAAGGATGCATGAAACAATGAGTACATGTTTTAATAAGGGTGTATTTCCTGTAGTTTCTGGTAAAAGGCATCCTACAATAATTTTTTCTACAAGAATGTATGCACCTATTTGTAGAGATCGACCTGCAGTAGTTGGTATTGCACCTTATGGTGAGAAAATACTATTGGTAATCATTTATCTTATGGAAAATCATGAAACTATTGGTAATAGCCAATCTATAGTGATTACATCTATAATAGATCATATATTTCTTGATAAGGAATGGGAATACATAAAAATTGGTCTTGTACTTGATATGTTAGAAATCTATAAAATTACTCAATTTTACCATTAAAAAAATTAAATACAAATGGTACACTTATAAAATCATCTTTATCTATCTATAAGATAATTGTTTGACTACTAAATGTATCTAAAACAATAAATACATAAATGTATCAACCTCCATTGGTTGATAAAATGATTCATTTAGTTTTCAAATAGTCAATATCAGATTACAAGATGAATAATTCTCATAATATGAATAGTGGAACAAATCAAATCCATCAAATCACTAATATAAACTACAATACAAATGTAAATAAGCATATAATCATTATTGTTATAGTGTTTAGAATTAATTACAAATATCACAACCACTGTTGAGCTAAATAATCATCAATAATAATTATTACATGTTAGATTACATTAAAAAGTCAAATATATAATATAGTATGTTCAAAAATACAAATAAACTTCCGAAATAGCTCAATGATCCATGTATGTAGCCATGAGTATGATCCCAAATGGTTGAAACAGTTAATAGAGGGAAAGCATCATCCAAAAATTTTACCTCCAACCATAGACCAATAGTCTCCTGCACACCTCCCCACTAGGAGTTTCCCTACCCTTAATGGAGGGGTAGATAAGAACATTGCAAATATCAATAAATCAACCAGAATCTATGTGTATAATCACTAATACATGCATCAATCACATAGACTGTGAAAATCAATCATCTATCTAATATGACATCAACATACATATGTAAACTAGAAAGTACAATGAAATGATAATGTATTAGCTATACCATTACTCTGGCCAATGTTTTCATTATAGAAATTAGATCTAAGGCTCTGAATCAATTCTACTCACACAAAACTCTCTACCACTGAATCATAACTATTAGAGGATATCAGGGGGTAGGTATATGAGTTGCATGCTAGCACACTCATATATCTAACACATGTTATCTATGAAACAAGTATAATAATTTTCACATATAGATTCAAGGCAAAATAGTTACATATTATATCTTACACTCAACTTAAATAGTAATGTAAGGTTCATACAATCATAACTCATCAATCATATTGTTTCCATCCACTCAACCTCAATATTGATATGCATAGGTTTATCAAAACAAACTGTATTCAAAACCAGAAATATATAAGAGACTAGAACAAGAATCCAATACTAAACATTATAGTCATTTCATAACTTGTCTCTATATTTCCTTTCAACACAATTCCATTTATATATATATTTGATGGTATAAAACCTAGTCAACATTACAAACCATTGAGTTCACAAAATAAATCATAAGCTAAGTTTATTCTATACTGTAATGGCCACTTTATCATTTATAGTTGTGGTCCATCTTAGTACACAAGTACAAATTCTCTCTCTCTCTCTCTCTCTCTCTCTCTCTCTATATATATATATATATATATATATATATATCACTAACATATATACTCAGATTCCTCATTCAAAATTGTAACATAAAAATTTATAATTACACACACACACACACACACACACACACACACACACACACACACACACACACACACACACACACACACACACACACACACACACACACACACACACACACACACACACACACACACACACACACACACACACACACACACACACACACACACACACACACACACACACACACACACACACACACCTGATTATATACATTTGTACAAGTATTCATATATAAATCTTGTGTTGTTTAGTTACATATTTTATTTAAACTCAATTTTCCAAACCTGAGCCCTTGTAACTAATAGGATATAGTTACAATTCTATATTTGGAAATACATACATATATATTTGATTAAATCTCCCATACCATAATGTGTATCACAAAAAAGACAATATACTTTTTATTGCCCTTCTAAAATCTCACAAAAACATAGATATGTGCCAAAACTATCACCAAATATAGGAACATAGATTGGTTACAACTGATGAGTAGCTTTGTAAAAATTAAATGATCTAAGTAAAAAGCTGGCATGCTCCAACTTATGTAATCTCATCTTTTAATACAAAAAATATCTTGACCCAACATTGCCTAAAAATAAGACTCAATTATTATCTATATATATTCAAGCTCATTTATATGTAAAATTTACCAAGAATGAAAATAATTTTAGGTCTCGAGTAAGACACATATACACTCAATCTCAATACATTTAGATTTAATTTGATATTAAGGCTTATCAAATACTGCAAGTTTATAATAATGAACAAGGCACTAGGTTTCCTTTTGTACTAAATAGTGCTCACGTAGCCTATAACTACTTTAGGTTCATCTATTCTATAATACTCAATTTTCATTCTAAATATGCTTGACCTCACCTCTATAGGCTTGTGGATGGAACCGAGTTCCATCCCTAGTTCTATAGATATTGAGCCTAGGGTTTTTATGTTCAAAATATAGGATTGGTATCATGAGTATGCACATGTGGATAGAACCATGTGCCATCCCTAGGTCCATAATCATGAATCCTTAATTTTTATTTTTTCCAAAAAACTATCATTTCACACATCTAGATAGTATATATAATAACCCATATAGGAATCATAATTTTTATTGCCATCCAAGTCTACAATCAATAAAATATGAACTGACCTGGTTAAATGAAAATTTTAGTCTCAATGTGTGGAAGAATAGCTTTTATCCTCTTGGATGAACTCTATCCTTTTCTTCCTCTCTAATGTGTTATCATTCTACTTCCCCTTTTTCTATTCTTTTTTTTTTCCTTAAAACTCATGCATGTTTTGCATGTCTAGGTAACTCTCCTAATATCCTACAAGTTCACCATCATGGAACTCCAATTCATCAATGCTTGAACTCATCCATTTTTGTTGTTTACCTATAGTCATTTACCCTATTTTTGGTATGGTGGTTGTATGAAACCACCAATATCTCCAAGAGTGAAGTCAACTCCATCATCAAAACAACCCTAATCCCTTTCATGATTTTTAAATAATATAATTTATGTACCTTTTTACTTCGTGGCATTTACCAATAAAAATAACTATAATATATTAAAATCATGAAAAATATTTTTAATTAATTTGCTTTGGAGTGTATTTACCCTGTTTTTGCCTCCTATACTATGTCACCAAAAAGGGGCATACTCAAAACAATTAAACAAGACCATTAAACACTCATACCTCAACCAACTATAATGAAATCAAGGTTAACACATCATAGTTTAGTTCCTATAAATATTTTAAGAACACAACTAGTCAATTCATAGACTTAACATACTATTCAAATCATGACAAGTGTTATACTGAGTCAATGCAAACAAGCCTAATTTTCTATAAGGACAAACAATCAAACAACATTCATCATTTAAGTAGAATTTAGATTAACATTCCTTTCACCCAATCAAATTATAATGTGGGAATATTTTTGTAATTAATGGGTTGTTCCCAATCAATAATCTCATATCCAAGATCAAAAAATCTAGTAAGAGTTTGTCAAGATTTAAGATCACACATATTCGTGCATAGTTGAGAGCTCCTAGATTCTTAGTAAGACCAAATGTGGTGATGTTTTCTCTAATGGTTTATCATTTTTTATTTAGGATATTTCATTATCAATACTTATTATAAATTAGAGCTGGATGAAACCAAACCATAATAATGATGAAAATGTTTTATTGGGTTAAACATTGGAGACCAATGTTTCATGAAATGACCCAATTTGTTCATCCTTTCCTCCTCACAGAGTAAGTAAAGTTCTAACTACTATAAAAAGGTAGAACCAATGGTTATTCCTTCATATCATGGTAACTTTATGACATGCCCATTATTAATGCGACACACTCTCTTGTGTATGACCAACTTTGGAATCCATTGGGGCACTCCATATTTCAAAAAAATGGCATTTCCCAATTGGGGGTGGTGTGCTTCTATTGGCATGACTTGCTAGTAGTCTTAGAATTCAAGACCTTGATTTTAAGGAGGGAAATTTGCTTGTGATTGAGGACTTTGATGGTTTTGTCTATTTGGCTACTATCCAGGGTATTCTAGCACAATGTAGCATACTATCACTCAAACAATTCATGGTCCCCCATGACCCATCTTTCCCAAATTATATTTGATTTTAAATCATTGGTGCTCCAACTGAGAGCAATATCATGAATAGGATCCACAACTTGATTCTTTGTGTTGTGACCCAGTATATGTTATCAATATCTCCTTCTAATATGGTTATAGATTTGATGTAGGTGTAAATTTAATTGGAATCCAACAAGATGATAACTCACTTGGTCTCATTCTCAAATCTCATTGTACAATGCTTGAACCACACATAAGCCTGGCATCAAAACAAAATGGTCATATAAGAAAGGCAAAGTAATTTTTTGCCTCAACAATATCTAAGACTTCAAATACACAAAAAAAACTTCACCCATGATATCAATCTCTACATTAGTCAAATATGTTCAAAGGCTATGCCTAGGTCTTATTAGCCATAAAGAGTAAATTTGGGAATGATTTTAATGGGGAATCAATAATATATAGCCAAAATAAGTTCTAAGACACATTGTTCATTGAGTCCAAGTCTTTTTAATTTATAATTCAACTTTTCTCACGTGATTAGTCTTTGGATATTTTGGATTTTCAAATCAAGATGCAAGACCTCCATTAGAGAGACATGAATCATTTGATCACTCGATGTGTTCTTCAGATAGGAGGTCAAATTGAGCAAATGTTGTCTTTCCAAACTAATAAGTTATTGGCCTAACTTCCTACATAGTGGGATGCCCATAGTTGTGGGGTGACACTAGTTGTTCACTAACATGGAAGGTGCGGTATTCATATTCATTGCATCCTTTGGGAATGATTTTAATGCATGATGTTATAGGCAAATTGGAGGAAGTAGATGGCAGATCATTTGGATGGATTTATGATTTGGACTTGTTATTATCAAGGGGTATGCTATTCATAAGTAGAAAATAAATGGCATCTTGATAAAGTCCCTCTAATGCTTGATAGTATTGGAAAGGTTGTAAATCATTGGTAATTGTTACTTCCATTCTAAAATGTGTAAATTTAATCGTTGATGGAGGGTGGATGGTATGGTCTGAATTTCATCTATCTATGGGTGACCCAAAAAGATGTTGTAGGTAAGTTTTAAATCTAATACATGGATTAAGTTTTGATGTGTAATAGGTCCCACCTTGACATGGAGATAAATAGTGTTGTATGATTGTCTTTCATTATCATCATAAGCCTTTATTATGATAATTTGTGGTCCAAGTGAGGATTCTAAATATCCCATGCTCTTGATCAAATTAATATTACAAAGATTAACTCCATACCCATTGTCTACAAGCACTCCTTTGATTTTGTGATTTGCAATGATGACCCCAATATATAAGGATTATTATCATTAGGACCAAGTGGAGACATGTCCCAAGGATCAAAGTTAATAAGTTGGGTGGACAAGAGGTGTCCCACAAGGGCTTGAAACTAACTAGGGTCAATATTAGTGGTAACACTTAACTCCTAGAGGATTTTGTTAAGAATATCATGATGGTCAGAAGATGATTTGAGAATATATATAATGAAGATTTGGGCAAGAGACTTCTCGAGTTGTTGGATAATGTTATTTCTTTAAGTTATGCTTTAAATTTTATATTTTATAGATTATATTTATTTTTTACATATTTTTTTATATATAATATATATAGAAGAATTTATATGTGGTTGTTTTTTATTTTTCATTTGGACTAGATAGTTAGAATTATATCCATTTGATCTCTAATATTATATGAATACTATTAGTTCATTTTGGAATATAGATTTAGAATTTTATATTTGGAAATTTATGTGGAAACTAGTTTAGAAACTATTAAATAGACATATCTATATCTATGGATAAAGTAGATGAGGATCGTTATAACATAGTGTTATACTTGGACCATTTATAATATCAACAAATGTATATATTCATATATTTTCAAGTATGTAAATATATATACCTATTGATAAATGTGTGAAATTTTAGAAACTTTGAATGAGACTCTTGAGGTGAGGATATGAACATATGGCAAACTTGTAAAGGCATAAATTGAAGTGAGGTGTATTGAAATGTTGAGTTGTTCATGTACCCCATATGTTAAAATTGGTGCTATGACTAAACAAAGATATCTTGAAGATTAATTGTTTTGATTCGATTGAGCGAATGATGATAGTCATGTTATTATTATTATTATTATTATTATTATTATTATTATTATTATTATTATTATTATTATTATTATTATTATTATTATTATTATTATTATTATTATTATATGATTAGGAAGAATGCTAATTTTCATTGTTATCTTGCTTATGATTATGGAAAATGAAAGAAAAATGTTTGTCAGGGCATTTTTACTTACTCATCATAAGCTGACCCATCATTGCCCATGTCTCAGTGCAGGTGAAAGACTTACCAGAGGTAGATACAGTTAAGATATGTTATGCTTGTTGTGTTAACATTTTCAGTGTTTTGAAAATTTTTTGACTTACGTTTTGTAATTGATGTTGATTTCATGGTCATTCTCTAATTGGAACATTTGTAAAATTTAATTCTTGAGGATTGTCTTAGGTCTTGAGTCATCTTGCTATTGAAGAGATCCATAATGTAGCTTATGTTCTTGATCACCTTAATGGTTATTGTAATATTCAATAATATCAATGTATAATGATATTTCTTAATTTAAGTGGACAATGATATGTTTATAACACTAATGCTTTGTCACTAAATGTAGACTAGTGTTTGACTAATAGTGTTATTTCTAGTAGTGGTTTGAAAACTATTATATCTATGAGCTGAGAGTTGAGAGCCTTGTTGATTAGGTCAACCAAATAATATTTAGGTGGTAAATAGTAATCATTGGATAAACAAATGTTTTAGTGTGTGTGTGTGTGTGTGTGTGTGTGTGTGTGTGTGTGTGTGTGTGTGTGTGTGTGTGTGTGTGTGTGTGTGTGTGTGTGTGTGTGTGTGTGTGTGTGTCTATATATATAGTTGGATCATGACATTAGTGTAAGAACACACCTCTGAATAGTAAATACCACTGAGAATATTTTATGGCAAGAAAATATTGATAATCACCAACTTCGAATATAAGTGAGTTTAGTTCACTCTCGTATTACAAAATCATATATTAATTTTAATGTGTAAAAGAGATAGATAATTAATATTATGTTTGACCTCTACAATTGAAATTAATGAACAAAGTTAAGAAATCCTACTCGAGCTCTTTTAGGTGTCTTGATGTGATTAGTGTGTCTCTCTTAGCATTAGTATTGTGGGAAAATTTTTTTGGGCAGGTTGACCATGGTGCATCTATAGGTACCCTTTAGAATCTTCTTAGAATAATGTAAATGTTTTTTAGAATTAAACTATATCTTATGAAGCACATGGATAGTTACATCATCCTTTGGGATCATTTGGTGGATGGTTGGGCAATTGCATGTGTTTTTATGAGATTCTATGGAATTTTACATTATAATTTTTTTTAATTTTAAAACCAACCAAATCGATCCAGAGAGAGGCTCTAAATTAATACCATAACCTTGTTTTTCATGATGCAGATAATTTTAAGCTCTAGAGTTATCTTATATGAATCATGATATATATTTTTTATTCTTCTACCCCATTCTGATTATTTTTGGTGGGTCTGATTCTGGGGGCCAGTAGAAAGTTTTTTGCACCTATTTTCTTTTTTCAGCCTGTGAAGTCAATTCAAAACTGAGTATCGAAAAATAGATAGAGGAATCCTAAAGAGATACCAGAGTTTGATAGTGATTAATCTTAACTTTAAATTTATATAAGAATTTTTTTATATCAATTTTAGACATCTTTACCATTTTTAGTGATTCTATTTTTGAACCTAGTTTATTCAAAATTTGCTTAGCAAAATAATTTTTTAGCATTAAAACCTATTTGGAACGTTGAACTATTTCAGCATTTAAATTATTTTAGGTTATATTTTTAGGTTCCTAGTGGTATATTATAGCTAATATATTGTGGAATAAATTTCATAAATGATTTTCTCCTCGTGGAAATATTTGTTCCATCACCATTTCATAGGGGATTTAACAACATTGAGACTAGACTAAGAGGTGAGCTAGCCAAGTTTGTTTGCTTCAGGATTGAAATTTTTTGCTTCAATATAAATGGTTAATATTGATTAGTGTATTCATGGGTGACAATGTAGTTATTTAAGAGTTTGAGTGAAATAGAAGTTTGGTTGCTCTCTTAGTTTTTTTGCGCTCGAGGTTTTAGTTTGTAATGTCTCCTTATCGACGAATCGTTGACAAATTGTGTTTATTAATGTTGGGGATGAACTTTAGTATTGGTATCATTGGTCTATATTTAAATTTACAACCCTTAAGTATCGAAGTTAAGTGTAGTGATACAAATTGATTCTATTGTAGTCAACATAACTTTGTTACAATGAATCAAATGCCTTGATGAAGCTTGCATTTTGAGATTGAAGGTGAGAAGCTAGGTAGTAAGTAGCGTGCATTGATTGTGAATGAATTCCTTTCAGGTTTCCTTTTTAGTGTGCATGTGTTATAATATGCATGCAATCATAGTGTGCATGTATGTGGATGGGTTGTTAGATGGAGTGTTCACTTGTGTGAAGACAGTGTTACACACAAACAAAATGTAACATTTTTAAAGGTTTTGTTTGAGTTTACTCGAGGTGAAATTTTGGGCATTATAAGTCCAACAAACTATTCAAATTTGGCAGCAGTTGTGGTCCTGGGTGCACTTTAAGCTTTCTTCTGTTCATAAAATAAAGATAAATAATCACTATTATTATGAATACAATTGTTATTGTTAGTGTTACTAAGAATACAAATGGAAAAAACTTGGAAATATTTGTATCCATATATATTATAATATAGTATCATATATCGGTTATAATATTTAATATATTAGCAGCATGGATGAATGGAAGCTAAAAGATAGACTCTTGTACCTTATTGTCTTGTCCTCATGTCAATGATAATGTAACTAAAAATCAAGTTGCACATTATATGTGGAGCCATGTCGCAATAAAATAAGCTCTCATGATGTTTTTGTCTACCATTGACAATAAAACATGTCCAATCAAAGATGCCACCACCCTATAAGTTGTAGACCCTTTTCATATGGGTGTAGGGAATGTAAATCCAAATAGTTGCACTAAATGAAGTTTCAGTGTATGATATGGGCCCTCTACTATATTATGATGAATATGATATGTTATAGGGTGCCTTATATTATGTAGTTTTAATCTCATTTAAATTAACACTTGGTGCTTTAGTGGAAGTTGTAGATTGCATAACAAATGTGACATGCCACTAAACTTTTCATGTGTATTTCCCCTAACTTCTTCGATTCCATCCTGTGAAATAACCTATCATTGCCCCTTACCATCACCATGCAGCCTACCAAGAAATAATTTTCCACTTTTACATTTTGTATATCCTTGCCCTTCCCCACCACTTTGCCATTACTTAAGATTATCATGAAATAGATTATGTCCTCCTCACACAACGCATTGTTACGCCATTTAAAGGAACAAACCTCATTTCATAGCAACACCTCCATGGGAAATATCAGATCACACATGTTTCAATCATGTATTGGGTCATATTTAATAATAGAAAACATTCTTATCTCATATATATAATATTATATTATATTATATTTAATGTATTATAATATTTTAATATGTAATAAATTATAAAATATTATATTAATACTATATTTTTTATATTATATTTAATATTTAATATAATAAATTATTATTAGTAGTAGCATTTTATGAGATACACCAAAAAATGGATGTTACGTCAAATGGATGTAATTTTTGTTTTGGTAAAGCAAGTTTTGTAAAGCAAAATATTCTAAGTCAAAATTCATACCTCACTCAAAACCCATGACCATTGAGCCCACTCACGTCTTGTGCATGATGTGGTAATGAAGTAATAATCTAATATTTATGGTGAAGGTCATGCAAAGTTTAATGACATGTCACATATTTCAATACAATTTATAGCTTCCACCAAACTCGAAACCCATTATTGATAACCCCATCTAGCCTTTTGTGCATGAAATGTTAAGAAATAATAATATCATATTTTTGGTGGATGTGACAATGGAAAATGAGGTTGTGTCTTTCTTCAAATGGCATGGAAATTCATTGTGTGAGGATGAAGCATTTTTTTTTCACAATGAGCTTTAGCAATGGTAAAGTAATGGGGAAGGGCAAGGATATATAAAACATGAAAGTGGTGAAATATTTGAAGCTGAGTTGGGTGGTGATAACGAGAGGAAATAATAGGGTATTTTAGGTGATAGACTCAAAGAACCCAAGAAGATACACATGAAAATTTAAATGACATGCTACATCCTTCAATGCAATCTATAGCTTCCACCAAATTGCTTCAATTACACAACACATGATTGAAATAAGTGTCATCTCAATGGAAACATGTGTCTAATATTGTATGGATCCTCTAAAAATATAGAGAATACATCGTATGTCAATTTATACGAGTCTAAAACTAATTAAACATATATGTTGATTATGTTAACCATATAAAACTTATAATCTAATTGACATATGTAGGATACCATATGCACATAGATATGGATTCATATATTTCCATGTTTTTTCCATTCTCATTCTATGTAACACTAAAAACAACTATTTTATGCATAACAATAATGATATTTTATCTTTATTCATTACATGGAGGAAAAATAAAATTGTCTCTAGGACTACAAATACTCCCAATTTTGGGTAGTCTGATAGACTTGAGTTCAAATACTCACTATTCTCTACATACTTTCTCCAAGAACTATGGTAGTTTGATCTATCTATAATTAAGAACCACATTGTCTATTATAGCTTCCTTAGTGGAGGCTGCAACAACCATGTACTAAAGAGTGTAAGTTACATCAGAACGGAAGCATTTTTATTTTGGTAAAGTAAGGTTTTATAAAGAAATAGTGTAAATCAACAATCGTACATCACTTAAAACCCATCACCACTGATGTTGTCTCACCTTTTATGCATGAAGTGTTAAGCCACAATAATCTAATATTCATTTTTAAAAACCTTCTAAAACATATTTTTAATGACTATTGCTCCCTTAATTTTTTTGTTTTTTTGTTAGTCGAGATAAATGAGATGCTTATGGAGATAAGCTCCAATTATGACCACCTTTTCTTCCAAGGGTCTAAGTATGGCATTTATGTATGTTCTTAAGCTTGATGGAATTGATCCAGGTGTAAATATATTGGTATCATGGAAAAATAGAAGCTACAAGATAGACTCTGGGAATTCAAAGTCTTCACCCCACATTTATAGCATTACAACATTGATTTGAGATTCACATCAGACATCGGTCCCTATTGTAATCTAATCATAACTCATGAATTCCTCATCCACCCTTGACATTATAAAACTACCAATCAATGATGCCACCACCATGTAAGTTGTGCACCCCTTTGTAATGGTTGCAGATGATGTAAATCTAATAGTTTACCTGAATCTATGATTGTTGCACTATATGGGCCCTAGAGGGTATGATATCACCTAAAATACCCTATCACTAGACCTCACCATCACCACCCCACTCACATTGATATCACCTAAAATACCCTATCAATGGCCCTCATTGGCATCATGAATGAATGCAAGCTATAAGATAGACTTTTATATGTCAATGCCTTATCCCAACATCAATAATATTGCATCTTTGATTTGATCTACACATGAGATATGGAGCCCTATTGCAATCAAAGCATCTCTCATGATATCCTCAACCACGCTTGATTAAAAAAACATCCAATCAAATGTGTTGCCACCTTACTTTAATATAACTAACAAATATCATTTTGCATCGTTATTACATTGACATGTTGATTTAAAATTTAACATAACCATGTGTGTAAGTGTAAACTATATGGGATAAGTGTTATCCATATGTCATTGCAAATAAATATGATTGGCTTCTAAATGGTAACATGTTCATTGAAGCTAATACTATATTGTATTATTATATTATTTATAATATTATATTGTTATATGGGCCCCTTTGTATGATATCCCCTAAATTTTAAGGGTCTAAGTATGGCATTTATGTATGTTCTTAAGTCTAATTTAATTTCTCTAGGTATCAATATGTTGGCAATATGGATGAATGGAATCTATAAGATAGACTATGGGTTGTCCCAACATCAATGAAAATGTAGCGTTGATTTGAGTTGCACATCAGACATGGAGTTGTGTCACAATTTAATCATTAAAAAGGATGCAATATTTTGTTTTCGTAAAGTGAGGGAGTGTAAATCGATATAACCACTAATCTCATATAATATTATAATCATATATACCATATTATTACTATATTATATAGCATCATAGTTAAATAATTATATAATTAAAATATATATTATAGTAATATGATATATTACTAGTAATACTATATTTTATAAATATTATAAACCTAAATATATAATAATAATAATAACAACAACAAAAGCAAAAATAATATTGGATTAATCTTCTTAAATACCCTATTATTATTATTATTATTATTATTATTATTATTATTATTATTATTATTAAGGTAAACACTTTTGAAACCGGAGCTATGAATCGAGTAGGTGAAGGTTTTGATAATTGGACCCACATCCAGGAACAACAGAGAGGGTCAAAGATTCCTCAAGTAATCGAGTATAACAAAGAGGGTTTGAAGGCTCCCCCAACCTTTCCACATACACAAAAAGTAAAGTAAAGGTACCCATGACCTTGGAAAAACAAGGGGGTTTTAAGGATCTCGTAATCTAGTAAAACATAACAAAGAAATGAATAGAGGGTTTGGAGGCTCCCACAACCTAGTGAATCATGAGGATTTTAAGGGTTCCCATAATTGGGGGTTTTACGGGTCATGTAACCTACAATCCAAAAATATGTTACTAAATGGTGAAACTTGAAGGGTAGTCACCATTCGTCATGTCTTCTTTTAGGAAACTGTAAAATAGAAGATCAAATAGAGAAGAAGCTCTTCTGTCACCAGGGTCTTCCATATAACCTCTCAACAACTAAGTTACAACAAGTGAACTTATCTTCCCACTAAGATTCAAATCATTTAGAAAGTATAACAAGGGGTTTTGAGGCTCCTGTAACCATTAGACATGGGGTTTGAAGGATCCCACAACCATTAGATGTGGGGTTTGAAGGATCCTACAACCTTAGTATAGTCAAGGATATTATAGAATAATGAAATAGTCAAATATCCTTTAGTAGGACTTCTTAGAGGTTAACTTTGCAGAATGGGAAACCACCAAGAATAGATCTTTTATCAATGGGGTCTTCTGCACAACTTCCATGTAATTGAGATACTGCAAGTAGGTAATTCCTCCTACTGGGACTAGCAAAATAGATTCCTCTATCATCCATGAGCTAGAAGAGCAAGATTTGGTTGGAAATCCTATTTCCTTACCAAACCAAACCAATTTAAACTAAGTAGGGTCCTTCCTAGATTTGACCTTCCACATAAATTTGGCCCTTCCTCCACATTCCCTGCAAACTTTAGGAGTGCAATCGTGCCTCAGTAAAACCACAAGCCCTGAGGAGGCTTCATTCATATCAAAATTGATTCTGTAAAATACTTGGAATCCTATAAATTGAATAAACCAAAAGTGGACTCCTCTATCATCCACTCTTAAACTATAATAAAATGCTACAATAAAGCAAGGTCATCCTAAACCCATAAACTAACTTTTCACAGAATATAACACTTTACATTAGACCAAATAACTTATAGTGCTAGGATGAGATAAATGGATTATTCCATTGTCCAAGCGATTAGGTGAGATTAAAGCATGGACTCCTCTAACAATTATGCTAGTTAATGAACCAGGGGAGAGGGTTACTCTAACACCCATCTTGCCTCAAAAGAGAATTCTCACCCTTCCTTTGTATTCCTTGTGTAAGATCTTTGAGATTACTAGAACTTGTAAAAGGCAAGAGTGGACTCCTCTAACATCCACTCTGTTATAGCAAAGAGTGTCTTCAGCAAAGCAAAACCCTCTTGGGCCTAAGAGATAACTTCCCTAAAAAAAAACCTCAAGATTGGATCGTGTGCTTATAACGCTTATGTGACTCAGATGGATTTCTCCATTAGTCGAGTAACCAAGTGGAACTAGGCCTAAAACTCCTTTAATATCCAGGCAATTCGAAAATCCAAGGGGATGAGTTCCTCCAAAACCCATCATAACCCAATGAGATTGTAGGGGGTGAAATCCCCCATCATTGACCCCATATGAGATCCTCTAGAGAGTAGCCATCTTATGGGTGGTAGAGAAATGAGGCGGATGCCAACAGCGTCCCTAATTTTGTTTGTTCCCCTACCCATACAAGACATTAAATAAAAGCCAAAAGTGGGCATTTTCACCCACATCCCTCCACCAGAAGCACCATAAAAATGCATAGAGGGACAAATCCTTATCATCCTCAAAAGGTCGAGGACCATGTGAAACAACAACGTTACCTGCCATTTTCCTTGCAGTCATTTTAACCAAATTTACACAAGGGTCATCCCCTCTAAGACACCTACTCCAACTTCTGAGAAATATCCTGACAATAACTACATATTCTTCATTTGTTAGTTGCATAATGGACACCCAAAACCACCAACACAAGGCCACATAGCACGAAGGAATTGAAGACCAAGCAACTACTATCACCACCAAATAGTTACCATCATCAGTTACCATCACCATCAAATAGCCCATCATTTTCACATCGTCTCCTCCTTGCATGATGTCATCTATCATCGCCACCAAAGATCCAATCTTTTCCTCATTGTCCCCATCCTCGTTGTCCCCATCCTCTTCCTTTGCACCCTGGTTCGTCATCACTCCCCCACTCCTTTTTCCGCTCGTCCTCATTTTAAAAACATATATAATAATTATTATAATATTATATGTGGTTATATATATTATTTTTTATTATAATAGTTAAATATAAATACTAATATTTTAATATATATCTATAATTATAATAAAATGATAACTTATATAATAATTTATAATATTAAATAATATATTTATAATTATTAAAAATATAATATATTATTGAACATATTAAATATATTAATCATTACTATAATGTACTATATTATTATAATAATATATAATATATATGTATTATATTATATAGTATTTGAGTTTTGACTTCTTTTACTACAAATATGACGTGGGAACGGATCTCATTCTCATCATCGATTATAAGACCACGTTGATTTCCAGAGAGAGCTTGTTCTTGAGAATGGCGTCAATGTCCTGAGGGAATAATTCTCTAGTTCCCAGAATGAAGTCTGTGTAGGGATTCTGCTTCATGAACTCTCAGTCTATGGATTCTGAGTGCATGCCCTTCGACTGGATTTAACATTCCTGCATGTTTGCCTGCCTGGATGGATCATGACACAGTCGTGGAATATCTAGAGAATATCCAAAGAGGAATCAAAACAGAATATAAACAGCACGGTTGGGTAAGAAAAATAATAGTGACATCATTTTATGTGAATGGTATCTAAAAGATTTAGAGACGAATCTGAGGTGTGTTCTTCCCTGTAACACCGCCTCCGACGTAAACATAAGTTTTATGTCTCGACAAGGCCAACCCACCTTAATTTTTCCACCTCTCATGCGCTCTTCAACTCACATTGCGTTTGACACAGTCACCAGCTCTGGATAATATATTGAAATTATCTTAGAAATGTTTTGCCTCAGAGGGTTCGTATAAGGCCAATAAAGGTTTTAACTTCAGAATGCCATCATAGGAGTCTCGTAAGTCCAAATTCAATTTTGTAACATGTTTCGGTATTGTATTTGAATGTATAATTTAATAAAAACAAATAATGGTAGTTTTAACGAGTTCATTTATCCCTTAGGCCCTTAATCAGGCTAGACAGAGAGCGATTCATAGCTGATTTTTCAAATGAACATGCATGACTTTTAAAAAAAAAATCAAAATCAAAATAAAAGGATTGCAATATACATTCTTAATCTTATTGACAATACAATTATTCCATTCTTAGTTAATATCACAAAACAACTTCCATAAATATTATAAGGTAGTAAGGTGCTTAAGCGCCCCCAAAAAACATTCTTTTCAACATACACATTTTTCCTTTGCACAGTTGGCTGGGTGATTATAGTGGGGCTCACTTTATATTAGAGCTGAATAAGTTCGAGAATGTTGGGTTAAACCTTGGTTTCTTTAGTAGTTGAATATATATATATATATATTTTCAATTAAAACATACATATTTTTAAAGCTACCAATAATTTATAACAATATTTATAATTTAAAAACAATGAGGTGTAAGCTCAAATATTTAAGACCTTTAAATATTTTTTGTTAGAAAAATATTTAGCATTAGCATAAATATGTTGTTTTCACAACAATGGAGAAGACAAAGTCCATATTCTATCATGAAGGAAGGTTCTATTTATTGAAAAAAAAAAAAAAAAATAGAAACAAATATATTTACAATAGTTACATATAGAATTTGATGTTGAGTTTTATTAGTTTCCACCTTTAAGAAGAAAAAATAAAAAATAAAGAAAATAAACAGTCACACATGAAAAATCAAACACATATATTGTCCCTTATATGACCGCACCCTGAGAAGAGCTCGTAGATGAACAAATTTGATCTTAGTGAAGATTTTGGTAAAGATATATGCAACATACTCTGAAGAATATCAAAATATCAAGTTGATGACCTAACCATGAATAAACTCCCAGATAAAATACATGCGAACCTCAATGTGTTTGGTCTGCTGGTACTGAACTAGATTCCTGTATATCTATATAGTACTCTGGTTGTCATAGTAGATGATGGTGGGATGTATGAAAGGAATGTGAAACTCAAATAAAATCCCCTGAAGCCAAATAGCCTTAGTAGTTGTGTTAACATCTCCCCTATACTCTGCCTCTATGGATTAGATAGCAATAGAATTTTGTTTCTTACTAAACCAACTGATGGGACTAAAACCCAAAGAAAAGCTATAACCTGAAGTGGACTTGTGATTTTGAGAATCGCCAACCCAGTGTGAATCTATAAAACCAACCAAGTCAACTTCTATGTTAAATATGTACTGAATCCTAAACCTATAAGAGCCCTAAATGTAGTGCAAGATCCTCTTAACTGCTTGCCAGTGTAACTCATGGGGTTCCTACATGAATCTGGAGATAATTCCCATTGCATATAAAATATCTACCCTGATATGAATCAAATAAATAAGGCTGCTAATACTTTGTTGATACTAAGTGACATCAACCAAAGGTGTAGAACAATCAGCCTCAAGTTTGATTCCTAATAGAAAGGGAGTCAAAGATGGCTTACAATAATCCATGTAAAACTAAGCTAAAAGATCGAGAGCATCTTGGGTTGTGCAAGTGAAATACCTAAATCAAACTGTAAAATATTGATGCCAAAGAAGTAATATAGAAGACCCAAGTCAATCATGTCAAATCTATCCTATAGAGTTGTCTTCACTGCTATAATAGATGATGAGGAACTCTTGGTGATCAAAAGATCATCAACGTAAAGGACCAATATTAGTAAAGAATTATCCTGCAACAAATAATATACATTGGGGGTCTAAATGACATCTGGAAAAACCTGAAGTAAGGATGAAGGAATCCATCTTGGCATACCAAGCTTAAGGGCCCTGTTTGAAGCCATAGATTATTTTTTAAGTCTACAAACTAAATATGAATCTTGAACAAACCTAGGTGGCTGCTCTATGTATATTTCCTCTCAAGGTCTCTGTGACGAAAATCACTCTTCACATCCACCTGTTGTACATCGCAACCATGTGTTACAGCTATAACTAGTGTGAGTTGGATCAAAGTCATCTTTTCGACTGGTACAAAGGTCTCTAAGTAGTCAATGTTAGCTATATATGAAAAACCCTTGATGACCAATCACGCCTTATACTTATCGATCGACCTGTCTACTACAAACTTGGTCTGATATATCTACCTATATTGAACCGTCTTCCTTCCCTTAGGAAATGAAATCAAATCCCAAGTGTGATTTTTGATCAAGGAAGAATATTCTTCCTGCATCACACTATCCCACTTAGGTATGCCTAAAGCCTCTCAAAATATCTATGAATATAAAATTAAAGTAGAGAAATCATGTGGACCACTATGATAATTTGTCCAAGTATGTTTGTCATCTATCAGATCCCCTACCCAAGTGCATGCACTCTAAAGTGTTTGCCTAACCCAAATGGGCCCAGATGTGGGTGAGTTAGGGATGACTCCTCATCCTCTAAAACATGACTAGAGGTGGATGTAGAAGACTCTCCATCACTACCCTCGATGTCAGAACTAGAAGAATAAAATCTTGGCTCTGGAACCTGCTCTGAATGTCTGAGTCACAAGAAGAATCATCAAGTCTGAGTGAATCTAATGAAAGAGAAGAAGTGTTAAGTGTTGAGTATTTGGGACTCTCCTGAAAGTGAACACTTCTCTCTATGAACAACTCATGTGTGGTTTGATGTACAAGGTAGTACCCCTTGACACCATCTGGATAACCTACAAAAATTAAAGGCTTGGACTAAGGTTCCATAGCTTTGCATATCTTCTTTGGTATATGTGTCATAGCTAGAGATTTGAAAACCCTAAGGTGTTCAACATCAGGTTTCCTTCCATGCCAAGCTTCAAAGGGTGTTATGTCTTTCAAAGCTTTGTGAGGAACCCTTTTTAAAATATAACAAGCATAATTAATGGCTTCAATCCAATACTAATATGCTAAGGACTTAGAGTGAATCATACAACTAGCTATCTCTTTTAAGGACCTATTCTTGCATTTTGCAACTCCATTTTGTGAAGGACTGTAAGTTAGTATCTACTAAAAATCAATCCCCTTTGTGGTGCAAAACTACTCAAATTTATTGCTAACATATTCACCTCTATTGTCAATTCAAAGAACCTTGATGGATTTCTCAGATTGTTTGTCAACAAGTGCCTTGAAGTCTTTAAAATCTTCAAACACTTCAAACTTTTGCTTAAGAAAGTATACCCATGTATATCTCAATAAATCATCAATGAAGGTGAGAATGTAGTTAAATATTAAATAGTATATGTTATAATATTATATTATATAGTATAATATATTTGTAATTGTTAGAAATATAATATGTTATTGAACATATTAAATATATTGATTATTACTATAATATACTATATTATAATAATAATATGTAATATATTTGTATTATATTATAATATAATATAGTATTTAAGTTTTGACATCTTTTACTACAAATGTGGTGTGAACAGATCACATTTTCATCATCAATTATAAGGCCACTTTGATTTCCTGAGAGAGCTTGTTGCTGAGAATGGCATCAATGTTATGAGGGATTAACTCTCTAGTTCCCAGATGAAGTCTGTGTAGGTAATCTACTTCATGAACTCCCAGTCTATGGATCATCATGTTAGACTGCATGCCCTTCGAATGGGTAAATTTGATTAATGCAATTTGAGGTATGATTTGTTATATTTCGTTGTGCATTTGCATTGGAATTACTTCCTTTCTCTAATCAGAGATGTTGCAGAGGTTAGGATAGATTAGGGATTTTGGACTTGTCTTCCATTATTCTTAGCTTGAAAATTTTTATTCCTAATTTATCACATATTTTGGTGATCACAGTAGGAGATTACCTTTAACTTGTGCTTGTTGAAGCTTTGGTGTGGGCTAAAAAGCTTGCAATTACCTTTGGAAGAAGATTTGGTGGTTGAAAACACAAAATTTTCATGAATTTTTACTCCTAGATTTCTGGCGATTTCGCTCTATGTAAACTTGACTTTATCGGAGTTGTTGCCAGAATTTGGATAATGTGAGTGCAATGGAGATGTGATCACACTAATTGAAGCAAGTGCACACCACAAGATGCTAAAGCAATTTGAAATTAACACAATAAGAGAAATTGCTCAAGACAAAATGGAGAAAATCAAAATCTGATTAACATGAGATGGCCAAAGTGAGGAATACAAATAGGAGAGTACGAAAGTAACTCCTCCACAAAATGTGGACAAAGCACCCCAAGAATAGAATGTAACTCCTCCATGAAAAGTGGTGACAAGGTGCTAAGAATAGAGAAGTAACTCCCATCAAGGGAGTTACTTATGACATTCTTATGACACCTATGACACATCTATGACATACACCTCCACATAAGCTAGCCTATCCCATAAATGTAGGAAAACTCCATGTATGCACAAGAAATACAATTTCCCTAATTAATAAATATAAGAAAACTAAAAACCTACACTAATACCCCCCATAAGCGCAGCTTAGGTGGGCAATGTGGAAATATAAAATGGGTCCCGGCAACTAGGCCTGATGAGGTACCCATGTATAAATTCAATCTCCCATAAGATAGAGAAAAGGAAAAAACTTGTAAGAAAAAATTCCCCCCAAAAAGAGAGACAAAAGAAAAGAAGAGGCTAGAAGGCCCCCCTTGAAGATGATGCTGCTGTAGATGTGGAATGCACCCCAAAAGAGCTCATAGATGAATGAACTTACTCTCGGTGAAAGGTTTGGTGAAGATGTCTGCAACTTGCTCTGAAGACTGGCAAAATATCAAGTCAATGACTTGACTATGAATAAGCTCTCGAATGAAATGCATGTGAATCTCTATGTGCTTGGTCTGCTAGTGCTGAACTGAATTCCTACAAATCTGAATGGTACTCTAGTTGTCACAATAAATGATGGTGGGCTCCCTGATAGGAATTCTAAACTCATAAAGAATCCCCTAAAGCCAAATAGCTTCAGCAGCTGCATTAATAGCTCCCCTATACTCTACCTCTGTGGATGATATAGAAATAGCATTCTGCTTCTTGCTAGATCAACTGATAGGACCTAAACCAAGAGAAAAACTTTAACCAGAAGTAGACTTACGACTCTGTGAATCGCCAGCCCAGTCTGAATCTGTATATCCAACCAAGTCAACCTCTGTGCCAAATCTGTAATGAATCACGTATCTATGTGAACCCTGTATGTAATGCAAGATCCTCTTCGCTGCTTTCTAATGCAACTCATGGGGTTCCTGCATGAATCTGGAGACAAGTCCCACTGTATATGAAATGTCAGGCCTAGTGTGAGTCAAGTAGATGAGACTACCAACAAGTTGTCGATACCGAGTGGCATCAACCAATGGTGAAGAACAATCAGTCTCAAGCTTGACTCCTGATAGAAAGGTAGTCAGAGATGGCTTGCAATCAACCATGTGAAATCAAGCCAATAAGTCAAGAGCATACTTAGGCTGTGCAAGTGAAATCCCTAAATCTGACTATAAGATCTTGATGCCAAGGAAGTAGTGTAACAAACCCAAGTCTGTCATGTCAAATCTATTCTAAAGAGATGCCTTCACCACTACAATAGCTGACGAAGAACTCTCGGTGATCAAAAGGTCATCAACATATAGAATCAAAATCAAGAGCAAATCATCTTACTGCAAGAAGTAGACATTGGGATCAGAATGGCACTTAGTGAAACCCGCTGTGAGAAGGAAGGAATCCATCTCGGCATACCAAGCCTGAGGGGCCTGTTTGAGGCCATAGATAGATTTCCTAAGTCTACATACTAAAGAAGAATCCTGAACAAATCTTGGTGGCTGCTCCATGTAGATCTCCTCCTCTAGGTCTCCATGAAGAAAGGCACTCTTCACATCCATCTAATACACATCCCAACCATGTGTTGCAGCAATAGCCAAGGTGAGCCAGATAGAAGTCATCTTTGCAACGGGTGCAAAGGTCTCTGAGTAGTCAATGCCTGCCACCTGTGAGAAACCCTTGGTGACCCATCGCACCTTATATTTATTAGCTGACCCATCTACTGCAAACTTGGTCTGATATATCCACCTACATCAAACCATCTTTCTTCCCTTAGGAAGTGAAGTCAAATCTCAAGTGTGATTTTTGATTAAGGAAGAATATTCTTCCTCCATAGCATTATCCCACTCAGGTACCCCCGATGCCTCTCGAAAAGTTTGTGGATTTGAAACTGTAGCAAAAAAGGCATGTCGATCTCTCTGAAAATCCTCCCTAGTACAACTGTCATCTGCGGGATCTCCTGCCCAAGTGCCAGCACTTTCAAGTGTCTGTATGGCCCAAAGTGGCCCAAAAGTGGGTGAGTTAGGTGCTAACTCCTCATCTACTGACTGACTAGAGGTGGATGACTCTACATCACTGTCCTCACTGTCTGAACTCGAAGAAGAAGAAGAAGATGACTCTGGCTCAAGAACCTATTATGGTTGATCTGAATCTGACGAGGAATCATTATGAAGTAGATCTAATGAGGGAGAAGTGTCAAGTGTTGAGTCTCTAGGACTCTCTCGAAAATGGACACTTCTCTCGATGAACAAATAATGAGTGATTGGATCTAGAAGGTGATATCCCTTAATACCATCCAAATATCCTACAAAGATGCAAGGCTTGGACTGACGTTCCATAGCTTTGCATTTCTTCTTCAGAATGTGGGCCATGGCTGGGGATCCAAAAACTCTAAGGTGCTCAACATCAGGTTTCTTTTTATGCCAAGCTTCAAAGGGTGTTATCCCTTTCAAAGCTTTGTGAGGAACCCTATTTTGAATATAGCAAGCACAATTGATGGCTTCAGCTCAGTACTGTGGTGCTAGGGATTTGAAGTGAATCATAAAGCTACCCATCTCTTTCAAAAACTTATTTTTGCATTCTGCAACCCCATTCTGTGAAGGACTGTAAGTAACTATGCACTGCAAATCAATCCCCTCTGTAGTGCAAAATTGCTCAAATTTGATGCTGACATACTCCCTTCCATTATCAGTTCGAAGAACCTTGATAGATTTCTCACTCTATTTCTCAACAAGAGCCTTGAAGTCTAGAAAATTTTCAAACACTTCAGACTTTTGTTTGAGAAAATATATCCAAGTGTACCTAGAGAAATCATCAATGAAAGTGAGGATGTACATGGCCCTTGTGAAAGATGGTTTGGGAAAGGGTCCCGATACATCACTGTGGACTAACTCCAAAGGTTTTGAAGCCCTACAAGCTTTGCTTTTGTCAAATTTTGCTTCAAGATACTTTTCAAGGGAGCACCCCTCGCAAAGTCTTTTTGAGAATTGGACACGAGGCAAGCCAATGACGATGTCATTTTTGCAAAGTTGCTCAAGATAGCGGTAATTAAGGTGGCCAAACCGTTCATGCCACAATTTGCTAACTCCATCTGAATGAGTTAGTAATGCTATTGGAGAAGAATCTGATGCAAAATGTGAAAAGGTGTATAACCTGGCTTGGTAATCTGCCCTTTCCACTGCCACTGTAGTATCACTATGTAACTCCCTGATAGACACTAGATCTGGTGAAAACTCAACTCTCATGCCCCAACCAATATGAATGATTTGGTACACTGATAGGAGATTGGTTGAAAGAGAAGGAACACTTAGAACATTGTTGAATGTTCCTCCTTCCATTTCAACTGACCCTCTCCTTGCAACAGAAATTGAAGTGTCATCACCCAAACTAATTGAAGTCATGCTACAAGGCTCTAAAAATGAAAACTCAACTAGTGAAGAGCCCATGTGGTGAGAAGCACCCGAGTCGATGACCCATGAAGATGTGGAAGCTGATGTAGCTACAAGGGCCTTGCCCTTTTCTTTCTCCTTACCCTTGCCTTTTGCTTTAGTAGAATCTTGGGTAGATGAATTCTACTTGATGGACTCAGGAACACCTATGTTGTTCTTCTCTAGAAGATGAGTTAGGTGGTCTATTTGTTTCTTCATGCACTTGTGTTCATCATGCCCTATCTTTTTACAATAGGCACACTTAACCTTCTCCTTCTTAGGTTTAGCATTGGAGGATGAAGACTCAGTGTTGTTTTCGGCAGGATTGGTGTTTTCTTTCTTCTTCTCCTGATTTTTGTTCTTTTTCTTCTTCTCTTTTGTTGAAGTCTTGTCCTTACCATTTTTAGCTATCAAAGCTTGGGGTTGAGTAGACTTCATTGTGCCCATTTGGATTAGCTTATCTTGCTCCCTAGTCAAGTCGGCAATGAATGAATTCAAAGAAGGCATTTTTCATATAGTGCCAAGGGCACTTTTTGTGGCATGGAAGTGGAGACAAACACTGAATAGCTTAGACCCAGCTTTGTGAGAATAGAAAGTATGAGTTGATCATCTTTATTCTCTATCTCGCATTCTTTCAATTGCAATCTAAGGGCCTTAAACTTAGTGAAGAAGTCCTGTAGGGTGTCAAAGTTGCTAGGACTTAGACTTATGAGTTCGTTTTCGAGCTCATGATCTCTCATCTCATCAAGCTTTCCAAATAACTTTTCTAAGGTGTCCCATATGTCATTAGGAGTTTGGGAGGATTCTAAGTGGAAGAGAAGTTTGGGAGACATAGACAAGCTCAATAACCCAAAGGCTTCATTACTATGGTTGTACCACTTAACCTTTTCAGCATCTGTGTTGGGTTCTACTTTTGTACCCATAGTGATCCTATACAACCCTTTGCTTCTAAGAATGATTGACATTTTAACTTTCTATTCATAATAGTTGAAGGGTGTTACACGTTTAAGTTGAAAAAAATCTATTTTTAGTTGAAATTAAGTGAAGTTGTGTTGATTGCAAGTTGTGAATGTATGCAGAAAGGAGAATGAAAGTAAGTTGTGAAAAACAATCAAACCCCCTCAAAATATTGAGCCCCTCTCAAATATGCAAATGCACGCTCAAAAGACGTTGGACTCAGCTAAAAATGCGTCTTAGAACAATCAGTGCAAGACTAAAGCAAACAGGATGTCGGACTCAACCGAAAATGCATCTCAAGAGCCCCAAATTTTTGGCACTTTATAAATTAGTGCATTTTTGAAAAATAATAAGTCTACGTTGTGTAAAATTGAATTATAAACACTTTTACAAAAAATAGCACCCAAAACTGAGCTACCATTTGCAAGATTTTAAAGTTACAATTTTTTTGTAAACTAGTGTTTTTGCAAAAAAAACACTAAAACATTAAAAAAATGCCTATTATGGGAAGAGAAAGTGGCCTTCCAACCACTCGTTGGATTCGGCACAGAATGAAGAATCCAAATGAGGTCTTTGTGAGGGGGAATTGGCCTTCCGCCAACCCGGGCCTCACCCTTCGTCTTCGTAGGTCGAAGATACAAGTTGAAATTAAACCTCTAAACTGCATTTTTGAATGCTAATTTCAAATTTAATTTTAAATTAAACATTCAAATTACTGATTTAAGAATATCAAAATAATTAAAAAGGCAAATTTTTTAAAAAAAAAGAGTGGGCCCACCAAAAGAGGCGTTGGAAACCAAGAAAAGAAGAGCCATATGCAAGAAATCACAGTCCAAAATTTTAGCAGAAAAGACAAACCCAGAGCCCTGCTGGAAACACTGTACGGCCTGGCGCCTTGCTGGAGAAAGATTAGAAGCTAGGCGCAGAATTCTTTACCAAAAAAATAGCCCTGATTTGCTAACTCGCTGGAAGGATAGACACTGAAGTTGGCGCTAACTGCTAACCAGAAGGGCACGTCGTACGGCCTGTGGCAAAACTAAATGCTTGCTGAAGGCTCGGCAAATAGAAAACCAGTCAAAAAAAGACGTATGCCTGCTGAAGGTGCTTTGCTGCTGAAGATATAGAAAGGAGGCGCAGACTAGAAGAGCAAAAACTAGGCGCAGACCATAGGAAGGTTGGCGCAGAGTTGCAGAATGCTACCCCCGCTGTTGAATGTTGCTCCTTTCTTCTGCTTGTTGAATGCTGCTCCGAACGTGAAGACAGCGAAAAAAAACCCAAAGGCCAAGGATTTCCAAGGAAACTACCCAGAAAAGATTTTGAAAGTTTTTTTTTTTAAATTTTAGACCAAATCTAGAATAAAAAAATAAAGAGAACTCCACTCCTCTTAATTTCAAATTAAGCTAAAAGCATAAACACATACAAGATTACCGGGTAAGCTCTGATACCATATCGGAGTTGTTGCCAGAATCCGGATAATGCGAGTGCAATAAAAACGTGATCACACTAGTTGAAGCAAGTGCACACCACAAGATACTAAAGCAATTTGAAATTAACACAATAAGAGAAATTGCATAAGACAAAATGGAGAAAACCAAAATCTGATTAACATGAGATGGCCAAAGTGAAAAATACAAATAGGAGAGTATGAAAGTAACTCTTCCACAAAAGGTGGACAAGGCACCACAAGAATAGAATGTAACTTCTCCATGAAAAGTGGTGACAAGGTGCTAAGAATAGAGAAGTAACTCCCAAGGGAGTCATGACATTCTTATGACACCTATGACACATTTATGACACACACTTCCATATAAACTAGCCTATCCCACAAATGTAGGAAAACCACATGTATGCACAAGAAATACAATTTTCCTAATTAATAAATAGGGAAAAATAAAAATCTACACTAATAGACTTCGATCTTTGCAAACACAACTTTGCTCTTAATAGTCACGAGTTCGCTCGCGACCGCTATACTTAACGGCTATGGCTTGGCTAACCGTTTGATTTTTATATTTATTTTGTTCAAATTTGCTTCTGTCGACTTGCGAATTCATTTTTTCGTACTAACGATTTAGATAAAATTTTAACGATTTCATTTATTTTTGCTTCTATCTAAGTGAAGGTTCTGAATTCGCTATTGCAAAGACGTGGCCTCAATTACGATAGACATGGCTTCGCTCTAGACAGTCGCGAATTTGCACTTAATTACAAAAAATTAACTGTTGCAGGCTAACCAAACGTTTGACCTTTTTGACTGTTTGTGCAAAATTGTATTTTATCCATTTGTGAATTCATGTTAATACTGACTATTTTGACATCATTTTATTGATTTCACATCTTTTTTGGTTTCTTTATTTGCAGGTTGCGATTATTTGGTCAATAAAGACAACACAATGACACTCGTGGTTATGGTTTTTGACAATACGATACAATATGATCGTTTTGGAAAGTGTATTAGCTGCAATGCAAAATTTGACACTTGTTTAGCATTGTATGGAAATAATTTTGACACTTGTTTAATGTTCTTTGTAAAAAAAAATATATTTTTTTTCTAAATTTGGTGAAGCATAGATAAGTCAAGTTTGCAGATGTGTAAACCTTGTAGTAATGTTGATGCATGAGGTTGTGACATTTGGTTGTAGTCTAAAGAGGAGTAAGTTGTGAAGCAAAAGTAATATGAGACCCATCGTTTCATTTAAAACCAATTAGATCTTTGAATAAGTCTTTTGGATTTAGTTCTTTGGCATTATAAATTATGATTAAGATTTAGGTCACTGTGGGACTCCTCTATGACCTTGCCACATGGTAGAGATCCCACTAGTCACAATCACAAGAAGTCATTTTTAGGCTCATACGCAATGATTACTGCATGAAGTTTTTAAGGTCGCACATGTGTTGGTATATAAATTGCAGCCTATTCTATTTAAAATCCATACTGACAGTTAGATTGGTCACTTAAAGCATATATTGTGTGGAAGTAACTTGCACATTTGGAGATCCTATTGAGGATGAATATAATGCTTGGTGACTATTTATATTATTTTAAGTCATTCGGTACCATGTACGAATGTGTGATCATTATAAGAAGTTTGTGTATGCATTATAAAGTATAATCTAACCTAATTATTGTGGACTTTGTGATTAACGATATGAATTGCACTATATGCTATGTTAATGTTTGTTTGGTTTCCACATAGACATGATAAACCACTTTAATTTGAATAACCATGGATGAGTTTAAACGTGAAAAGCAACAATTAGGCAAGATGATCAAAATCAATGTGACCAAAACATTTTCAATAGATCATAATTGTCTTTCACTTTAACTATGTCCCAAATGCTTCATCAGAGCTATTAATCTCTGTGACTACCATCAAACTCTCAACCCTAATGAACTTTAAATATTGCTCCTAGCAGTAGATACTAAAGCCGCATCATGGTGCTTTTTATTTATGATGATGCAATGGGCATATTAAGACCATTTTTGACCTTTGACTTTTGTGGTTACCTTAGACATTTTATTGTCTTTGTCTTTTCGTTGCTCCATCCCTCCATTTTACCCATTTAATCATGCCATGAGATCATCATTGGATACACTTCATATTTTAGCGACCCAGGGTTTTTTTATTGGTGAATCTTTGTTAATTCACAAATATTCTATTTTTTGAAATCTAGATTTGGGTTTTTTAAAGACCCAGAAAGAGCATCGAGTCGCCAAAAATATTGGTTTGTAAATACGATTTAGATGTCAACTCACCTATTATTGACAACTAATTCCTTAATTTTGACTACAAATTATCATGTCATAGAAGGACATTCTACACTATTTCACCAACATATATTATATGCCACATATCATAAATTGAACCTAGCCCCGAATGAGATAAGAAATTCAACCTAGTCTCGAATGACTACATGGACTCAATGGCAGGGTGGTGACCATAGGGCCCAAATAACGAATAGAATCAGAAGACATCCACAAGTTTTGGATGGCATCCATCAGGGATAGATAGTGACTAGGTAGACTAGATGATGTCCACAAGGTCTGGATGGTGAATAGATTGAACATTATCTACAAGGTATTGACACCATCCATATGGTCTAGACAATGACTAAGCAGGCTAAACCATAGGGTTTGGGTACCATCCAAAGGGTTTGGATGGTGACCATACAGATTGGATGATGTCCATAGGGTCGAGACATCATCCACATGTTCTAGATGTCGTTCGTAGGGTTTGGATAGTGACTAGACAACCTAGACAGTGTCCACAGGTTCTAGATGCTATCCACAGAATTTGGATGATGACCAGACCCTATGGACACCATCCATAGGGTCTAGATGGTGACCAAATAAACTAAATGGTATCCACAGGATCTAGATGACATACACAATGATTGGGTGATGACCGAAAGTACTTGGCATCTACAAGGACTCTAAACAATGGCCACATGAAAAGGATGATCGATTGCATAATACCAAAGTTGTAGGTCACAACTTGTCTTGCAAAAAAAGTCTACAATTCCATCTGGTCATAATGGTAAGAGATCAAGGCAATTATCAATGATAAAGAGCATAGTATCTTATTTTGGGCAGCAAACAAGAACATTCAAGCAAAGTCAACTTACATACACTCAAAATATAGGTACTAAATGATTTACATAATTTATTTATTTATTTGTAATAAATATTATTTAACATTTGAAGGATAATAGCAAAATCTTTATGCATGCAGATCTCTCCACTGAGTGTGGTTTTCCAAATGAAAGATTTAATCACAATATTATTTCACCATTTGAAGATATTATTGGTGATGACATGCCACCACTTGAAAACATTCTTGAATATGGCATGGTTGTAGTGAATGACAAACCAGATGATATGATACAAACATTAAAAGAAACTTTTAGATCTCATAAAATAATAACTTCTATTGCAAATAAAAATCTAAAATTTCTACCAATTAAGAGGATACTTGAGGACATTCTAGATGATAAAATCAATCTAGTAGAAGAAACTTCTACTCAACAGACACAAACTTTAACCGATAAAAGGACTTAGAAATTTATGCAAAGAAAGAAAAGTAGATGGATAGTTAGGTCTTTTAAATTTGAATGGGTAGCAAAATTTTCTTTTATTGAACTAATTGAGCTAAAAAAATAGTAATGATACCCCAATTGAATGTAAATGCACAATATGTTCTTATAAATTAAGAAAGGACCACAAAATGCAACTTAAGTTGGAAATAATTGAAAAACATTGTTGCAAAGTTTGTGTCAGTTGAACAAGATGGAAAAATTCAAAAGACTTATAGATGGAAAGATGCCAATGAATGCATGCATGTTATATAGCAGTAGATTATGAAAATAATCAAAGACATATACAACATCTTGTTGAGAAAGGAGGAATAATCACAACTCAAATAGGAAAAGTTATTTAGTCAAATCAACATGCCAAAAATATATAATCCTCAATGATCTACCACATTCTCAGAAAAGGTAGACCTATATCTAACTTTTTAGATTATAAAAATATGTTTTAAAATAATTGACTTCATAACAATTCATAATTACATTGGTTAGATGGTAGTGCTTGGGACATTGTAAAATGTCTTATGATGGTTGAAAATGAAGATTTGAAAGAAAAAGTTAAAAATGCAAGCTTTATATCAATGTCCATTGATGAGCTCACAATAGTTGACAACACAATATTAGTTTGTATCCATATTTACACTCTTGAGAATAATTTAATGACACCTCATCTGTTAATTTTACATAAAATGGTTGAAAATTATAATGTAGAAAATATTTTCAAGTTAGTTATTTCTAATTTCAAAGATATTGTTGGGATGAATGATTATATTATAGCTACAAAGCTGGTATATGTTGGAGCTAATGGTGCAACAGTAATACAGGGGAACAAAAATGGTTTATGTGTTTGACTACAAACAAAAGTTGCCCCATATATGATTTAAATTCATTGCATGGCCCACATAATGAATCTTGCATATAAAATTATAAACACGTTTGAAAATATTACAAAAGTGGAGGAACTTATCAGTAATTTACACACTTATATGTCAAGTAGTCTAAAAATATTTTTAAAGTTTCAAAAATTTGTAATTGGGGTTATCAATGGTAAAAATATTTTGAAAGATATTGATACAAGATGGATTTCTATGTATGAGCCTGCATGCAAAAATTTTGAAGAATATCCATCACTAGAAGGTTTTATGTTTAAATATTGTATGGAAGTCAATGAGGCAAAGGATCTATTGTACTATTTAAGAGATTTGGAAATGCTTTTAACACTGTGGTATTCTCCCAATGTTGAATGAAATAATTTTTTTGATGAAACATCTTCAAGAGAGATCGATGTATTATAGACTTCATACATTTGAGAAAATAGGTTTGTCAATCCCTTGATGTCTTTTACTTGGGGAAAAATAATTTTAAGCTACCTATTTTTTATAGTTGGAAAACTTTAATAGATATTAAGGATCCAAAATTCTATTTAAAATTCAATATTAATGATAATATTTGTATGTTCATGAATGAAAAGGAAATACCACTACACACATTCCAAAAATGAGTTGATTTAACAGGATCTGAAATTGAAGAAGTCCCTATAACACATATTCTTTATGAAAGTATGATACTAAAAACATGGATAAAATTGATAAAAATAAAGGATAGCTTGCTTATGGAAATTGAAGAATGTTTTCAAAGGGATGAGTTTCTTGAAGCCATGGCAGTGGTGAATCCTAGATTTTGAAGCATTGAAAATGGTAAAGAAAAAATTAGTAATTTGTTTCTTAGATATATGGGTACGCTTATTAAATAGTTTTTGAAGTTTGTAGATATCAATAGAGTTTAAATTCTATGTATTTTGTGAAAATATTTATTGAGAACCAATCTACCCATTTTAGATTCACAATGATTGATCAATATAAGTGTGTAAAGGAGCCAATTGAAAATGGTGTTATTACAAAGCTATGAAAAAAATTGTATCCTAGTGCCATCCTGCAAGAATATATTAGTGAATATTTTTGACTATATGAACTTTTCTAAACAATGATTTTGGACTCTATGGAAGATGAAAGAGTCTTTAGTGCATTATCTTTTGTTAAATCTAAACTTTGTAATAGATTGGACATAAATGTAGACACATGTTTGAGATTGTATGTTTCATGTTATCCAGTGGATGCTTTCTCTATATAGTGCACAAGGAAGGTTCCTTGCTCCAAAAAAATTGTAATATCTTCCATATTATCAATAACTATAGTAGTTATAAATAAATATGCATTTGGATATTGATTTTCAAGTTCTTTTGACTCCTCCCCATTGTAAAGTCTACTAAGGTGATCTAGCCCAACATTTTCTCAATATGGTTTGACACTAATGTAGAATTGGAATTCTTAAAATAACATAATCCACTTGAATATGTGTCCTCATAATATTGGTTTATTAGTAAGAGATCACAATGCGTGGTGATCCATAAAAAACTGCCAAAATTTTTAAAGTGCAAAAACTATGACTAATGCTTCTTTATATGGTTGTATAGTTATTTTCTATAGCTGATACCTTCTTACTGGTAAAATGTATAGGATGATCTAACCCACCTTTATCTAGTTGTACTAAAATAGCTCTTACTATAGTACCAAAAGCATCTACATGCATGTGGAATGGCTTCTTCTAGTCAGGAAATATTAAAATTGGTGTTGTTACAAGCCTTTATTTTAGCTTAATGAGTGTTGCTTGACATTATGTTGTCTATTTGAATTTTGTATATTTGTGCAGTAGTTTCTCTATGGGCACAAATATAGCTATGTACCCTTTGATAAACTTCCTATAATATCATGTATTACCAATAAATGTGTGCACTTCATTAGAGTTAGTAGAAGGTGGAATCCTTATGATGACAATAATCTTAGTTAGGTCAAAATTCTATCTATGCATATGACATGGCCCAAAAAAACACCATAAGGTGTGAAAAATAAGCATTTATTTAAATTTAAAGTAATGCACAAAGCTTGACACTATTCTAGCATGAGTTACAGAGTCGATAGGTGTTCTTTAAACAGAGAGAAAATAGCCCAATCATCAAATACACTTCTAAAAAATCATTAAATGCAGTTACTACAACTCTAGAAAATATTGTCAATACATTCTTTAATCCAAAAAGCATTACCTTATATGTGAATAACCACCATTAAGTTGTAAACATATTTTTGGCTTGATCTTCTATTATGATTAGAATCTAGTCATACCCACTGAATCCATCTGTAAAGGAGTACACTTTGTGTCCAGTGACTGAATCAAGGACTTCATCCATGAATGGTATTTCAAAAGGATAGTTTATGCAACATCATTGAGTGTATGGTAATCCCTACAAACCTGTATCCCTCCAATTTTCTTTGACTACACCACTATGGGACTTACCCAATCTATTTTTTCTATCAAATATATGATTCTAACTTCTTGTATTCGATCTTACTCAACTTTTACCTTTATTCTCATGTTAGGATTTAATCTACATGACTACTTCTTAATGGTCCAAGTGTACTCTTTCAATTATATGTATATTTTTTCTAAAGATAGATCTATGCCTTTTACCTTTGATAATTTGGTTGAGAGCACATCTTGGTAGTTCCTTAGTAGTTTTAAGACCTCTAAAATTTGTTCCTATTCCAAATAGTCTCCCACCATTGAAATCTTAGGAACTGATTCTATCCCAATGTTCCCTTCAATATTTTGCAAGGGATCTTTATATATCTTTCTTGATATTTTGCAAGGGATAGAAGGGAACATTGGGATATAATGTACTTACCTTCTCACTATGGAATGTTTATGTTGCACAGTCTTTCTTCTTCTAATTTCTTTTTGATTTAAACTGGGTTTGATTTAGTTGCCTAATCTGGCTCAAAAAAACCTTCTAGATCTAGATCCCTGTCACTATCACTGGATTTTATCATGTCATATTTTATTTTATTACATGGCTTGACAAGAGCTTGTTCTTTTTGGCTAGCTTTATATTTGTGTAGTGTTGAATTCAAATCATGTACAACCTCCTATTGTGATGTTGATTTCGCTGTAGTTGCTAAATTTTTTTCTCATCCCTGACATAGAAATATTTTGATTTTTTGTAAGGCATTATACACCAATGGATTATCATCTTTGAACATAAAAGTATGAATAAAATCTTGCTAAACTTGCATCCAATATTTGGTTTCTCTTATATGCTTTTGGTGTATATACTAGGTCATTAGCAAAGGTTCTAAGGTGTGGCTAAAGATGTGCACTCAATATCTCGACTCTAATCATTGTGCGGTCTATATATCCACACAGTGATGAATGTGTAACTCATGGCATTGAATTTATTGGAAGAAAGGTCATTCTAATTTGACAATATCCAGTAGTTGGAACCTTGCATGCAAGAATTTTCATGGTTCATCCCAATGGATTTCTAGATTTATGTGGACTACCCACCAAGTCTCAGTAGTTCCATTTAGTGCATAGCTGAGTGCATTAACTCATTGATCCACCTTCGATACATATTTGAGCCTCAATATAATAGTATTAAGATAATCAATTACATAGTATTGAGGTGTCTAGCATTCTGCAATGAACACCATGTGCAGAAGTCATAACTCATGATATTTTCAAGCCAAATTTTACTCATGAATATTCGAGTCACCACTTATAAATGATGTTGATTCCCACAGTAAAACACCCTCAAGAGTAGGCTCTATGCAATCCATCATTGTTGTACCTATATATTATACAAGAAGTCAACTGCAGACTTTGTTAGAGAGCGCACTAATGGACAAACACATTCTTCTATATGAACCTGCCTAGATAGAGACTTTATTATAACATGCATATATATTGGTTACTCTTCATGATTCATAGTGTGTAATTTCCCAAAATGATATTCTATAGGTCACAAAGCATTTTGCCTTTCATCTACACTAACTTTAAACCAACTATTATTCCCATAGACATAATGGGATTCTAGCTCTTTTGGGATAATGTATAGCTTTTACTTAGACTTATTTAGGGGAAAAACCACTATTTTATCTCCTTGATGTGATTCTAACTAGTTTCACATAATATTGATGGTCATTTGGCAATTGTGAGCCCATTTCTTACCGATTAAGACAAGATAATGAGTCTCTATTGTCTTCATGTTGATGACTTCAAAATATCCTTGTAGGCTGAGTTCATCCACTTTAATTTCAACATCCTCTAACCTTATGATAGACTCAATCTAACTATAATATGCTAGACTAAGAGTAATTGCACTGTAGCTTAAAGTTGATCGACCAATAGATTCACAAGTTGATCATGGAATCATATTGACTGTGCTACCAAAATCAAATACTCTATTTAGAATCTCGTATCCAAAAAACTCAATATCCATTCAAGAATCAATAGCCCAAGGTTTCTTGGTTTTAACATATTAGAGTACCTTACCAGTACATTGTTGACCTCATTGCGCACACTCCAGAAAATTATGTAGGAGATTAGTGATGTTCTAGGATATTTTATCATTACATAGTATACTGAGTAACTTCATCAGGTCTATTAAAATAGTCACAACACCCTCCTATATCATGATTCTAATAATTTGGCCATACATTTGGGCATCAATGGCTATGTTATCGCCCTAAGAAGCTGGGTTTTGTTGGATCTTTTGCAAGACCTACACAACTTGATAAATCAAATTATTTTCCATAGTAGGATCAAGATATTTATCCTGATGCACTTTTATAATGCCCTACTTTTAGGGTATTTCCAAAGGTGATAACCCTTGTTCGTATCTTTGTTATCAATTGACTACTTGCATAAATGCATTTCCCTTTGGTTGCACATTGATCATATTTAAATTATGCACTAGCTTTTCTTTCCTTTGTTTATCCAATACTGTATAATCTTTTGTTTGATGTTGACCCTCAATTTTTTAGTATACATAGTAGAATTTTTTGTGTGGGTTGGTAGGGTAATTCCTCGCATAATGTTTGTATGCAACACATAGATAACATTACATAGGCAGTTAACCTTCTCTATTATCATTATTAAAAACTCTTTGATATCCTCCATGATATCTACCCTTATATCCCCCTCTATAGCCTCCTTTATTTTGTTGGTATCCCCAGCTTTATTGTTGTTATCCAACATATCCTCTTTGTTGGCTTGGAGACAAGTCATACCCCCCATATTGGTGTTGAGGAGAACTTTCAATCTAATTTGATTACAATTGCTGAAAGTTTGTGTCGGTCCACAATTATGCATATTGACTAAAATATTGATATGATGGAGATGATGCATTATTCCATTTTACCAGGCCTTGTGGTTGAAACTATGGTGATGAAGGCATATGATATGGAGATGATGAATGCATATGATATAATTAGATGACATCCATAGGTTTAGATGTTGATTATGTAGACTAGATGACATCCATAGGGTTTAGTCGATGTCCATAGGGTCTAGATGGTGACCAGATAAACTAGACACTATCTATAAAGTATTGATTCCATCCATAGGGTCTAGACAGTGACTAGATAAGTTGGATGATGTCCATAGAGTTTGGGTGTCGTCTAAAGGGTTTGGGTGGTGACTATATAGATTGGATGATGTCCACAGGGTCTAGACATCATCCACAACATCTAGATGATGACCAAATAGACTTGACAACATCCACATGTTCTGGACACCATCCATAGTGTCTGGATGGTGCCCAGTGAGCCTAGACAATGTCCATAGGTTTTAGATATTATCCATATAATCTTGATGGTGACCAAACCCTATGGATGCCATCTATAGGGTTTGGATGGTGACTAGTAGCCACAAGGTATAAACAACGTCCACAAGGATTGGGTGATGACCATAAGTACTTAGTAGTGCTTGGCATCTATAGGGACTTTGAACAATAACCACATGAAAAGGATGATTGATTACATAGTACCAAATTGGTAGGTCATAGCTTATCTTGCAAAAAAAAAGTTTACAATTTCATATGGTGATAATGGTAAGAGATCAACCCAATTATCAATGATAAATAAGATATTATCTTATTTTAGGCAGCCAACAAGAAAACCCAAGCAAATTCAACCTACACCCACTCAAAATATAGGTACTAAATGATTTACATAATTTATTTATTTATTTTTAATAAATATTATTTAACATTTGAAGGATAATAACAAAATCTTTATACATGCAGATCCCTCCACTGAGTTTAATTTTTTAAATAAAATATTTAATCACAATATTATTTCACCATTTGAAGATATTATTGATGATGACATGCCACCACTTGAAAACATTCCTAAATATGGCATGGTTATAGCAAATGACAAACCAGAAGATATGATATAAACATTAAAAGAAACTTTTATATCTCATAAAACAAAAACTTTTGTTGCAAATTAAAAAAAAAAAAAATCTAATTAAGAGGAGACTTTGAGAACATTCTAGATGATGAGATCAATTTAGTAGAAGACACTTCTATTCAATAGACACAAACTTTAGCCGATAAAAGTACTTAAAATTTTGTGAAAAAAAAGAGAAGTAGATGGATAGTTAGAATGTCTTTTAAGTTTAAATGGGCAATAAAATCTTATTTCATTGAATTAGTAAAGCTAGAAAATAGTAATGATACCCCAACTAAATTTAAATGCACAATATGTTCTTGAAAGTTAAGAAAGGATCACAAAATGCAACTTAAGTTAGACATAATTGAGAAACATGATGTAAAAGTTTGTGTCAATTGAACAAAATGGACAAATTCAAAAGACTTATAGATGGAAAGATGCCAATAAGTTCATGTATGTTAAATATGTAATAGCGTATGAAAAAAATAAAATATATATGTGACATCTTGTTGAGAAAGGAGAAACAATCACAACTCAAATATGAAAAGTTATTTAGTCAAATCAACATACCAAAAATATACAGTTCTCGACAATCTACCACATTATCAAAAAAAGTAGACCCATATCTGACTTTTTAAATTATAAAACTTTGTTTCAAAATAATGTACTTCATAACATTCCACAATCACATTGGTCAGATGCCAATACTTGGGACATAGAAAAATATTTTTTGATGATCGAAAAGGAAGATTTGAAAGAAAAAGTTAAAAATGCAAGCTTTATATCAATGTTTATTGATGAGGTCACAATAGTTAACAATATAACATAGATTTATATCCATATTTACACTCTTGAGAATAATTTATTGACACCTCATCCATTAGCTATACATAAAATGGTTGAAAATTGCAATGCAGAAAACCTTTTCAAGTTAGTTATTTCTAATTTGAAATATATTATTGGGATGGATAATTATGCTATAGCTATGAAGCTGATATGTCTTGGAGTTGATGGTGCAACAATAATGCAGGGGAATAGAAATGGTTTTAATGTTTAAATACATACAATAGTTTCCTCATATATGATTTTAATTAATTATATGGCCCAGATAATGAATCTTGCATACAAAATTGTAAGCTCAAAAATGTTGCAAAAGTGGAGGAACTTATCCATAATTTACACACTTATATGTCAAGTAGTATAAAAATATTTTTAGAGTTTCAATAATTTACAATTGGGGTTACCGATGGTAAAAACTTTCTTAAAGATATTGATACAAGATGGATTTTCATGTATGAGATTGCATGCAATTTTTTTGAAGAATACCCATCACTCCAGGTTTTATGTTTAAATATTGAATGGAAATCAATAAAGCAAAGGATCTATTGTAATGTTTAATATATTTTGAAATGCTTTTAACACTATGTGGTATTCTCCCAATGTTGAATGTAATAAATTATTTGATGAAACATCATCAAGAGAGATTGATATATTATAGACTTCATACATTTGAGAAAATAGGTTTGTCAATCTCTTGATGTTTTATACTCAGAGAAAAATAGTTTTAAGCTAACTATTTCTTCTAGTTTGCAAACTTTAACAGATATTAAGGATTCAAAATCTTATTTAAAATTCAATATTAATGATAATCTTTGTATCTTCATGAATGGAAAGGAAATACCACTACACACATTCCAAAAATGAGTTGATTTAACAGGATCAAAAATTAAATAAATCTCTATAACATGTATTCTTTACGAAACTATGATACTGGAAACATGGATAAAATTGATAAAGATAAATGATAGCTTGCTTACGAAAATTGGATAATGTTTTCAAAGGGATGAGTTTTCTGAAACCATGGCAATGGTGAATCCCATATTTTGGAGCACTGAAGATTGTAAAGAACAAATTAGTAATTTATTTTTTAGATACATGGGTGCTCTTATTAAACATTTTTTGAAGTCTATAGATATCAATGGATTTAAAATTCTAGGTATTTTGTGAAAATATTTATTGAGAACACAACTTTCTCATTTTAAATTCATAATGATTGATCAATAAGTGTCTAAAGGAGCCAACTGAAAATGGTTCTATTACAAGGCTATGGAAAAAATTATATCTCAGTACCATCCTGGAGGAATATATTAGTGAATATTTTTGACTGTATGAACTTTGCCCAACAATGATTTTAGACTCTATGGAAGATGAAAGAGTCTTTAGTGCATTATCTTTTGTTAAATCTAAATTTCATAATATATTGGATAGAAGTCTAGACACATTTTTGATATTATATGTTTCATGTTATCTAGTGGATGCACTTCTCTATGATATAGCACTTCAAATTTATAATTCACTCAGTCAAAGAAAAGGAGTTACCAATACATCAAATGACATAGCTAATCCAAGTATTGAGACTCTATGTGCATCAAATACAGTACATACAAAAGACAAATATGAAGAAAGGGATACTCAAAAATTGTTTCAACTACCTAAATTTTAGTATGTATGTTTCAACTTTCACTTTTGTAATTGATTTTTTATATTATCATTTATATCAGAAATCATAGAAGTATTGTTATTATGTAAATTGTAAGACTTCATAGCTTACATTATTGTATTATTTTAAAATAGTTGTGTTGTATTGCAACTGTTTAAAATTCAAACTTTATTAAACAATATATTTAGGTTATATGTATGGAAATTATTTATTTTAAAATATGAAATTATTATTTCATGTGGTTTTGAATATTATACATCAATGAATTATGATGTTATCACTGTCCATTTTAAGTAGTAAATTTGTAATATAATAAAAAACTTGTCATGGATAAAATGCACAAAATAAAATAGAGACATAGACTTATATTTAAACTTAAAAGTTTAATTTACAATATAAATTATTTAGTTTCAACATAACATATATAAAAAATATCATTTCTATATCCCAAGACCCATTTGCATTAAATAGAGATATATGTACTGAATAGATATCATTCCATATGAGGAATATTTATTTTATTGTTCAGAAGTGGATGATGTTGCCTCAGCTTCTCCCTTCTTTGAATATGAATGTAAAACACCTTATCGAACAAGATCCTTGGTTGTAGCATTAATATTTGCAAGTATTGTCCTTTCTTGATGTGTTGGATCTCCTACCGATAAGATAGAGGAATTTGTGTCTATTTTCTCCTTCAAAAAATCTTTTGGATATATGCCATGCTCTTTGATGATCATCCTCATTGTATTATTCTATTTGTTTACTAGCACAAGTTTTTCTTTAACTGTAATTGTTGCATTTAAGTTTTTCTGCACCTTTTTTAGATGAATATTAAGCACTTGTGATTCATTCTTTAGGTTTTTATATTTTGACTGCAATTTGGAAAATAAAGTCACTCAGATAAAAAATTAAAAAGTGTGATTAAAAATAAATAAAAAACTAATTACTTACCAAAGCTTTATCTCTCTCTACATTATCAAGGTGTCAAAGGTTTTGGTCTTTTGCCCATTTGTTTTAGTTTGTGTCTCTACATTCAAAATTTCCAATATGTTTATCTTAACATCTAAAATATTTTCATTAAAAGGATTTCCCACAGTAATGGATCCTGATTCAGTTTGATTCACTGAGACATCAATTTTGGACTGATCATTTTGAACTAAAGAATATAAAGAATATCTTTGTGAATGGTTATGATAATGTTCATTAATTTCCTTTACCAAAGCCTTGCCTTAAATCTCCCACTATTTTAATACTTTCAAAACGGTCTATACTATGTCATTTAACAAAGCAAAAGTATTATTTGTAATAAGATTATCCTATGGAAAGGATGTCAATTCATCAAAAGATTGATCCTCATCATTACATGGCTCAATTATTGAACTATAAAAACCACATCTAACTATTTTTTTTAGGAACCTAGAATTGAGATCCTTAAATAATATTATGTGCAATAAATCTATCTATAGGCATGAAATCAATACCCTCAAAGAAAGCATCATCAAGATCAATATTACATAAAATTATAATGGTACTTGTTGCAAAAAACATTCCACCCACATAAAAATTAGGGAACTCTGATATTATTATATGCATTATTCCCCTGCTACCTATTGGCATTACTAAATTCTCTCCCCTAGCCTATACATCATGGGGAGGGGAGGTGGGGCGGGGGCACTTGAGGGGCGGGAGGCGCTGTGAAGGGTCGGGGGCATCAAGGGATTGCGGGGGGGAGTAGTAGACGTGGCATATTACTTTATAATGAATGTTTCCCTACAATAGGAAATGCCATCACTAATCAATAAACAAACTTCATCAAAATTTAAACTAAGTTGAGCTAAAAGTTGGAGGTATTAGACTTAAGATCCATACTTCGAGTTGTTGATATGTTTTGCAATAGTTGACATGTTATAAGAGAAAGTGAAGCTTCAATTTATGTCAAAAACTCAAAGTCTCAAACAATAAAAAATTTAATTTAACATGTTGAATTTTATGTAATTTAAAAATAATGTAATTGAAAACATGAAGTCAAATACCTTCCACGGAAGGTAAAGGTTGAACATGTTGATGGAAAATGTTGCCAATGTCAGATGCCACTATGAAATTAAATAAAATTTTAATAATTCTAATTTTTTTGTTATTACATCAAATTTTAATAAACTTTTAAAAATTTAAAACCTTGATTTAGGTCTAGGGATGTGCCTAAGGGGCCTATCCGATGTGCAACAGTAGGTGAGATAGATCTTCGCATCTTCTTTTTCCTTATCGATGGTGTCATCACACTAGAGTCTATGTCATCACTCCTATCAAAATGAGAATCTTTAGAGCCCTCAACAGGATGATATTTGTTCAGTCCAACATTCTCTTCTTGATTGAGAAACATATTCTATTCTTTATTACAAAAAACATACATAATTAATTTGAATTGTAACAAGCTAATAACATGAGAATTTAATGACTTAAAAGTAAATTTCAAACTTACCTCCAGCTTAGCAAAGACCAAAGAATTAGATTTCATTTTTTCATGCAAAATAGTTGGAATAGTTGTTCCTTTTATCTCATGATACACCTCATAGTATAAACCCAACATATACTTAGAAAAAAAAATTGTGTAATTGCCACTTTGAAAAGCACAATCCAAATCATTTCTTATCTTATTTGAAATGAATGTACACAAATCAAATTGTTCTCATCCAATAGAATGGATAGTGTATGCTACAACCCAAAAGGAGATGTCTGCAAGTCTTCCCTATAAAATAATCCTCCCCTAAAAAAAATTATGAGATCTTATAGATATGGGTTTGTTATATTTTGAACTAAAAGACCCCTTCTCAAACAATTAGGGGTGCTTGTAATGGAAGCACAAAAATATTTACAATCTTTATCCGATATATTTACTTTTGAATTTCATACATTAAACATTGAATATTAATTAATGAAATGAAGAATACCTATTGAGGTAGATGTATCTATAGCCAAGTGATTTTTCAAATATATTTTGTCTGCATTAGACAAAATAGCTTTCGTGGACACATGTTTGACAATTTTGTGTGGCAGCACTAACAAACACTGGATATCTGAAGGCATAGTGTCAAAAATAACAGTTCGAGAGTTGAGGGTAAAATAAAACTCTCCATTAGAAGGTTTATAACTAGACAAAAGAATGTTCAGCAAATTTGTGTCTGTCTCATACTAGAGCATGTAAATGAGGCCTCTTAGACAACATTTGTCGATCCAATTACTGTAAAATTTCTCATCTTCTAGAAGCCTCAATATTTTTAAGCAAATAAGATTTTTGTAGAGAAATTTACGAATGGAGGCAGAAGATATGGGGTTAGAATCCATTTATGAGATTGAGAGCAGAGAATGAGGTTTAGGGTAGAGGATGAGATCGAGGTTTGGACATGTGTACAAAAGAAATGAGTAAATACAAGGGGCCAAAGATATATATAGGCATTTCTCACATATCGTAGACACCATCTAGGAGAGCTAGATGTCGCCCATAGATTTTGAATGTGGACCACACAATCTGGATGCCGCCCATAAACTCTATATGTAGTCCATTCACTTTGGACACTGTTTATGGACTCTGGATGATGTCCACTGAGTTTGGATGGTGTCAACAGGATCTAGCAGTGTCTACTGAGTTTAGATGGTGTCTACCAACTCTGGACAGCCTCCACAAGCTTTGGACGGTGTCCATCAAGTTTGGACGGTGTCTACCAAATCTAGATGACATCCACCAAGTCTGGATGGCATTCACAAACTCTGGACAGCATCCACTGGCCTTGGACAGCACCCATAGACTCTAAATGGTTCTCATGAACTCTAGACATCATCCATAGAGTCTGGACATCTTCCACAAAGGCTAGACACCACCCACTAAGTCATGATGGCATCCACAGACTTTAGGTGGTGTCCACAGACTCTAAACGATGTCTATAGAGTCTAGACACTATCTATAGAGCCTAGACTCTGCCCACAAACTTTGGATGATGTCTACAAAGTCTAGACGACGTCCACAGCCCTGACTACTCTCCATAGACCTTAGACCCCATCTGCTGAATCTAGATGTTATTCAAAGGGTGACGTATAGGATTAGCCTTCTGGACAAAACTACTTTCCCTTCAATTTGTCTCTATTTCAAAATTGATTTTTCAATATTCGCCAAAAGATTACACAAAGATTTTTCCCAGGGGCCCTTAAAAAAAACCCTATAACTACCTTTGACTCCTCAAGTTCATAATGTTTTTCGAGAGTGACTTTCTTTTCTTACACTTGTATTGGAAGCCTTTTTTCAATTAAAATAAATGAATTTATAAGTGGCTTTGATTTGTATGAAATAAATTAACTAAAATATAAAAACATTTTAAATGTATGAAATGATTTCAAAGAAATTTGGATAGACGGATCGAAATTTAAATTTTTAGTTAATGACAATCAAAATGATTTTACATATTAATTAGCTTTTATACAAAGTCCTCTCATCCAAAGACCATTTAATGTTCACGTTTAAAGACAAAATCATACCACTCATAACCAATGTCATTATCAAATATGTTTCACTGTATAACTAACGTTGGTAAGAAAAGGCAAATAGGCTAACCTGATATAGATTTAGCGTTTGTTTGCTATTGATTGATAATGGATGAAACTATTTTTTTTCTTACAAATGACATCTCTAGACACCCTTTAGAGCCTTTGATAAGTAACAGAACTCTGAATTAAACTCTATTTGAATATATTCCTGTATCGATGCATGGAAGTTTTGTTAGAATTTATAGAAGCTTTGTTAGAGTTAAATAGCCTTGTTATAGTACTCCATTCAAAGTGAAAGTACAATTGATAAAGAAAACAGAACCTAAATTATTAGCATAACTGTACTCTTCTGAATTCTAAAATTCAGTCTTAAGATTATTCGTGGATTGATATATATGGATGGTAAAAGACTCCAAAGGATCAGGATGTTTATCCATAAATAAAAAATTAAAAAATGCTGTCTAAAATCAACAAATAAATCTTCAACTTTGGGTGCTTCACTATAAACTAGGTTTTGAACCAAGCTGGACAGATTTTCAAGTATAAAGCTACCCATTCCAAGATTTTGTTTAGAGTCAAAGTAATTTAATTGTTTCAACAGATTATTTACTCAATGGTTAAGTTAGCTCTTCAAATTATTTTGATGTTTTGTCTCTGAGTATTTGTTCACGGTGAATTGATTCATAAGAGTCTTATAAGAAAATTCAATCACTATGCAGTTGTACCCAGAAGACACTTAAAAATTATCTTGCTAATTAACTCAAGTCCCTGTTTTCTATATGAATATTTGAACTTCTGTTCATGAGTTGATTCCTATTTAAGATTTCAACACCTAGCTCATTATCCTTACAAGAGAACTTAAAGTTTTTAAGGTCCTTATTTATGCCCTCCCAATATGAATTTTCTCTTTCACAGGCTCTTATTGTTCTATTAACTATTAACTAGTGTTTTAACTTACGGAAGGCAATCATGCTTGGTTTTGTTCTCTTTTTGGTTTCCTGAAGAACAATAGCTTTTCTCACTTCCCAATTTTTAGATAAGCACTCTTAATAAGTTTTCAGATTTTAGTTCCTTCTATTTGTTGAGGTTGCGTTGGGTTTAGTAGTTCGAGATATGAAGGAATTGTGCTCTAATATTCACACCTTCAGGCTTAAGGGAAGAGTTTCGTAGATGGTAATTATAGTTGAAACAATCTTATTAATTTTTTTTTTTTTAATTTTGTTGGATTTTTGTCCATGCATATTTAAGTCATCTCTGATTCTCTAAAATGACCAATTTCCATGAGTAGCCTGACAGAAAATAAAAACATATAATAACACATAGATAATAAAACATTCAGATAAAAACACATTCAGATTGCTACAGCAATCAGGGAACAAGATTTTTAATAATCTTCTTGATCATCTGATCTTCTTGATATTTTTCTTATCTTGCTCTTCTTCTTGATCCACTGATCTTCTGATCTTGTTCAATTACAACACTGTCCCATGGGTCAATTAAATAGATTTGAAAAACTAACAATAATTAGAAAAAACAAACCAAAGACTAATTTTAGTCTTTACATGCAAACTGCAACTCTAATAGTTTAATTAACTATTTTTTAACTAACTGATAGTTAACTGCTGCATGCATGAGGAGTGGAAAAATTAACTCCAGTCTCCAACACTCCCCCTTAATTTTTACCACAAACTATTTCAGCATTTACAATGCCTAAATTTTGTCTTCTCATGCGGAATACACCGCCTTGCAAAATACAATTGCTCAATGAGCGTTCACTCAGCGTTTAAGACTGAGGAGTAGCCTATCGAAAGGCTATCAATGGACATGCTTATGTCCAACACTGCAAGCTTCCCGCTTGCTTATATTTCTTTCACCCAACACTTAACTGCTCAGGTTTCCTCCCAGTACTCTGCTGGGTTCTTTCCACGTTGGTCTAGATTTGCCAACAATCGCCCTGATTTTCAGACACTTTGACAGCTTCACTCACTGTTCAACACACACTTTCACAGATTCACTCGCTGTGTAACACAAACTCTGCGGAGCTCGTCTTTTCAAACACGGCACTACAGTTGTCCATGCTATAATCTGAAGACAATGAATGATTGCATTGCTTGCATAACACGGAAAACATATGCCTTGTAAAACTGAATACAGACAGTAGACAATAAACAAAACAATAAACAAATAAAAAAATTTGACGCCCTTCTTTTTGGCATTCAGAGCAGGCTCTTCGGAGCAATCTTCTGTGTAATACGCCTCTAACTTGGGCACTCTTCTTTTTTTCTGCCTTTTTTTTTTTTTTTTTTTAATAGGACAATAACAATTTCTGATTTCAAGGGTAATGTATCAGACAACCTTGAATGAAACAATACTAATACATATAATAACACATAGATAATAAAACATTCAGATAAAAACACATTCAGATTGCTACAGCAATCAGGGAACAAGATTTTTAATAATCTTCTTGATCTTTTTCTTATCTTGCTCTTCTTCTTGATCCACTGATCTTCTGATCTTGTTCAATTACAATACTGTCCCATGGGTCAATTAAATAGATTTGAAAAACTAACAATAATTAGAAAAAACAAACCAAAGACTAATTTTAGTCTTTACATGCAAACTGCAACTCTAACAGTTTAATTAACTATTTGTTAACTAACTGATAGTTAACTGCTGCATGCATGAGGAGTGGAGAAATTAACTCCAATCTCTAACACTCCCTCTTAATTTCTACCACAAACTATTTCAGCATTTACAATGCTTAAATTTTGTCTTTTCATGCGGAATACACCGCCTTGAGAAATACAATTGCTCAATGAGCGTTCACTCAGCGTTTAAGACTGAGGAGTAACCTGTCGAAAGGCTATCAACGGACATTTTTATGTCCAACACTGCAAGCTTCCTGCTTGCTTATATTTCTTTCACCCAACACTTAACTGCTCAGGTTTCCTCCTAGTACTCTGCTGGGTTCTTTCCACGTTGGTCTAGATTTGCCAACGATCGGCCTGATTTTCAGACACTTTGACAGCTTCACTCACTGTTCAACACACACACTTTCACACCTTCACTCGCTGTGTAACACAAGCTCTGCGGAGCTTGTCTTTTCAAACACGGCACTGCAGCCGTCCATGCTATAATCTGAAGACAATGAATGATTGCATTGCTTGCATAACACGGAAAACATATGCCTTGTAAAATTGAATACAGACAGCAGACAATAAACAAATAAAAAACTTTTGACGCCCTTCTTTTTGGCGTTTGGAGCAGGCTCTTCGGAGCAATCTTCTGTGTAATACGCCTCTAACTTGGGCGCTCTTCTTTTTTTCTGCCTTTTTTTTTTTTTTTTTTAATAGGGCAATAACAATTTCTGATTTCAAGGGTAATGTATCAGACAACCTTGAATGAAACAATACTAATACATATAATAACACACAGATAATAAAACATTCAAATAAAAACACATTCAGATTGCTACAGCAATCAGGGAACAAGATTTTTAATAATCTTCTTGATCTTCTGATCTTCTTGATCTTTTTCTTATCTTGCTCTTCTTCTTGATCTACTGATCTTCTGATCTTGTTCAATTACAATACTATCCCATGGGTCAATTAAATAGATTTGAAAAACTAACAATAATTAGAAAAAACAAACCAAAGACTAATTTTAGTCATTACATGCAAACTGCAACTCTAACAGTGTAATTAATTGTTTGTTAACTAACTCATAGTTAACTGCTGCATGCATAAGGAGTGGAGAAATTAACTCCAGTCTCCAACATAGCCAGTGTTTTCGCAACTAATGTTCCTTGCTTTCTTTCATTTCTTTTAAATAGGAGTTTGTTCAACATTTCAGAGCTCAAATCTAACAGTCTTTTGGACTTTGAAACTGGATATAAAGGCATTGTCACCAATGATTCACTCTTTTGATCGAAACTTAAGGCCTGTGGGTAATTATTAGATTGATATTATTGCTTTCTTCCAATGGATGCTTCTTTGTCTATTTTTTTGGACTGCGTTATTCAATCATATCGGAGTTTCAGGAATAGTTTGAGATTGCTTCTATGATGGGCTTGGCCCACGTATCAAAAGCCCCAAGAAAATCTTGATATCAAGCTCAAAACTATGGACGAACAAATCTTAAAAAATATCATCCCAGTAGACTCAAAATCAGTCTATAGAGTACTCAAATCCTTATGACCAGAATGTGGATGCATAAATCGAGCGTTAAAAAATTTAGATACAAGAACTCAACGATCCTTAACGCTGCATGAACTCATATACATAAGTCTGTGCCTTAAAGTGTTGCATGCTTGACCTACATTATTCTCTTTAAGCCTCTCCAATCTTTATCTATGGCTCCCTTCCCTTTTATTTCTAGGAAACTTCAATTCTACTTTATGAGGATTATCTCGGGTTTGATGTGGAACATAGTAAATTTAAACTACAGTCAACTATGCACTGCAAGGAAATCAACAAGTATGAAATGCGTTCGCGTCTGTTCCATTTTGTTTAATTCCGAGTAACTTAGTATGGAGATTGTGAGTGCAAGAGGTCCAGACTATGAACATCAATTCAAATTGTATTGTGTGGTGGCAATCATTTTTTTTATACAAAGCACTTCACGATTCAATCCAAATATTTGTCTAGCAATTTTTTTCTCATTGCTTTGTTTCCTTCAAATAACTGTCTGTTCCTCAACTTGGATCTGTATTTAAAGCTTGGCCAATTCAAGCGAACTAGTCAAAGTATATCAAACTCCCAGTAAAAATTAAGATTTGAGTGCCAAAAAAATGGGTCGTTTTATTTGTAAGTGGGAATGTCGAGCTTAGAACTCAAAAAATTAAACCTTTTTTTTCAAATGTTTAGAAGTTAGCATATTGAAAATGAAAAAGTGTAATAAAAACTGTAAGACAAAATGAGGTAAGATCTTTAATGCAGGGTAAGGTGCTTACAAATTCAGAAAGCAAAGAGAAATAGAAAATGGTACGAAATTACCAAGGAACACAAAGTATGCTGGTAGTGGTATCTATCGCTCCAATAGGGCATTATTGAATCATCTTAAAACCTCCTACCTCTATTTGGGACTCTACAGATTCCTTGAGTGCTTGAATTTCACTTTCAACAGATTTTGGTGGGTAAATTTTTTTCTGAAATCTTATAGCTTTCTACTATCTTTTATTTCTGTACAAGCATGTCTAAAAAGAACATGAGCAGAAATCCATTAAAAAAAGGTCACCTAAAGCTTTTGTAAAATCAAGATTGATGAGGTATGATAATAATTAGTTGCAAGTGATTAGAAAAGTGTTTGTATTAACTAAAGCTCCCCTGATTTTGGCAGGTGAGGCTTCTGAAATGTAGAAAGGGGTTTTCATGGAAGCCATGCCCACATCAAATCCCACAAATATTCTGCCTAGTGCCCACAATCAAAATGTGTGGATTGGGTGTAGATGTCATAAAATTGGCTTTCATAAAAAATGAAAAATCTGCAATTAATAATGCAGTTCTTACAATGCTATCTAAAAAGAACAAAAAATTGTCATCAAATCCCTCATATCTCAGTTGGTACTATGACTAGAGTGTGGTGTCATAGAGCTGTCGAAGATAGAAAAAACAATGACTGTAATAGTGGTTGTGGGAAGAAATAAATGGCATGATGATGGAGATCTCATCTTTGTTCTGAGCTCCCATCTTTCTTTCTTTCATCATAGGATAAGATGTGCACATTAAATACCTTGTATAGAAGGGGTGTTTTTCCCCTGATCTTTCATTCCTGGCTGGGAAATGGGGGACCTTTGCTCATATGGACGGAATAAGTAGCAAAACCATTCTTTTGACATTGAAGCTTGATGGCCATTGTGTCCCCTTCCAACACACCATGTGCTTCAGTCGACTCTTTATTTTTTTCTTCCATTTCTAACCCCTTGTTGGACTATATACCGTCCTCCTCCACCTAACTTTGATCACCATTCTCTTTTCCTTGCCCCTACTCCTTTCCTCATTTGTGGGCTAGAACCCACCTCTATTTGACCTCATCTACGAAGATGGTCTTTCATGCATCTTACATCCTCTTAGGGTCTTATACCCACTACACTCCAACCACCTCCTCATAAATCCTTGTAGGCTTTGTTCAATCACTATACAACCTGTTGTTGGCTCCTTCCACATCTCACTCTTCTCTAAATGTAGATCCTCTTTTCTCATGGCTTCCATCTCTTCCCCACTAGCTTGCTTGTAAAATAAATCCACATACATTTGGGCATCAAGATGATCTCCCATATTCTCCCCTACTATCTCTAAGATCATACTCATATACTCTTCGCTTGTTGCCCTCATGCCATGTCAAACAAATCTACTACCTTGTTGAGTTGTGGAGCTAAAAGCTTCACCAAGATGCTAATCAGGGAGTTGCTGAGTACAGTCAGCAACCGGCATCAACACTGTGGCCGATGTCAGTCAGGTAGGGACCAAGGATAGACCGACGTCGGTCAGGAGCAGACTGACAGCAACCGACGTCGGTCACCTGTGCGTGTGCATGCATCTGCATGTGTTTTCTAGAACGCGTTTCCAGACTCGTCTAATTTAAGAGGTCCGAGAGTGTTTGCATGTTGAAGACTAATTTAAGTCTTGAGTCTGTGTTTTTAATTATTGTAATTAGAAGTCTAATTATTGTATGTATGGGATCCTATTTAAGAGACCCATGAGGCATGTATTGTAATTAAGGCAAGTAAAGCATTGAAGCAAGAAAGCAAGGTCAAAGAGATCTGCAAGGTGTAAGGTCAAGGAGATCAGCTGAAGCTATCAAGGAGGGGATAACAACTCAGGTTGTTGAGTTAGTTGTGGTTGAGCAAGAGAGAGAGGGAAGAAGTCCTTGAGGTGTGGCAAGCCTTAGAGGTGGAGGAAGAAGTGGCATATTCTTTATTGTATTTTCTTCTGAAGAGTATTTAATACAAGATTGTGTATTGTCTCTCATATTCTTTGTTGTTTCAAGTTTCTAGTTACTTAATCATTCTGGTATAATTTCATGTTTAATTGCTTATAAGAAAAGTAATCAATTGTGCTTCCATGGGTTCCTAACAGTTGGTATCTGAGCTAAAGTTGCAGGGAGTGGGTTATTGTTTGATTACAGGTCATTCTCAGGGGTTTTTGATTGAGTGGGAGTACATCAATGGCAGAAAAAAGTAGACTACGAATGGAGAAGTTTAACAGCAAGAATTATCAATATTGGAAGATGCAGATAGAAGACTATCTGTATCAGATAGATTTGTACTTACCGTTGGGTGGGGTTGATTGCAAGCCCAAAAATATGAAGGATGAAGAATGGGAGGTTCTTGATCAAAAGGTTCTGGGATCTATAAGGTTGAGCCTTACATCGTCTGTGATTTCCAACTTATCACAGGCCAAGACAACGGTAGAGTTGATAGAATATTTGGCAAATCTATATGAAAAGCCCTCTGCTTCAAATAAGGTATTTCTTATGAAGCAGCTATTTACTTTGCAAATGCAGGAAGGTGGATCGGTGTATACTCATCTTAGTGATTTCCATGGTTTGATAAACCAGTTAAATTCAGTCAATATTGTTTTTTATGATGAAATAAAGGCTCTCTTAATTTTATGCTCTTTACCTGAAAGTTGGGAAAGTTTGGTAATGGCAGTAAGTAATACTATGTCTGCTTCTAAAATCTTAAAAGTTGATGATGTGGTTAGTGTGATCTTGAATGAAGAAATTCACAAGAAAAGCACAGGTGAATCATCAGGGAATGCTCTAAGTGCTGAAAGCAAGGGAAGGCAAAGAGAGAAGGTTGAGCAAGGGAAATCAAAGTCACAAATGGGAAGGAGATCCGAGTCCAAAGGTATCACCTACTGATTTTGTGAAAAGAGAGGACACACAAAGAAAGATTGTTGGTTAAAGGATTAAAAAAATCAACATAAAGGTAATGAAGAAGCAAAAGATGCAGGTATTGTGGCACAGGATGCTCTCATACTTTCTTTGGATAGTAAGCTAGAATCATGGGTTTTAGATTCTGATTCTTCTTTTCATGCATTCCCAAATAGAGATTTGTTCCATGAGTATGTCCAGGGAGACTTTGGAGTGCTTTACTTAGGGGATGGTACGCCTTGTCAAATGGTTGGCAAAGGGAAAGTGCAGCTGGAATTGTAGACGGGCAACACATGGGTGTTGAAGGAGGTTATGCATGTCCCAGTCCTGAAGCAGAGTTTGGTTTCTATAGAAAAGTTGAGTGATAAGGGATGTATAGTAACCCTCATAGCGGATTCTTGGAAGGTTTCCAAGGGTGCACTTGTTTTAGCAAGAGGTAAGAAAGTAGGTACGCTTTACCTATCTACTTGTATTACTAATTCTCCTTCTGGTTTATCTACTTTAGCTATAGATTCAGAGATGTGGCTTAATAGGCTTTGTCACATGAATAAGAAGGAGATGCATGTTCTTGAGTCAAAAGGTATGAGTTCAGATTCAGAGGGCATAGATCGAGTTCAGTGCAGGAAAAGAAAATTTGATGCTTTTGACACGAACATGGAAGCCTTGGTATTTTTGGAGGAGATGATGGACAGAAATCAGTCACAGGAGCTGAATAATTCTGAGCAAGGTAGTATGGACAGGGTTTTGATCCAAGATGAGATCGTGGGTAGAAGTCATCACTCACATGAAAAACACAGAGACCAACGTCAGTTAGAGGATCAACGTCGGCATCCAGACAGGGACTGACGTCGGCTGGGTGAAGCCTAGCATCGGTGACTCCAGACAGATAAACACTGGCATCAGTCAGGGAGAACCAACATCGGTGATGAGTCAGTCGCATGGAACTGACATCGATCGGGTGCAGACTGAGATGTGACCAGCATCGGTCACTGAGACAGATTTTGGGTGGATAGCAAGCTGTCAAGGAGTCTCAAATGCCCATATGGAGGACTGAAAGGGTAAGTAAGCCTCAAATTCATCATTTCCCTTCTTTACACTACTTGTTGCTCACTGATGGTCAAGAATCAGGAAGTCATTAAAGAAATAGAACAGGTAGATCCAGGAAACAGTGGGAGCTTGGCATGGATGAGGAATGTGATTCCTTGGAGAAGAACCAAACAGGAGTTTTTGGGTGGAGTTGTCAGCTGAAAGAAAACATTGAGAGACGAATGGATGTTCAGGATGAAGAAGAGTGGAAATGGATACGTGAGACGAAAGGCCAATGTATATAGTCTTGAGCAAGCTGCAGGACAGTGGTATAGGTTTGACAGGTGGATGACAAAGCATGGCTTTAGTCAACGTCAGTGTAACTACTATGGTTTTATTTACTAGGTGGATGATGAGTCACAACATTATCTTGTTACTGTATGTGGTGTGGTTGCTTGTTGCAGGGTTACACATGCAAAGAGTTTTCTGAGCTAAAGGTAAAGTTAGTTCAGAGGTATGTTATGAAGAATTTGGAGCAGCAAAATTATTTGGCATAAGAGACATGGAAGATCACAAGTTGATTGTCTCCAGTGGGAGCTGATGTGAAGAAGGTGTTGGTAAGGTTCAAGATGCAGGATGCAGAATCGGTAAACACACCAAAAGGGCTGGACAGTTCAAGTTAAGCTTAGAACAGTGTTCAAAATCACATGAGGTCTAGTGTAGACCTGAGTTTTCCCAAGCAGTGGGAGTTGTCAAAAAGTTCAGATGTGGCAGGAGATTTGGATGACAGGTTTAGCATCACAGGATGTGTGGTGGTTGGTCTTCAAAATTGAGCTTGAAGATGGAGGGTGCCTGAGATGGTTAGTGGAGGTTTCCATACAGGTGCAGTTGTTTATCTCCAAGTGAGAGATTGTTGAGTTGTTGAGCTAAAAGCTTCACCAAGACGCTAATCAGGGAGTTGCTGAGTGCAGTCAGCAACCGGCGTCGACAGTGTGGCCGACGTCGATCAGGCAAGGACCAAGGATCAGCCAACGTCGGTCAGGAGTAGACTGACAGCAACCAATGTTGGTCACCTGTGCATGTGCATGCTTCTACATGTGTTTTCCAGAACGTGTTTCCAGAATTAGACTCGTCTAATTTAAGAGGTCCGAGAGTGTTTTCATGTTGAAGACTAATTTAAGTCTTGAGTCTGTGTTTCTAATTATTGTAATTAGAAGTCTAATTATTGTATGCATGGGATCCTATTTAAGAGACCCATGAGGCATGTATTGTAATTAAGGCAAGTAAAGCATTGAAGCAAGAAAGCAAGGTCAAAGAGATCTGCAAGGTGTAAGGTCAAGGAGATCAGCTGAAGCTATCAAGGAGGGGATAACAACTCAGGTTGTTGAGTTAGTTGTGGTTGAGCAAGAGAGAGAGGGAAGAAGTCCTTGAGGTATGGCAAGCCTTAGAGGTGGAGGAAGAAGTGGCATCTTCTTTATTGTATTTTCTTCTGAAGAGTATTTAATACAAGATTGTGTATTGTCTCTCATATTCTTTGTTGTTTCAAGTTTCTAGTTACTTAATCATTCTGGTAGAATTTCGTGTTTAATTGCTTATAAGAAAAGTAATCAATTGTGCTTCCACAGTTTCCTAACATACCTCTATGGCAACATCATATTATTTTCCATTTACAACCTTCAATATGTCTTCAAAAAGCTCCTCCATCTCTTGTTGGAATGTTGTCCCAACTATTCTCTCACATTATCTTCATCTTCTTTACCACGTGCTTCTAATGCTTGTAGAAGCATCTCCTTCATCCCATCATCTTCAACATGTATATTTGTTGCAACCTCATACTTTTCATTACTTTCTTGGGCTGATAACAAACTCAGTTGCTCCATCTCATCCTTGTCTTTTTTTTTCACCTCATCCATGGCATGTTTAAAGAACTTTGCATTCTCCTTGTCCATTTATGAACAATTCATAAATTGATTCATAAAAGTCTCTTTTGACATACCTATGTGGGCTGCTCCCACATGTTCAACATCACTTGAATCCTTCAATGATCTTGGTAAAAATATGTCCACCATTTCTATCTCTTTGCTTGCCTCTATGCCACATGAGTGGCATTCTTCAATTTGCCTTGTCTAAGTGCTCTTTGGACAAACCTCATCATAAATTTGTGGACTTTATCTTCCACCTTTCCACTCTCTATTGACCTCTCAATATTGAGATTTGATGCATATCCATTTCTATCCATCATTGTCCCATTGAAAAGGTCTTCTTCTTATTGCCAATCTCTTTCACTTGCCCTTGTGAGAGTCTTCTCTCCCACCTCTAATCACTTAAAATGAACTCCTTGTATGTCCTATTGAGAGCATTCTTGTACAATCATTTTTCCACTCTTTTGTCTCCATGTTAACATGAAGACACTCCTATATTGCTTCCCTATCCATACCGATCAGATCTACAACTGTTGCAATGATAGTATCTTCTTATTCCATCTATTCACTTTGTTTCTCATACATATGAGCATGTTAGACTGAGCCACACTTATGTCTTTCCTTTGTCATATTTTTATTACTAGACCTACAAATATAAAAAAAACATTAAGGGAATCGAGAGCTCCTAAAACACCCCTTCAACCACTTCATCATGCCTCAAATACATGTTTTTCAACCCTCTTTCATTTCCTCCATTATTTTCATGGCTTCCACTCACATGATGGATTCCCAAAGGCCTATTCTCAACAACCTTCATGATTTTCCTCTCCTCATTCTTCTTCCTATTTTCTTTTTCTTCCACATATATATGGTCTACAACCATACTCTCCTCATGTGCATTAACTTGCACTTCAACCATTTTCATTGTCTCCTTCATGGAAACATGTGTATTTCCTTGGTTATCCTCAACCCTTCTAGCCTCTAAAAGAGGAAAGATAAATGCATTGCCTTCATTTGACAAGGATGATTCTACCTCTTGTTACTTATGGAATACCCCAATCTTTTGCCCATCATCAAATATAGGTATCCTTCTTTTGATTCAACAATTATTATATCTACCTCATTTTTCATGAGGACTACTTCCTATATGGGTTGCTCACAACTTTCTTCTTCCTTGTTTTTAAAATCACATTTGATCTCTTCACATGAGAACCTCACTCTCTCGTTATCCTTCAAGACAACCTTCTTCTCCTCACTCATATGTTTTTCCTTACTACTTCTCAAAATAGACTTGAGTTGTTCATATGACAACTTCAATCTCATATTATCTTTCATGGCAACCTTCTTCTTCTCTTCTCTCTCAAGCCTCAAGACGTGGAGCTTCTTCATCCACTCTACTTACATTCTTGAGTGTAAAACATGATCCATCAACTTGGAGACCATATGTTCCCAACTTCTCATCCTCTTCTTTCCTTTCTTTTATCTCCTCTCTTGGAGAACTATCTAATACTTAACTACAAATCCACATAAGCTCTTACTTTCAACATTTACCCTCACAAGGTCTTCTTCATTATCTTCTTCAAATGAAGTCTCTTACTCAACTATATATTGCATGAGATCAATTGGGATCTCTTTACCACATAATAAAAGTATATTTCTAGTTTGCTTACCTCTTTCCTTCTTGACCTTTGTTGGTCTCTTTTCCTCTATAACTTGTCCTCTCTCCAAGATGTCTAATTTTGCTTATAAGGAAATCAACATCTTCAACATCTCTTCTTCTTCATCTACAGTTACAACATCTTCACTTTGTGTATCCTCCATCATTTCTAATTTTACATGGACTTCCTTTAACATATTTTCTAATTCTTCTAATCGTGGTGTTCCTCCATTCTTGTGTGCCATATCTTCATAACATGCAATAAACTCAAAATAAGCCTCTCTCACAATCTCTTTACACTTGCAAGGCTTCTCTCACACATGCAACAAAATTCACTTTGACTATAATTCTTCTCTTAACACCTTCTACCCAACATCTCTATTTTGTTGGAAGATGCCTTCTCTTGTTTTCTACCCACAATAATGTGAAAAATAATTCTTAGCAGGATTAAAACCCACTCTGATACCAAAATGATGAAGTTGAACCATTGTTTTTTGTAAAATAAAAAAAAACTCAATTGATGTGTACATAATTTTAGCATAACATTAAGTGGAGAGACAATAGTAAATAATTTTTATCCATTTTATTGCATACATAATTAAACTCTTATTCATTTATCAAAGACAAATTATATCAACGTTGTCCAAAACTTTCCTCCTCCTTATAACAACCCCTCTAGGTTAAACTAAAATTATGTCATTTTTTTTTATTGACTCATTAACAACTTATATTTACTAATTTAAAGTAAAAATGATCTTTAATTAAATGCATCAATAAATAAACTATTCTTTAACTATCAGGGTAATCATATGATATAATCAGTACATATTTGTTTTCTCAAGTAAAACATAGATTAGTACCAGATTACACAAATTGTAATTTAGCCATTGTTGGAGTAAATATCACAACAAATACAATAATAAACAACCATATAATGTAACAATAAAATTACAATCAAATAGTACAAGTATACATTATTATATATCTAAATATTATATTATAAATATACAATATTTCATAGAACATGAGTCTAAATGAACTTGTTTATCATCCAAAAGTATTTATGAGTATAGCCTCTGTCAGTTGACTATTGGAGGGGAGAGAGAGTATCATTTGAGTGTTTTTCATCACCAACAATGGACCATAGATCCCCTGCACAATCTTTCAACTAGGAAATGGCTCTCCTTTTATATATGAGTAAATAATGATGGTGTGGCAATCGATAATGTCAACTAGAATTTGTGTGCTGTAAGATAACTATCACATACAACATATCATAAAAAAATATGTTCTAACATGATATCATGTAAAACATGAAAACTAAATCAAACATATGAATTGACAATGTTTTAACCATAAATATTACTTTGGCCAAAATTTTAACATAGTTTCTAGATCTCTAAGATGAGTCAAATTCACACACAACTCAATTAAATTTCTTCAAATCTATCTGTTGATGACATTAAATAAATACGTGAAATCTATCTCACCTACTTGTTTAGTGTCATTAATATTAGATTAATTCAAATATAAATAATACAAAATCAAAAAATTTAATTAATATATTTCCATATAAAAATGGCACAATACGTATTAATACAAGGAAATCATATAACCCTATATTTTCTATCATATGCATATAAATAGTATAAATCAGTGAACTAATCATAAACATAGACTTTCAATTAAATCAGATAATTTGTTCATAATCATAGATTTTTAACTAAAGAAAATATTTATTCCTAACATATGAGCAATTGAAATAGTCTAAATATTCCTAGCATGACATTAATTCATAGTTGCATGAGTTTGTTGGAAATCATTATTTCTTATTATTACATCTCTCAGCGATTTGCACGTTGGACTTCTTCGGACTTTGATTTTGTTGTGACACTGCTACACTGTTACATCCTTCTGTCGATTGTCACTTCTCCTCATGCCAAATTATTGTTATACGTTACTACGTCCAAGCTGGTTATAGGTTATAGAATTGAGACATATTATGCATCCTTGGACAAAATCATGCAGGTCAACATAGCAAGCGGCAAATTGGTAGCTTCTTGCATTCATTGTTAGATGTCTCTAGATCTTGCATCTATTGTGTCTACTCCCACGTTTCTTCTTCTATGTTCAGACTACAGGTGTCGCTCCACATCCCAGGGGTTGCTATCACACTTTTCCTTTTCTGCAACAACCTCATGCTTCACCTTGGTGCTTCTTTGACTATGCTGCCAGCTTCAATGGCTCCTTTTTAGCTGTGCCAGACTTCTCTCCAGCAACTCTAATGGTTCTGATACCAAAGATTGCTATAAATCATTATGTATACAGTGTTATTTATACATGACCAGTTACCCAAAATATGGTAATCGTATTCCGATAAGGGAGGATGGACTATTATCCGAGGAGGAGTCTATAAAATTCTACCAATATAGATGAGTGTAGAAAAAATAATGTAATATATCCTAAGTAATCGCTAGACTATGCTACAATGTCATTCCCCCTTTATTACATTATTTTTACAAATTTACTCTCTAAATATTACAAATTTCACCTTTCTAAAGGATTTGGTGACTACATCTACTATATGTGCATCTATAGGGCAATGTTCGAGTTGGGTGTGGTGGTTTAAAACTTGTTCTCAAATGTAGTGACATTCGACCTCTATGTGCTTTATTCTTTCATGATAAATAGGATTCTTCACAAGCTTTAACCCACCTTGATTGTTGTAATGAATGATGGGTGTTTCTTTTCATTATAGCCCATATTAGCTAATATGTGACATAACCATATTGCTTCATACACAGCGCCACGTGTGGTATGATATTCTACCTCAGTGGATGAGAGAGCAACAATAGTTTACTTCTTATTTATTCATGATATTGGTCTAGACTTGAGATGAAATATATATCCTAACATTGACTTTTTATCATCAAAAGATCCAGTGTAGTCTAAGTGTATCCCTGCAAGAAAAATTGACTATTCTTCTTGTATTTCAGACCATACTCAAATTTACCTCGGATATATCTCAAAACATGATTTACTACAATCTAGTGACATTTCTTCAATTCTTGCATAAATCTAGAGAGATAACTTACAACAAACATATATATGGTATGGTGTAGGTCAAGTAGATGAGACTTTCAATGAGTTGTCTGTAAAGAGTTGCATCTACTTGAGGTGAATCCTAGAATCGAGAGAGTTATAAAACTTTCTTCATCGATGTTGAAAGTAACTTATAATCTGACTTCTGTACTTTTCTAGGAGTGTCTTGGCATATTTTATCTGGGAGATAAAAATGTGATTTGGTTTCTACCATATATCCAAGCCAAGACAGTAATGTGGTAGCCCTGAATCAGTCATGTCAAAGGATCTTTCGAGGTCATTCTTCACAATATCAACCTGATCTTCTGAACTTCTTGTGATCACAAGATCATCCATATATAGAAAAAGAATGACGATATATGTTCCTACCTTATTTATGTATAAGTTAGAATTTGAGGGGCTATGTGTAAAACCATGTTGCAAAAGGTGATCATCTATTTTGGTATACCATGCCCTAGTAGTTTGTTTCAGTTCATAAAGTGATTTGATGAGACAACATACCTTTTTAAGATGTTTTTCATCAACAAATCCTTTCGATTGGGTCATGTATAATTCTTCCTTTAGATCACCATTAAGAAAATCACTTTTGATGTCCATCTACTGAAGTCACCATCCATTCTATGTTGCAAGTACACAAACAACTCTAATGGTCTTGATCTTCGCAGTGGGTGTAAAGGTATCTTCATAGTCAATACCCTCTTTTTGAGCATATCCATTTACTACAAGTCAGGATTTATGTTTGTTGATGGATCCATTTGCCTTATATTTTGTTTTGAAAACCCATTTATAGCCTATGGGTTTGTCCCCTATAAGCAAATCAACTAGTTCCCATGTCTAATTTTTCATGAGTGAGTCATACTCAACATCCATCGCTTTCTTCCATTGTGGTTGATTTAAAGCTTCACAAACATTATCAAGTTTGGAGATATCAACTATTGTACTCACGAGTGTAAAATTTACCACATATCTTATCTGACTCCTCATTTTGAATCCGGATGAAGTATGGGAGTCTCTACTAGTGCCTAATACCCACTTTGGATGAGAACTTTGTTGTTGTTTTGAATAACTACTTTGCTGATGTGAAGAACTACTTGGTGGATGTTCTAATTCTCCAAGATCAACATACAACTCCCCTTGCAGCTCTTCTTCCTAGTGAGAAGTATCCTCATCATCTGACTCAGGAAGTAATCGATGAGAGGTGGTTGGTATTGATTCACCATTCTACATCACCAAGTCAAAAGATGACTCATCAAAAACCATATCTCTAATTTCATAGATTTTCCTCAATTCAATATTCTTAAGATGATATGCCTTCGAGGTAGTGTTATAGCCTAATAGGATGCACGGGAGTGTTTTGAACTCGAGTTTCTTCCTCTTTTGAGCTAGTACATGCATATATGTTGTGCAACCAAATACTCATAAATGAGAAATAGATGGATTTTTACCACTCCATACCTCTTCTAGCATTTTATCCTTCAAAATTTTTATTGGTGCCTTGTTAAGAAAATAAATAACTATCTGGACTGCTTATACCCAAATAGCATTTCTCTAACTTTGTTGTTGATAGCATGCAACAAGCCATTTCTATCACAGTGTGATTATGTTTCTCAACAATGCCATTCTATTAGGGCATGTAGGGAGAAGTCAAATTCTTTTTTATTCCTTACTAGTTTAGGAATGCCAAAATTTATTTGACATGAATTCCCCCCCTCGATCTGAGTGGAGGTGAAGTAGAGGTTGTTTGGTCTCCTTTACAACATGCTGATAGAAGACTTAGAAATGATGAAAGGATTCACTTTTAGTTGTTAGGACTCATACCCACATATTTTGAGAGTAGTCATCCATGAATAGTTGGAAGTACTTATATCCTGAGAATGAAGCAGGTAGTGGGCCATTTAGATCGGTATGTACAACCTCCAAACGCTTCTTAGCATGAAAAGATATTTCTTTGAATGTATCCCTATGTTGTTTACCTACAAGGCATCTAGGGAAAATGGGTGAGGAACTAGACAACTTGGGAAGTCCATGTACCATCCCTTTAGAACTTAGCTGGTATAAAGGTCTGTCTAATAAATGACCATAACGGTAGTGCTAGAGGGTAGTGGATTCTACTATTGAGGCAGATATAGCTACTGTATAAGATGAAACAACATCTAAATCAAATAATTTATGTTTCAGAAAAGCTTTATTAAGAACTTTACCTTTTCATGAAATCAGGTAGGCTTTGATGCCATTTTTGACAAGAAACACTACTTTTACTTGATGATTAAAAAGCTGACTAACTGATAAGAGATTGGATGTCAATCTAGGAACATATAGTACCTTTATAAGTGTAAATTTTCATTTTCTGAAGGGAATGGTAACTTGACCTATTCCTACTATGACATACTCTTTATCATCAGTGATCCTAACCTGATCTCCAGTGGGTTAGTCTATTAGTGAATCAAATAGCTTCATGTCACCTATCATGTGCTTAGTGGCATCTGAGTCAATAAACTAGATATTCCTTATGGGTTGCGAGGTCTAGGAGAATAGTACTATATTTTTGTCTTCGTCACCTATATCTTCATCAGATTCATCAACTTGTTGGGTAGTGAGATGTCCTTTCTACTTCCACTAGCAGGGATGTCTTTTCAATTTCTGAGTATCATTGTGCCTTGATGTGCTTTCTTGCTGGTAGATCCTTTCTTTCGGCTATTATACCAGAAGTTATCCTTGTCGTGAGTGTCGGTTCGACATATGTGACACCACCTCTTCAACTTTTGTGATTGATGATGAGACAGTTGTTGTTGTTGCTATTTTTGTGGTTGCTTATTTGAAGGTCCCTTGGGAGACTTTTGACCTCATTGTTGTTTCATGATAAGAGCTTTATCTTCAAACTCATCTTGAACTGAATTGATAGCTTCTTGTTGTTGTAACAGGTTCATGAGCTCTTTGAATGACATTGTTTGTTTGGAGACGTTCAGTGTTGTGATGAACACTCTAAATTGGGAAAGGAGTGCTTGCAAGGTGATCTAGATCACGACTTCATCATCTACCATCTCATCGAATGCTAATAACTCTATTCATATCTTAGTCACTCGATGTAAGAATTCTTTGACTTTTTCATCAAACTCCATAGTAAGTGTATGAAGTTTTGATTGCAAATGGAGGATCTTCATCCTGTTCTTCACCTCAAAAATAGTTTCTATTTTGTCTCATGCTACCTTTGTTTTGTCAGCATCCCTGATATGTGGTTGCATGTCATCAATAACACTTAGCATAATAAACATTAAAGCCTTAGCATTAGCCTATTCATACTTTGTGAGTGCGTCAAGATTTGTAGAAACTTATACATTCCCTATGATGATGCCCCATAGTCCTTCAAAATGAAGGATTGTACAAATCTTTATTCTCCAAACAGCATAATTTGTCCCTTTTAGAAGTTGGGCATCGAAGAGAAGGAGTTTCGAAGCAGACATTTTTAAAAATAAATTATTTTATTGCTTTGAAAGAGAATTACAATTCTTATAACTTATTGACAAGAGATAGGGAGGTGAGCAAGATAATGATGTGCTAACAGACAAGGACATTTCTTGGGATGTTCAACCTCATCTTCACAGTTGGGTTCGTATCTGGTGTCGAGTCTCTATATATAAATTGACCTTGATCGTGGCTCAGCTTCCAGTTGCGCATCAATCAGGTGACTGCAGACCACAATACTAGATCTTCATACTTTTATTTGCAGATTTGCTGCACCACTTCTCCTTCCCCATGCTTTTATTATGTTGAGGTCAGGGTGCTATCACTTTTCTGCTGCTACACTGCACTTTGTCTCAGCGATTTACACGTTGGACTTCTTCAAACTTTTCTTTTGTTGTGACGCTGCTACACTGTTGCATCCTTCTATCGATTGCCACTTCTCCTCATGCTAAACTGTTGCTATACATCATTGCATCCAAGCTGGTTATAGGTTGTGGAATCGAGACATCTTATGCATCCTTGGACAAAATCATGTAGGCCAACAGAGCGAGCGACGAACTGGCAGCTTCTTGCATTCGCTACTGGCTGTCTCCAGTTGTTGCATATATTCCCTCATCGCTTCTTCTATGTTCAGACTGAAGGTGTCGCTCCACATCCCAGGTGTTGCTATCATGCTTTTCCTTTCCTACAGCAACCTCATGCTTCACTTTGGTGATTCTTTGACTGTGCTGGCAGCTAAAATAGCTCCTTTCTAGCTGCGACAGACTTTTCTCCAGTAGCTCTAATGGCTCTGATACCAAAGATTATTAGAAATTGTTATTTCTTATTACTAAACCCAATGTATACAGTGCTAGAAAAATCTACCAATATAGATGAGTCTAGAAAAAATAATGTAACATATCTTAAGTAATCACTAGACTATGCTATGATGTTAGTTTCCTCATACAATTCATCAATGACCAATTTATTTTAAGTCCTATATACTTACAAAATTTGTACCATGTAAATACACATGTAAATATTATTATACAATGTATCATCATTAGAAATATATTACTAGATATTTCTCCATTATATAAATGTATATACTTAGTCATATTATTAATTTTACAAATATACAGTCTATATACAGTAAAGCTTCATAAATTTGATTGATCTTTATTAATCAACATTCAACAAGATTTAGCTTAAAAACTTCAAACATTTTAACATATTTAAGTATAGAATATATATATATATATATATGAATTCTGAAAAAGATCTGTGTGTAATATACATAACTCTTTTTTGGTGTTCATTTTCTAACATTTGTTTATAAATATCATTTTAATTAAATGATATTTATAAACAAATGTTAGAAAATGAACACCAAAAAAGAGTTATGTATATTACACACAGATCTTTTTCAGAATTCATATATATATATATATATATATATATATATATATATATATATCATTTTAATTAATTTAACTGAAATCAAAAATTCTAATCAAAGTCTTAATTTATTCAAATCAAACTTACAAATTCATTTATAACCACTGTTATAAATTAAACACCCAAATTCTACCTTAAAAAGAAACCATAACTAAATTTTAATATTTTATAACCATCAAATTTCATCCAAGTATAAGGTCTATATTAATTTATAAAACCTCAGCCTATTATCCATATCACATTTCTAACAGAAAATATATAAACATAATCAAGTGATTCAATAATCTAGTACATTAACAACACCTACAACTCGTCATATTGGGCTTCGAATTAAAATAACACCCCGACCATAATTTACACAGTATAAACAAAGGTTCAACAATATTAAAGATTCTATTTCCTTACTTAATAGATGTCTTCCATGTCGACTCTAATAGGCAAACAAAATAAACTCTACCTTATATTTATTCTCAATGCTACCCACATGTACAACCATATATACAAGGCTCAAATATATATGTACTTGGCCCTATGGATGGGTCGTACCCATCCCTAGGGTCATTTACATATATAATTATTTTATATATATTTTTATAAATAAATCCAGAAGACATCGAAAGATTGAGACATATCATATATCAAGCACAAAATACTTGAAGATAATTGAAGCTGTAAATTCCAAAAAAGTATAATTGCTAAACTTTCATGCATAGAAGTCTATTTAAGAAAAAATAGAGTTGACCTTTTTTTAATATAACATATAAAACAACAAGATAAAAATATATCTGACTAGTTCAAAATAAAATTTAGTCATTGACAAAATCTACAACTTTTTTTAAACAAGGTTTGAAATTTTCCTTGTAATTAAGCCCAAAATGAAACCTTAGTTTTATTTATTTATCACAATAACTTTAAGCGCATAGTCATATTGGTAAAAGGTAGTGTTATATGTATTCGACCCTATGGATGGGTTGTACCCATCCCTAGGGTCTATTACATATACACTGTATTTTTTTAAAATATCTATTAAAAAATACAAATACCCATTTCAAGCATAGTAATGACATATACTAAAAACAATTTATAAATCTTTTCATAAATAAAACCATGAATTTAAATCAACAAACTCTACCTGTGAATGTAGCCCGAATTTGTTCAAATCTATTTTTTTTCTTCGAAAGCTCTTTCCATCCATACTATACTCCTCAAAACCACATGCTCTTCATATATCTCTATTTAATCAAGTTATGCATGCCAAATAAATGAATAACCCCCACAAAACTAGGTCTCCAATAAATGAATCTCCAATTCTATAACCATTCTCCACATTTTTGGCATGGCAGTTGGTTATAACTTCCACTAATAGTCAAGTTCTTCAACAAACAAATGCAATGATAATAAAAATATGCAATTCACCAAAATCTACCATTGATTAAAAACAAATCACCGCTACGAAATGCCTTCAGTCCAACTTCGTTCACTGCTAAAGATTCCAAAAATATGCCTTTTTCATAATCACATTGACATTTTAGAAAAGATTGTATTTGACTTTTAATAAACCCACGATATCTCTTACTTAAAACTATAACCTTTATTAGATCAAACATGGGTCTATAACTTATTCCATCAACTTCCTCACATATAAATATGCCTTTTGATTAATACATCAAACATGCCACATATTAGATTAATACTATTTCTTAAACATGCCACATATTTGACCCTCACGATGTTCAACATTTTAAATTATCAAAGAATTTTAGACAAAACAAGTTAATGAAATGAGGCAGCCATACAAGACCAATTCCAAGAAAGTATTGTTCCATAATTAGTTACTAAGATATACATATGGATAAGAGAGTTACATAAAGTGAGTCAATGAACGAATCATTGAATATTTAATAGGTTGTAAAAAGTAATGCATATATCTTAATTTTTTATTATTATGATATAACACACAAGCATCATAGGCATCAAAAAATCTCATGAATGAAAGTACGATGTCACACACACACAATAACCAAGCATTAACAAATAAAGAAACAATACAAGGAAAGGAAACACATTAGTACTATGATGCATGTTGCAAATGAATCAATATAAAAAAATCATCAAGCAATGAGAATGATGCTAAGCTATGTGATATGTGTAGGGGTTTTAGCCTCATTCTTTCATCCCCCAATCATCTCCATCTAATTCATTCTCTCTGATGATACTCTCCCTCAGACATAATTTAAAGGATGGACTCCATCTTGCATCTATCTCAGTGCAATAAACAATAGTTAGACCATATCACAAAATAATCCAATAAAATTATTATAACTGAATAAATTATATAATCATGATCATAATGTATTATAATAAAATATGATCAATTCACAAACAAGTTAACGATCATGATGATAAGTAATATTTAATTATTACAAATCAACACATTACAAATGCAATTATCTAACACAATAATTTAACCAATCATTAAACATAAAATTCATAAATTAATAAATTAATGAGTCTAGAGGAGAATCGGGATGTAACATCCTTCCCTCCTAAAGCTAGACATCACCCTGATGACACTTATTTAAACAAACCTTTTAAAATAAAATAATATTTAGTAAAAAATAAACATAATATCCAACAAAATAATAAGCAAATAAATGTAGAAATATCTTATAAAATGCTTTATAGTCTTCTCAAGTGGCACTATATTTATAATATTAGTTTCACTAGACATTTCACTATGACACTTCTTTGTTTTGTAAACTAAGTTTATGAGTGTCAATTATTTTAATTGGTTTCCTTTGACCGCCGTATGATCCAAAACCTATAAAACATTCCAATCTAATATATGAGGAGGATCAACAACATATTTTTTTAAATAGAACACATGAAAAATATTATGCATGAGTGCTAAAACTAGTGGAAAAGCAAGTCTATACCCCATAGGATTGACTTATAAGACCTCAAAGGGTCCCACATATCTATGAGATATCTTGGTTGATTTCTCAAATTTAATCAAGTTTTTCTATGGTTAACCCATATAAATACTTTGTTTCTCACTGAATTTTTTTTTGTTGTTCTTTTTAGATCAGTATATCTCTTTTGTCTAATATTGGTTTCAGCTAACCTTTGCCTTATCAACTTAACTTATTCTTCCATTTCTAAAAGATGAATCTGAATATGCCATGGGAGTTGTCATCATGCAACATGGCCATCCTGTTGCATATCATAGTGAAACTTTCACTGATATAGTCAGGAAATATCCAACATATGATAAGGAGCTCTATGCCATTGTGCAAGCCTGTAAAAAATAGAAACACTACATCTTAGGGAAAGAAATGGTCATCCACACTGACCACAGACCATTGAAATTCATCCAAACATAAAGAAAACTATGAAATGAGAGGCACCAAAAGTGGGCCACATATCTTCAAAAATTCTACCTGATAATCAAACACAAAAAGGGGAGCTCAAATACAATTACAGATTGTCTGAGCCACCCACCAATTACTACACTCACAATAGTTTTGGACCTGTGTGGACATGAGACTGCCACTTGGGGTGCTCTGTATAAATCAAATCCTACCTTTGTTGATACATATCAAGCACTTAAAAAAGGTAAACATGTTTCTAATTTCTATTTGCAAGATAATGTCCTCTATCATATGGGGCACATCTGTGTTCTAGTTGTAGAGCAACAAAAGATGATATGGGAAGCACACTTCAGTAGGACAACTGGACAATTTGGTATTGAAAAGACATTGGCAGTTTTTCAAAAACATTTCTACTAGCCCAATATGCAAAAGGATGTGGAAAGATATCTCAAATCTTTCACCCCATGTGCAATAGCCAAGCCAACAAATAAGAAGCAAGGATTGTAAATGCCATTGCTAGAACCAACCAGGCCTTGGGAATCTGTCTCAATGGATTTTCTCTTAGGTTTGCCCACTTCAAAACATGGTAAGGACTATATTTTTGTGGTAGTTGATCATTTTTCAAAAATGGCTATCATGATTGCTTGTAAGAAAAATATATCTGCTGAGGAAACTGCTCAACTATATTTTAGTCATGTATGGCTCCATTTTGGTCTCCCCAAGTCCATTGTCTCAAATCGAGATAGCAGGTTCCTGAACATCTTCTGGTCTACTCTATGGAAGATGATGGATACTAAACTGATGAAGTCCACAGCCTTCCATCCATAGACTGATGGTCAAACAGAGGTGGTAAACCACTTGATTGTTCACATGATTCGAATGTATCACTCCAAACATCCATGCACATGGAATGAGGGACTTCTTTTCATACAACATGGATATAATCGGGTGTTGCACAGATTGACCAAGCACAATCCATTCCAGGTATGTTTTGGGTTCCAACCCATGACACCAATTGATATAGTTATTCCATTTTCCACCATGGAATACACACCTCATAGAATATATGAGGTAGCAAAAGCAACAAAGTTTATTGAACAAATGCAACACATCTAGCAACAAGTTCATGACATCCTGGAGAAGATGAATAAGAAGTATAAGCAACACCATGACAAACATAGGATTGCACACCATTTTGTTGTAGGTGACAAGGTCTAGTTGTGGATTCAGAAGGAATAACTTGTAGGCCCACATAGAAAGATTCAGCCTCTACGATATGGTCCCTACACCATCACTAGAAGAGTTGGAGAAAATGCTTTTGAGTTAAACCTACCAGCCTACCTTGGTCGGCATCCAATATTCAATGTGGAGCTCCTCAAACCATATCACCCACCTCTATTGGACACTTCAACTATAGCAAAACAACTAGACATTGATGAGCTTTATCCACAGAGTTTTACTCTAGTGGAAGAGGATCATATTGTGCATACCTGGATGAAGACAACAAGAGGATGCTCTATTTCACTTTATCGAGTGGTCAAAAGGGGCCAGCTTAGCCATCAAGGTGAGTGGCTCATAGAGAATCAAATCAAGAAACAACTAACACACCTGATGGGGAACATTGATTTTCAAGGAGAGAGGAATGATCCGGGCAATAATTTGGGCAAAAATTTGGGTGACAGTTCCACCCCAATTGATGACAAAACTTTTGGGAGCCATAACTTTTGCACCGTAGCTCCAATTGACTCATCATTTGAACCATTAGAAAGCTAAGAATGAGGAGAACATCGTGAAATGGCATGGATATTTTCTTGATGAAGTTTGACCCCTAAAAACCCAATGG